>BSBM01000825.1:21762500-22352500 GCA_027924585.1 Larix kaempferi | reverse complement strand
GATGATCCCACTAGCTTAGCAATTCTTCCTTCCATTCCCTAACAGCCTGATAAACCCAACTGTAGCTTGGATTGGATGATTTGGTGTATCTTTGGGCTATGTGTAAGTCTGTTGTTCCCTGATTCCTTGTAGAGATCATGCCCAGCTCGGGGGTGGCAGTGTGTTGAGATATTGATGATCACAACTGGCCTATGGTTGGGTGGAACGTTGTAGTTGCATAGCCAATTGCTTGGGACTACTTTGTTTAAGATAAGTATTCTCCTGTGTTAACTTTGCAATTATTTATTTGATGAATATCTTGAATGTATGATGGATGTGTAGTTGAAATTACTTTCGCTGTGTTTTCTTATAACCATACATTTCCATATGTCTTTTTATATTATGTGAATGCTTATTTAATGAATTCATGGGGCTAGATGCCCTGGCTTCAGTCTAACATTCTCTCCATCGCACTGGTATGATGGGCGGGGACATTACAAGTTTAGGTTGTTAGAATTGGTCATGTGGACTGTTTTGTAACCATTTAGTTTCATATAAATAGAAGTATGGTTGTAAGCCAAAGGAAATCCATGTTTTGATCATTGATCCTTGATTTTGATATCGACATAGTCGAATTGCTTTGTATCC
Organism: Larix kaempferi; assembly: GCA_027924585.1. NCBI lineage: Eukaryota > Viridiplantae > Streptophyta > Pinopsida > Pinales > Pinaceae > Larix > Larix kaempferi. Next base: position 22,351,873 of record BSBM01000825.1, on the reverse strand, counting down.
GCGATAAGATGTTTTAACAGTTTTTGGGAAGGTTTTTCTGCAGGTTTTGATGAATGCATGAAGATGTTCGATTATAGTACTATCTTTTGTCTTTGTTTATGCTAAATGATGAATACCAATGTTTGCGAAATGTTTAATACTCTGTGGTTTGATAATTGTTGTTCATACGAATGAGTAGTTTGATCATGTTGATGCGAATTTCCATTATGTATTGAATCTGTGAATGATGAATTGTTACCATAATGAGAAGGCATAATATCTGGTTTCTGCGACTCTAATGTGTGTTTAATGCATGTCCTCCTCCCACTGCAGAAAATTGGTTCCTACATCCCCCTTATCCATCTCGGGTGAGACTTCACTCGCTCTGCGAGTGTTGCTGGAAAGGGTTAAACCTTTTCGGGACAATGTTTAAGGGAGTTTGGTTGATGTTTGTTGACGACAGTGCGAAGTGAACCTCTGTCGATAGACGGCGTGTCAACAAATGGTTTTGTTTCCGGGACCCTGAAGAGGAAAAGAAGAGGATATGCCATGGCACCCGATGAAACTGGAGATTCAAGATTGGTTTGACAAGAAGACAAAGGAATTCGCAGAAGGAGAAAATTGAAACCCTGGATAGACAATGAGCAGTTGGTTGTAGAAGCATATTGATTCATATATCCATGGAGTGTTCTTCTATGAATTCCCAGTGTTGTTGCATGAGTGGATAGGGCAGCTGACGTTTCAGAAAAACCATTTCCAAAAGGATGAGCCTGACCATTGGATTTCGGAATTGATTCGACAATTGAAACGTGTCGACAATAAAGTATCAAGGGCTGTCGATTTCTGGGTGTGTTGCATATATTTCTCCCTATGGATAAAGAGAAATTCTCTTAGGATAAAGTAGATTAAGCTAGCTCTAAGCAAAGACAAAAAATGAAACAAATGTAATCTTGGATCCTGGATTAAACTAGTATTTCAGAGATTTTATATTAAGAGGAAAGAGAGAAAGTAACTCACCTCTATTCTCAATGTTTGTGCTGGCTGTAGTTTTGATCTCGGAATCTTCGTGATAGACCTGTGGAGACAAAACAATATACAAGGACATGCAATCTTCCAATATCTTTGAATTACAAGTTAAATTCTAAATATATATAGATATAATTCATGAAACTAAAACATAATCAATACACACGAACTAGGAAACAAGGCAAGTTATATTATTAAGAAGCTTGAAAAGTGCTTACAAAGGTTTCTTGATGTCCAAGCCGATCCTCCAGCTCCAACTGCTTCCACCTCTAGGTATCCCCACAAAAGATTTATGATCATAGGTTTGATGCCCCAAAAAGTCCTCCCTTTGCTCATGGAAGACGTCTCTCTTATAGCATGTGGGAAGATTAACCAACAAGAGAGAAGTATGGATCCATGGAGTGTTTAGTGGATCAGGCCAGCTAAACAGAGAGGGGGTTGGGATCAAATCAAAGGAAATAATCCCAACAAAATCTCTCGAGGGTTTGAGATCCCAAAGTATATGGAAAGAAGACTATAACTGGACTACCGCGCCCCTAATATTGAGCATAGCGCGGTAGTACCACGCCACAGAAGAGGATCATAACGCGATAGTAAGGACTACCATGCCTCAATAGGTGTGCAAGGCACGGTAGTGCTTGCAAATAGGGCTAAGTTGGGTTGACAGATGGAAGGAAAAGAAGTTTGTCTTCAGTGTTCAGTCACTAGTCTTCTTTTCTGGATGTTTAATCAGTAGGGGGGAAGTGTCATCCATGTTATTTGGTGTAAAGATGCGACACTAGGTTGTTAGGTGTAATATTGAGGTATAACAGATGCCCCCTAAAGTGTGAGGTCAGAAGAGACTCATGGCCGAAAATTTTTAAAAATACTGTGCGGAGATAGCATCGAGGGGAGCAACAAGGAGTTGAAACAGAAACAAAGTGTTATATATACCACCGAGGCGGGCATTCCCATGCTCAGAAATAATTGACTCAAAGCATGGCTGCCGACCAATACATTGCAGATCCATGAGTACTGAGATGATATAGATTGTAGAAAAATAATGGCTACTATGAACAAGCGTAGATCCATGAGATAGTAATGACACAACCACGACCAATACATAAGTGGATCTGTGTAACAACACAAATGAAATCTCCATCGCAACCTGGATGTAATCAAAATACAAAAGGAGTCCAGGGTCTTCTACTTGATTCCAAACGATACGAATCTAGCCATGTGATTACAAGGTGTTGAAGTCGAACATGGTAGAAACCATTTGGTTACCGGTCAATGATGTGAACCGTTAACAAATGCGAGGAAAATCACCAATGATGATGATGATTCCCAAGGTATCTATAGTACATCTCAACGAAATGCGAATAAAGGAGTTGATGTCAAGCATCCGAGAGATCATTCAATCAGAGGTCGATGATGAAAACCTACTATTGAATATGAGGAAACCTGCCATTGAGGCACGCAGGTACCAAGGTACTAGTGGTTGACTCCTAAGCCTAATCCTTGGATAGTGATTTGGAGTCGACAGGGACAAACTTGTCGAAGGTGGGCCATGATGATTCCCACATGATCGACAAGAAATCGGAATGAGAGATAGTGTGAAACAATGGAACAATGGAACATATACTGACACAACGGTAGTCTTGACATGATAGATGACTTGGAAAAAAGCAAACCCTTTGAACATATAATGGCATGAAGCAGAACTTGGCAGTAGGGATTATTGATAACAGAGGGTAGCCACATGACGAGTAAGCTCATGGCCAGAGAGACGACTCGCGATGATGACCATAACTCAGAAAAAATGGATACCCAAAAGTAGACAAGGGACAGACTCATGCAATGTTCAAAGGTGACGATTGACAAGCTGCCAAGAAATTAAACTTGACTCATTTCCCAATATCCCCCGGCATGATGGACGAGTACCTCTTTGTTGTTTTATGAGCTTGAGGAGGATAACAGATGCTCGATATAGCTCATCTCATAGATGAGTCCGATCTCACATGTTTTACGAACCTGAGAAAGGAGGGGTTCGTCCCAAAGTGGTTCCTTCGATGTTAAATTTTAACGAGTCCAAGGAAGGAAAACTCGACAGTTTTTCACATTTAGAGAGCCTGAAAAACTTAAAGGAGGCTCCAAGATGTACTTTTTCATAAATTTAGTCTCTCAATTTTGAAAAAGTGAAAAACGATTCCCAAGAGAACTCTCCCAGTCAAAAAGTTGACTAAGGTATACCTTTCTCGTAATTAGCCTAGACGGGCCGAAAAGGGGTAACTTATCACCGAATAGATGACCTTTCCAATACTTTTACAAGTGTGAAAGAGACAAGTGCACTTGGAAATATTTTCGAAACAAGGGAGTCTGAAAAGAGCTTAAAGAGAACTCTGGAGGTATTTTTCGTAAATTTAAATCATTTCGGTTCGAAAAAAGAAAAAAATAAAACCGAAATAATACTTTCCTCATCATTTTACGAGCACGAGTAAAGTTGACTAAGATTGACACCATTTTCTTGAGTTTGACAAGCACAACACGGGTGTGGAAGGCGCTTGGAATATTTTACAAGTTTTAATCCAGAGCACGAAAAAGATAAAGTTGGCTCTAATGAAGGTCAATAAGTAGGAAAATGCCAGTGTGAAAAACTTAGGAAGATCTTGTCAAAAAGACTTGTGAAACCTCGAAAAGACATTAGTAATGTGAAAAAGAGTTTTGACCTAAAAGAATAAAATAATGAGCAAAAATGAATATGTGACTTATAAAAGCAAGGAGTAAAAATGAAAAGTTACCATTTCACCTTGGTTATTTTGCTCATAGAGGAATTTCATCCATTGAAGCGAAAAACTTCAAGTGTCCATATTTGGAGATTCGAGGCATCATTTCAACATCCGTTTGCGCCAGGTAATATCTTTCAAGCTTCTCTTTCAATTTATGACTTAAAAACTTGATTTCAATTAAGATTTTCTAGTTTTTGAGGAAGCCCTATGGGGCTTTTTTCGCTTTTGTAACTACCGCGGGCTCGCTGTGTCGGGAAGCTGTTGATGTATATGTAACTTCGTAATGTATTTCATATATGTATGTTGTATGTACTCCTATAGAGATATTATTATTCCTCTATATGGAAGTGTCGTCATTTATATTGTAAATGTCGTAACTTATACTTGATGGGTTATTAGACCACCTTGTTGGGGTCGGCCTTGTATAAGTCATGTGGGTCAAAGGGTTATTAGACCACCCTATTAGGGGTCGACCCAGTCAGCATTATGTTATGTGGTTAAGTTCGAGCCTACATGAGTTATGTAAAAAGGAAAGTCAATTCAACTATAAATAGAGTGCATGAGGCACTCTATTTGTTCACTCACTTCCCACTCATGCACTCAAGGAGGAGTGGCGCACTTATGGAGGAGGAGGATCTGCTGCTAGGTTATGTCTATCTCTTGGTTGTATCATTGCTCTATCTATCTCTGAGGAAGTTATTGGGGTTTTTCACCTTTATGGTTTTCCCCAAGTAAATCTTTGTGTCTCTTGTGTGCTTGCATTATTGCCTCCATGATTGATATGATGTAGATATGCTATACATGTTGTTATCTCAGTTAAGATCCTAGATCAGATTGAAGTAAATTCTGAAAATTTAACATGGTATCAGAGCTAGCCTGAAAGAAGGCATGATATGGCATGTATGACACTTGTTGCACTTACGATGCTAGGGCTTGATATAGAAAAAACCAGTCATCGTAGAACTTTCGCTATAAATCCGTTTTGGTGATATTTTCGGATCTGAAATCTTTACAGGTCGAAGATTAAATCCCCATGTACCTTGTGTCCAACGGAAAACCTCTAATTCATTTTAATTTGGGATTTATGATCTATACAATATAGGGTTTCGGCCTCTTCCAGATCTGAGTCAAAATCAGGTGACCTTGGGAAAAAGGTCATATCTTGGGCTAGGAAGCTCCAAATGAAATTTCGTAAAAAGTGATAGGTAGTACATAGACTTTAATATCTCAGGAAACTTTTTTAGAGGCCGAAGATGAACCAATGACACGTGGCACGCCATACAAGTTCACTCTTCTGTATTATCCCATAAACAGGTAACGTTGCGACACTTGGCATAAATCTCTTTCAGAGAGTCCAATTGAGGTCCGACCTATCAGGATGGAAAGATAACAGGACGAGCTATCTCAAAAAACGTTTTTAGAGGCCGAAGTTCAAACAGTGACACATGGCACGCCGTACAAGTTCGCTCTCCTGTATTATCCCAAAACAGGTCACGTTGCGACACTTGGCATAAATCTCTCTCAGAGAATCCAATTGAGGTCATACCTATCAATATGGAAAGATAATAGGTTAGGCTATCTCAAGAAGCTTTTTCAGACCCTGTGTATTGAAAAGTTCAGAGTTACACCAGAAACAATCAGGTACATATTTCTGTCAAAACAAAATTATTTTTGAGTACCTTCATTCATGGCTTCCGGAATTTAGGGCTTCGAAGAAAGTTGGAATTTTTGTAATCGGAGACCACGACTGGATGATACTCATCAAGATAGAAATTTAGAGACCAAGATCAGAATTTTTGGTTGGGAATAAGGCTAGGCTTGATCAAACCCTAGTTTGGGACTTTGATCAGAAAAGTGGAAAATTAGGGCTTCTGTAAAAATGGAAATTTTTGAAATCTGTGACCACGGCTGGAAGCTCCTCAGAAAAATGAAAGCTTAGAGCTTTGGATCAAACCTTTTGACTGGGCAGAAGAGTGGGCTTCATCAAACCCCAGTTTAGGGTCATGTCTAGTGAATCTGGAAGTTTCAAAGGAAAAACTGAGGAGTGAACTTTGCAGTTTTCAAACTCTGAATATACCAGCTTGATCAGCTCATCAAGGCGCATATTTCTATCCTTTCGGAAGTTCGAAATTCAAAGTTTGAATTTTTGGGGTTTCTCTAACAAACCCATATCCAGCTCCAGGTCCAGTTCTTACAAATCAATTGGATTGGGTTAATCCTAGAAGAAGATGGAATGGTCACCTGCATAAGTGAAGAAGTTCCTGTTTCAGAGGGAGATAAGGCTAAGGCCTTACATAAGAATATTAAAAGCGATCTCGACAGGTATGACTCATTGAGGTATTTTTCGATATTTGTTCATGATTAAGTTTATGGTATGTTTGTCTTCATGTTATTACGGTTAGTACAATCTTGATTTTAGATTTGTCGTATCACCTTAACAAAATTATGAATGCATGATAGAAGATATCATTGGTTAGGGTGTTGACACTTATGATTATACTAATGCATTATGGTGTTGTATGAGGTTTATGTTGTTTGCTAACATAAAAGGTACACCAAGAAAGACAAATCATCTTCTACTTCAAGAACGTATGATCATGGTGACATAAAGACAAGTATTCATCCACAGTCATGGATCACATAGAAGATCTACTTTCTAGGTATGTATAACTTGTTTCTACAATGGTTAACTTATGAGACATGCAGGTTACTAGCACAAGTCACTGAAGAGAACCAGAAGACATTATGCGGGTATGTTAGACATAACTAGCTAGCATGCTAATCCAGGTATGTTTTTCCTATATCAAGCTAGAATTCTACCTTGTGTTAGGATCTTATATTGTTGTGTTGTTGATAATGATCATTCATGAAGTCATAGGTTTGAATAATCATGGTTGTATGCATATTATGTGTCTTATCTTAATTGATGATATGAATAACCCGAAGAATCATTGGTTTGAGTAATGATAGGTTTAGACATGTTATGTTTCTTATGATTTGACTAACCATAAGAATCCTACATAAACCTTGAATGCTAATGCTTATTATTTTTGAAATGATCATGACTATACATGCTTGAGATTATTATGTTTTAATAGTATACTAATGAATGTATGATTTTATATGAGATCACAAGGATAACACAATCATGATACTAATAAGCATGCATAGGGACCAAGGATGAATATGAGTTCAAGAACAGGTAATCCAGGAAGCAAGATCAAGAGGGAGCACATTCCAGTTGTTCCTGCAAGAAAGAAAAGGAGCACACTTCAATAGTTTCTGCAAGGATGCAGATATTCAGAGGGAGTTGACCACTTCTCACAATCCACGTAAGAATGGAGTTGCAGAAAATAAGTAAAGACTGAGAGGGAGTCAACCCAACAAACACACAAAGATAAGTATTTGAATTGTCATTACTTGCATATTTTTTTAAATAATACTGTTAAATAATGTATATAATGATGTTCCTAGAATTAGGTTGTGTATTATGCATATTAGAATAGTTGCATTGATGAACAATATACTACTAATATACATGGGTAAGTAGCCTATGGCACTGTACAACATTCCATTGCTACTTATCTAGAATGAAGCCTCTTTGCTGACATGTTGGGAGTTGTGCACACTCTTAACAATGTTCTGGTAGAGATTGGAAGGCATCTAGAAAGTTACGGGATATGGATAAATGTTGTATTGAAGCATTGGATAAGATAATTGCATGACTGTATGACATATTTCTTTATGTGTAAGAATTTGTTCTGAAAACTATGAGATGTTTTCTAATCATGCAATTTAACTTGTTGTGTAGGAAAGATCGTATGCCATCTCCTACAAAAGAAGAACTACAACATTTGTTCAGCAATAAAATTATCTATTGAAGATATTGAAGTTTCGAGGATACGGGAAGAATGCCATGATCCGTCGATCATGAAGAACGATGTTTGGGATGCGGTCCCAAGAGCTGAAGGGAAGTCTGTTGTGACTTCCAAATGGAACTATCAGATCAAGCATGTTGCAGATGGCAACATTGAGAAATATAAAAGTGATGAAATAGAAGATGCATCAGATGGATTTCAAGACAGCATGGTGTAGTCATATATGTGTGCAGAACTTGGTATGGTAGGATAGACAGCTTTCTATCCAGTTTGGGATTTACCAAGAATAAAGCGGATTCCAACCTTTTCTACAAGGTTGAGGAAGGCAATCCAGTGATACTACTTTTGTATGCGGATAACCTGTTTGTTACAGGTGAAGATAGATTGATTGCCGACACACAGCGGAAGCTTGCTGCCAAGTTCGAGATGAAGAACTTGGGGATGATGCACTATTTATTTTTGGCATGGAGGTGTGGCAGAGTGCAGATGGAATCTTCCTTGGACAAGGGAAGTATGTAGTAAAGATCCTGAAGAGGTTCGGGATGATGGACTGCAAGGATATGGCCACACCTATGGCATCGAATCTGAAGCTTCTATGCAATGCTTCATCTGAGCCGGTTGATGTCTCTACGTATTGTTAGATGATTGGGTCCTTGATGTACCTGACGAACATGAGACCAGACATTTGCTTTGTTGAGAACACATTGATTCAGTTCCTGACAGATCTGAGGCGTGTTCACCTGGTTGCTGTAAAGCATGTTCTGAGGTACCTGAAGGGTACAGTGGATTATGGGCTCAAGTATGAAATGAATCAAAAGTTTAACCTGCAGGGTTATGTTGATTCATATTGGGCTGGCAGTGTTGCAGATAGGAAGAGCACATCTGGGTGTTGCTTCAGTATGGGATCAGGTGTGATCTCATGGTATAGCAGGAAGCAGTCCTGCGTGGCACTGAGTACAGTTGAGGCAGAGTATGTTGCAGCCTGTTCAGCTAGTTGTGAGGCAGTATGGCTACGAAAGCTACTGTATGAGTTATTTGATCTCTCGTTGGATGATATTGGTATCTTCTATGATAACCAGAGTTGTGTGAAGCTATTCGAGAACCCAGTGTTTCATGACAGGTCGAAACACATAGAGATCAAATATCACTATATCAGGGATATGGTATAGAGAGGAGCTGTGAAGCTCCTGTATGTTGTGACGGACGAGCAGATTGCAGATGTGCTGACAAAGCCACTAGCCAGAGTGAAGTTCGATTACTTCAGAGAGAGGCTTGGCATTCTTCAGATCGAGGAAACTTCGAGGAAGAAGTGATGGACACATTTGCTTAAGCCATTCCAAGCATGTTGGAAGGAGGATCCTTCACATGGCTGTAGATGTAAGCACTGGATGATGAACATCAAGATGATGAACATCAAGATGATGTTCTGGTTTCTGCTTTGTATGATCAGTTGGATCATTTATATGTATGTATGCATCATGTTGGATGCTTGGATATGATCAGTTGGATCATTTTTGTATATGTATGTATGCATCATGTTGGATGATGGATATGATTAGTTGGATCATGTGTATGTATTTTGTATATGCATCATGTTGGATGCTTGGACCATGTATCTATATATGTATCAGATGGATACATTGTATGATCAGGTAGATCATGTATGTTGATATGTATCAGGTATGATCAGGTAGATCATGTATGTTGATGGATACATTGTGTGGATCATGTATCTATGTATTAGGTGGATACACTATGTATGATGATATGTATCAGGTAGATACTTGGTGTGCATCAGATGGATGCATTGTATGATCAGGGTGATCGTGGATGACGAGCTTCTCCAGATGACATGCAGCAGGATGTTGCAGTAATGATGATCAGGATGATCATGTGTACATCAGGATGATGTATGGTGAGTATCAGATGATACTTTGTGGCCGTGGATCAGGTTGTGCAGGTAAGCATGTAATTTGTGCCCTGGGATATTTGTAGATGGTCTTTCGAGGTTTTGCCTATGGCATGTAATTCGGTGCCCTGGGACATCTGGAAAATGCTCTTTCAAGGTTTTGCTTGGGAGGACATATAATTTGTGCCCTGGGAGATCTGTAGATAGTCTTTCGAGGTTTTTCCTATGGCATGTAATTCGGTGCCTTGGGATATCTAGCAGATGCTCTTTCGAGGTTTTGTCCTATGGCATGTAATTTGCTCCTGGGAGATCTGGACAGGATGAAAAAGGCCTCAGATGCTTCAGCCAGGTTTTGCCATGACCACATGTAATTTGCTCCTGGAAAATCTGGACAGGATGAAAAAGGCCTCAGATGCTTCAGCCAGGTTTTGTGGTGAGATCACATGTAATGTGCTCCTGGGAGATCCGAAAGGTAGAGCTGTGTGCTCGTAACAGCCTGGGATGCTTCAGCTAGGTTTTGTGATGGGTCACATGTAATGTGCTCTTGGGAGATCCGACAGGTAGAGCTGTGTGCTCGTAATAGCCTGGGATGCTGCAGCCAGGTTTTGTGATTCACATAATAAGTCCTGAGGATTCCACAGTATGGCCAGTGATGACTAAGACCTGCAGGTGGTGGGCCTACATCCAGTATGAAAAAGGACTGGCTCTGTAGAACTTCCTATGACAAGTAGATTCAGAGATTGATTGAGATAGCAGCAGCAGTGATGATGATGATGACGATGCATCGATGACGATGATCTAGAGAAGATGACTTGTGCTAGAAGAGCTGTGCTGAGAAATGCCTTCCTAGTTAAGAGGGAGTGTTGATGTATATGTAACTTCGGAATGTATTTCATATATGTATGTTGTATGTACTCCTATAGAGATAGTATTATTCCTCTATACGGAAGTGTCGCCATTTATATTGTAAATGTCGTAACTTATAATTGATGGGTTACTAGACCACCTTGTTGGGGTCGGCCCTGTATAAGTCATGTGGGTCAAAGGGTTATTAGACCACCTTATTGGGGGTCGGCCCAGTCAGCATTATGTTATGTGGTTAATTTCGAGCCTACATGAGTTATGTAAAAAGGAAAGTCAAGTCAAGTATAAATAGAGTGCGGGAGGCACTCTATTTGTTCACTCACTTCCCACTCATTCACTCAAGGAGGAGTGGCGCACTTATGGAGGAGGAGGATCTGCTGCTAGGTTATGTCTATCTCTTGGTTGTATCATTGCTTTATCTATCTCTGAGGAAGTTATTGGGGTTTTTCACCTTTATGGTTTTCCCCAAGTAAATCTTTGTGTCTCTTGTGTGCTTGCATTATTGTCTCCATGATTGATATGATGTAGATATGTTGTACATGTTGTTCTCTCAGTTAAGATCCTAGATCAGATTGAAGTAAATTCTTAAAATTTAACAGAAGCACGGTACTACCACTTTGTAGGTCCACACGGGGACGCGGTAGTACCCTCTACCGCGCGCTCAATTGGATTCTAGGCACGGTAGTGGCAGAGAGAGGATAAAAATAAAATGGTTTGCTTCATTTTCAGACCGAGATCAAGCTACCATTTTGCTCATGAACGTTTCTTTGGACTTTTTGCAAGAGTTTATACCTTGTTTGAAGCAAAATGGTCAACTGGAAAGAGAGGGAGCATGAGAATGATGATTTATTGGCTGAAAATGACCAAAATACCCTAACTGCATTGCAGAATTGTGGGTTATTAAAATTCTTCAAGACCAAAGGCATCCATAAGCAAGCTAAACTTCTCACTCACATCATACAAAAGTGGGACCCCGGCATTCAATATTTTCGAGTGGAGAGCATACCCTTGAGATTGAGCTCGAGGATATCTATTTTCTCACTGGTCTCTCAAAGAGAGGGGCCCGAGTGAACTTAATGGGGTTCAAGGCTTCAGAGATGAGCACCGATGTCTTGATTGCTCGTTACTGTTGTCAAGGTTCAGGGAAGAAAAGCGGGAAAGTGGTCATTAAGGATGTTCTAGATCTTCCAATGATAACTGTGTTGTTTACCATCACCCGTGTGGAGGGTAGCATCAGTCCTCATCAGGAATCTCATACACAAATGAATCTTTCCATGGAGTGTTTAGCAACAACACTGTTCAACTGGTGCGAAGGGGTACTATCCAACCTCAAGGAGCAAATAACCAAGTGTAGGAATGAGAGAACTGCCAATTTGGTTATGGGAGCATTTTGGTCACCTTCTTTCTAGAGAGGGTGTCATTGTTGTGTCCGCAGCTGACCATGTCTATCCGCCCAGTCACCGAACCAAGGATGGGTCGATGGAGTGAGTATGGAGGGCGACTCAGGGGGCCACAAAGTTTAGCCTTTGGCGAGGACTTCTTCTCATGGCTCGAGGAGCAGATCGTGATGATCAAGGACTACCCATATGTAGGGGTGGACTTCCGCGAGGATATTGAATTGGCATTGCCCGACGACAAGGATTGGGATAACTTAGGTATGACCTTCATTAATGTATTTTCAATTTTTGAATATGTAATTTTTAATTGTTATTGAAATGTGTGAAAAGACTTAATGTATGTACATGTGCATGTCGCAGATCGTGGACCAAGGAGACCCACAGGCTATTCGTCGTTACGCCGAAGCAGTATTGAGTACCGGGTTGCTTCGAAGGAGGAAGGAGGGGAAGAGGAAGTGGAAGAAGCAGGAGGGGTCCGTGAGATAGAGCGGAACCTATAGGGTTCGACTCTCGGAGTCCCAACTATGAGGATGTATGATGTTCCTCTGGACCTTCAGCGACATACCATGGGTGTGCTTAGACGTGTTGGCCTACTCCTTCGTAGGGTGGCTAGATCTATAGTTTTCTACCATCAGCGGCGCGCAGAATCTGAGGAGGCTCATGATAGATCTCCTAGATATCCTTAGATAGTAGTACTTTATCTTTTTGCGGCATGTACACGATATGTAGGCTTTGAGAGCCAATTTTTTGTATGGGATTAGATCCCAAATTTCGTTTTTTAAACACAAACATTATGTATCCAGAATTTTTTTTTCATATGCGATGGTATATATATATGGACCTATTTCTATGACTTATCTATTTACAATGACTTGCGTGTTTATTTTATGATGCACTTTTTATGTATGGGCTAGATGCCAATCCAAAACGTAGTTAGCTAATGAGTCAACTACACAATTGAATTTTCTTGGTATGTGTTGATATGAAATATAATTAAAATATCGTTCCAAGAGGCGTACCCTTCGAAATAAGCGAAGCAAAATAGGACCGAAGATAGAGTAGATGCGGTTCAAATGGGACACCACGAGTTGGGAGTCTAAAAAGACTAACAAGGAGTCGATTCCAAGGGAAGCCACCTCAGTTAAGAGTCCAATGACTGCGTGGTACTCTGCAATATTGTTGGTTGCGAGGCCCAAGCAAGTGCCTCCTGAAGATAGAAACTCGCCAGTAGGATAATAGATTACCCAAGCTGCAGATCAAGATTCCGGGTGTGTCGTCTCGCACCATGAGCGAATCCGTAGTAGACAGACATCTGCGCATATAAGCACAAGTCGAGGTAAATAGGGATATATGAGATAAGATCCATGCATACACACACAAAAGAAGAAAATAAAAAAAAACTAAGTACATTCTGTACAACAAATATCTCGCGCAGGATAAACCTACGCGTAGAAGCGTTGTAGGTACATCCCGTTGCGGGGCCGTGCCAACGGTGTGCCATCACAATCGACGAGTTCTTAGGCTCCTTTATTCAATACACGTTTTACAATGAAGGGGTCGTACCACATAGACTCTAGCTTTCCTTTTCCAAGTTTTTCATGCATCTGGTCATATGTAAGTACGAGGTCACCTTCGTTGAAAATCCGAGGTTGAACGGATTTGTCGTACTGTGCTTTGACGCATTTTTTATGATCTTCATTGGCTAAAGCAGCGTCTCGGCGGGTTTCATCTAGCTTGGCTAGGTATAGAAACCATTCCTCTTTGGAAGTGGTATTGGGAAGTAGCTCTATGGATATCTTGAGTGACGGGATTTCACATTCAATTGGTAGAATGGCTTCTAGGCCATACACCAGTTGGAATGGTGTGAACCCGGTAGCACTTTTTACTGAGGTTCGGTATGCCCATAACGCCGAAAATAGATCTGAGTGCCAATTGGACTTATGGGTACCCACCATGCGTTGAATCATGCGTTTCAAAACCTTGTTGATGGCTTCGACTTGGCCATTGGCCTGTGGGTAGTATGGGGTTGAGTTTTCATAACGAAAACCCAACTTGGCGCTCAATTATTCAATCATATGGTTCCTGAAGTGGGAGCCATGATCGGTCACGATGGATTGTGGGACTCCAAACCTAGCTATGATGTGGTTGAATATGAACTATGCGGCTATTTTACCATCCTCAACATAAGTAGGCATCGCTTTAGCCCATTTGGTGAAATAATCCACAGCTACTATGACATAGCTATGCCCCCCAACTGAAGTAGGCTTACAGTGCATGAAATCTATACCCCATTTGGAAAAGGGGCCGACGGAAACTACATGATGAAGTGAGGTGGGATGCGAGCATGTCTTACTATGGAAAAATTGGCAGGGTGGAAATTTCTTGACCGTTTCAATGCAGTCCTTGAAAATCGAGGGCCAGAAATATCCCGCTCATAGTATCTTCTGGGCCGTAGCCATCCCAGAGAGATGACCACCACATGCTCCAGCGTGGTAGTCATTAAGAACGTGTTCAACCTCATCTAAAGTTAAACAACGTCAAAGAAAGGTACCAACACCATGACGGTAAAGGGTATCGTTAATTATAAGGTAGTACTTGGCGTGATGTCGGATACGTCGACGTTCGTCGCGGTTGAGTTCGAGGAAAAAATGATGGGTTTGGAGATATAGTAGAATATCCCCGTACCATGGTTCGGACGTGCTGATGAGGAACAATGATTCATCGGGAAGAAAATCGATGGGCTCAGGTTGCTCAGTAGCACGGTGCAAATTACAAATCAACTCTGCAAAGACCAAAGATTTCTTGGATTTGGATTTAGCAAATTCCAAGTCAAATTCTTGTAGGATAACAATCCAACGGGAATATTTTCCCCTAAGCACTTGGCGTGTGAGGGTATAGTACATTGGATTGAAATCCGCTATGACAGTGGTCTAGCGGAGCAGAATGTAGTGATGGAACCTCTGGACAACGAAGAATGTTTCCAGAGATAGCTTTTCAACATGTGAGTAGCGAGTTTCAGAGTCAATAAGACTCTTACTAAGATAATATACTACATGTTTCATGGCGTTGATATCTTCTTGGACTAACACCATGCCAATGGTGGAAATCGAAGCTGCGAGATATAAAATGTAATCCCGTGTGTAATTGGGGGGTTGAATCATAGGATCTTTAGTTAAGGCTGCCTTTAGATTATTAAAGGAGCGTTGGGCTTCACCATCCCAAAAGAAGGGGGTGTTCTTCTTTAGAAGCCTCATATAGCCTTTTGTTATCTCGAAAAAATTGCAGATGAAACGACGTAGAAAGTTTGCGTGCCCTTGCAAACTTTGAAGTCCTGGTATGTTCGTGGGGGAAGGCAGGGCTAAAATAGCTTCTACCTTTGCGGGGTCCAATCGTATACAGCCTTTGGAGATTATGAATCCCAAAATTTTTTTGGCTTCAACGCAAAAGACGCATTTATGCGGATTCAAATGAATGTTGTAACGATGACACCTTACAAAGATGACGCCTAAGTGATTAGGATGATCTTCCTGAGTTTGAGAATGACGGGAAGGTCATCAAGATACGGTTCTGCAATATGTTTGATATCGTGAAATGCGTACGACATCTCCCGTTGGAAAGTTGCCCCGGCATTTTTTAGGCCGAAAGTTAACTTTCGATATGCAAAGATTCCCCATGGGCATATAAAGGTTGTTTTATGCTGGTCCGTTGGGAGTATCTCAATCTAATTATAGCCGAAAAACCCATCCATAAATGAAAAGATGACACTCCCGACACAGTTATCGATGATTTGGTCGATGAACGGAGTTGGGTAGTTGTCCTTTGGAAAAGCTTTGTTCAAGTCACGGTAATCGAACCCTGTTTCTTGGCTACAGGAACGATGTTAGATACCCATTCTGTTAGCGGGACAGGATAGATAAAACCAACATGCAAAAGTTTTTTGACTTCGGCTTTTATAGCAGCTGCCTTACGGGGGTGGACCGGTCAGAGTTTCTGCCGAACAGGTCAGGCGCCAGGAAAGGTTGGGATCTCGTGGACCACGATTGAAGGATCTATTCCTAGAATCTCTTCATAACTCCAAGCGAAAATGTCGTGGAAATTTTTAAAGTAGGCACTGTAGAACTCCATTTCGGTGGGAGTACATGTCTTTCCAATATGAATGTTTTCCATGACACCAGGATTCACTGAAATGTCGATGGGAGTGGTTTCCATGAGACTGGCCAAGTTCCCTTTGAAAAATATTTCATCGAATGAAGTGGGAAACTTGGCTTGGACCATTCCAAGTGAAGTGCTGGGTTTAGTATCTGGCTCAATCGCTTGGATAGTGGGGAAAGAAGATCAATGATGGAAATCTCCCCAGGGTGATTCATCACTGCACATAACCTCCATGATTGATTCTTCAGTAGGACAAATCAATGTGAGAGGATCGATAAGTGGTGAGGATGAACAAGCCTCAGACGAGAGTTGTGCCACTGTGTGATGGGAAGTAGGATCGACCCAATCGGTGGCTGACTGGATCACCTCATACGTTGCGAGGTTCCTGTTTAACGACATGGAGTCGCCATAGTTTTCAATCTCGGTAGGACTCAGTATCATCCAAGAATCATTGAATGGGGTGATACTTGATGATATCATGTTGACGGGATGTACGGGGGATTCGAGCTCTGGGAAAACTCCGATAAGGGAGGAATCCTTCATAAGACCAATGCCAACGTCTTGAAAATGGTGTCAGGGCTGATCCAATAATGGAACAGTGTTAGTGGAGTTCGAATGAGAGTCTAGGATACAGTAATCTAACTGGTCTATGGTGACAATCTTCTCTTCATGAGGAAATTGGACGAGTAGAAAGATGGTAGATGCTATGGAGGTCATGGCGTAGAACCAATTCTAGCCAAGTAGGAGATTGTAATCTAATGGCGCATATACGACCTCGATGTGTATAGATACTGTTTTCCCCCCCAGTTCAACACCAATCATAGGAATGAGTCTGTAGGGCTGAAAACCATGTCCGTCAAATGCTCTGAGAGTAGTAGGAGAAGTTGTGACTTCGGGTGAGCCTAAGGTTCTCTAATAATTCAAAGACATAATCGACGTGGAAGCACCCTCGTCTAAAACAGTGCGATGGACGTTGTTTCCATGGATTTTTGTATGAACTTGGAAGGCTAACTGTGGGAAATCCGAGGTTTGACATACTCCAAGTTGAACATGATGGTGTTTGAAGTATCCGGATCTACTGCCCCCAGTGCTGAAATTAAGGTTCTGCGCTGCATACGGCAGTGTTGGAGAACCTCGAGAGTTGACATGGTGCATGGTGCTTGAGCTAAGTACTCAACAATGTTGTAATTTTGGGTAGCTCGCGCATTAGGATTGAATGACGCCTTTCGGATGGTGCCTTTAGGTGGGCATAGCACTGTGAGTGGCTTGTGGCTTGGGGTTCTTCTGCTGGTTAGAAGTTTTCTTGGATTTTCCACGATTGTTCTTCTTCTTTCCTCTAGATGGTTGTGACATAGATTGAACTGCGTTCACCTCAGAGGAGAGAGCAGGCGAAGTAGAAGCTTTTGGAACATCCTGGGGTAGAGCGGGGGAAGCAGGATCTTGCTGCACCGTCGGTTTAGTAGCAGGATGGGCCTTGACTGAACCAATGATGTCATCGATAGGGGGTTCAATGGAAAGCTTAGTTGGATTAGTAGTAATGCGGGTGGCATGGGGAAGAAGCTCGTGTAGAGTTCTGGATTGGGTATATACCAAATCCATGTAATGAGCAGAAGAAATGGCCTGTTCCTTTGTGACCGGCCCACGCATGGCAATATCCCTGGCGATGGGAGGTAAGAATGACTTCATGAACCAATCAACGAGTAACTGGTCCAAAATGGGTGCCTTGATTAACCTACGACGTCAACACCACTCATGGATATGGTCCGAGATGTGCATAGAAGTGGTTTGATGTAGTGAGGTTAACAGTTCTGTTCCAGTCTCGTACGGAATGGGGAGCTGTAAGTGAGTTAGAAAATGCATAGCCAAAGTATTAAAGTCGTGAAAGGAGTGTTGAGGCAGCTCGATATACCATTTTTTCACTGTATCGGTAAGCGTGCAAAGGAAGAGTCGTAACCAAATGGAGTCATCCATCAATGAGTTGGATGATACCAAAGATGGAAGGTCATCACGTGGTTCTTAGGGTCTTCCTTGGGCTTGGCATCAAACTTAGGAATATCCGATGGGAGTTTGGCTGGGATGTGTGGCCAATGAGGTTCATGCCATATAGGATCGTTGACGAGCCTCGACAAATCAGGTAAGTCTAGCGTGTTCAAGAAAGGAAGTTGACGATTGGGATGTGGGTATGAGTAGTAATTGTACGACGCAGGGATGCCTAAGGGGCCCTGCACAACATACTGCTGCGTGTTGTAACCATACATGTTTCCCACAGGGTACTACTGGAAGTTCTGGGGGTAGTAGACCATCTGGTTAATTGATTGTGTGTTCAAAGTCATGGGATTTATTTTCTGACTAGGAATCATAGTGGTAACTGGTTGTTGGACGTTCTGCTGAGTAGGGATGGCGGGTACCGTAACCTACGGTTGTTGTGTCCCAGGAATATTTGCTGCTCCTTGGGGTATGGTTCCCTAGGGTTGTTGGGTCCTAGGAATGTTACCACTACCTTTAGTGGGTGGAGGATTTCCCATACTAGGGTTGGGGGTGGCTGCAAGAATGGCGTCCATGGAATATGGGTTCCACCTTGATAAAGAGGTGGAGGTTGTAGGGATGGGTTCCATGGAGTAGTTGCAGCCGAAGGGTAGGGAAAATTGGAGTTCAAGTTGGGGGAAATGAGAGGTTGCCCCCCATCTTGGTTCCAGTTTCTGAACAACGAGTATCCCCCGCTCTGTGAGATTTGAGATCCCCAAGAAGGAAGCATGCCTGACGAGGGATGTTGAGGATGAGGTCCTGTTGGAAACCGGCATAAGGTTGTCCGCTGCCAGGTGTATTATACATGCCTAACTGAGTAGAAGCTGCTGGTTGAGGGGGTTGTTGAATGGTTCCAGTGGGGGCGTTAATGAGTGGGAATCCTCCAAGTAAAGGGCCTTGTTGAGCTGGTGGGAAGGATGGAGGTGTTGGTTGAATCGCCCCGCTTTGAATGGTACCAAGGGGTTTCCCTCCAACAAGTGGATTGGATGGTCCTATGGGAGGGGGTTGGTGACTAGGAACAACGTTCCCAAGAAATGGTTGTCCTCCTGTAGGCTGGGTTGATGGTACGCCAAGAGGGGGTTGGTTGTTGGGATTAGTGGTTCCAATAGTCGGTTGTCCACCTCCTGAAATGGTGTAGATGGTGGCCGAAGATGAACATCCGGTCAACATGGGTGATCCAGTGGTATGACTTGATGTTCATCCGACACTAGAAAGGTGAGATAGTTTCGACTGGATAATGGCGCCAAATGTGCCTATTTGTGGAGGGGGTCTTCCATATGTTACAAGCGGGGACGGAGAAAATACTGGGTTATCCCTAATAAGTGGTGGGTCCCTAGAAGATACGTCAAACATACTTGATGGTAACAAATGTGGGGAATTTAATCGAGGGGTATCAGGAGTCACGTCCATAGGGTCTTGAAAAGTAGGGGGACCGTCGAGGGCTTGGCCCAGATTTGTATCTCGTGTGGGGTTAAAAGTGTGAGCTGATCCTAGTTCAGGATCTAGAAATACATGAGGTGAAGCAAAATATGAAGGTCCAAAGCCATCGGCATAGGAGTGATGAAACTCTGTGCTAGATGGAATGTTGGGAGCTCGGTAGTCAGGAGAACGGGTAGCAGGGGGATATCTAGAAGCCGTTGAGAGCATTTGCTCTGTATCACGTTTAAACTATTCTGACGCTAAAGGGGAGTTAGCTAGACTAACCATACTAGATTGTATCGATGCCATGATTTTGAGTCCTGAAGGGAGATTGGCGAGGGATACCATACGAGGTACATTGCTAGAAGAACCGGTTTCCTGAGGGTGAACACTTGACGACATAGTGATGACAGGCGGAGGTTCCACCTAGGAAGCAATAAAGTCATAGTCAGGTTCAAAAGGTGTATTAGGGAGTTCGATTTCTTCAATAATTTCGATGTATCCGTCTGGGACTACAATCAGGTCGGACATATATTTGTCAGATCCTTCGATGGTTCCAATAGATCCTTCTGGAACATCGTAGAAAGAATATGGTGGAAGGGTAGTGCTAACATCTGGGAGGATGATAGCCTCCAGTCTAGTATCTTGGGAAGTACTAGCTTCAACCGCTTCAATGTTGTCCACTGTGGCAGATATATCTCGAATAATAGTGGGTGAAGTGACAGTCGGAATCTCAAGTGTGTTATTGGTTGTAGGAACTGTAAGGGGTTCTGAGACCGTACTGTGAGTAACAGTTACAGGAGGAACTGAATATGTAGTGCGGATAGGCGGTGGAACATTCCCTCGGCCAACACCGCGGCCGGGAGGGGAAGGAATACGCAATGTAGGTGGACCAGAAGTCCATGGTGGTGGTGGTGTGATTCATCCCTGTACTCTTCGTGATCTCCGTGGTTCGGACATAATGGTAGAAATACAAGTTCTGGGGACAATATCGTAAAAAAAAAGCGAGCTAAAAAAAAAAGTGGCTAGAGTGCCAACAAGCAATCACTAAAAAATAAAATGACCCTCTAATAAGATGAAATAGCAAGCAAAACCTCCTAACTAAGAGCTGGAGGCCTCAACAAGTTGTATCTTTCGCAAGGTGATGAAATCCAAGTCGAACAATACAAAATGGGAGGCCAATAATGGAAGGATATCCCTCTACCAAAAGGGATCCTAGGTAAAAGAGCCCTAGTAGAAAAGTTACTAAGCTACCTCGTTCATGACACGTTGGAAAAGGTTTTCGGCGCTTCTGCCTTATCACCCTTGTATCACCAGTATGGTGGCTGGAGAATACAAGGAAGACAATGATCGATGTTTCCTTAGGGCTAAGTGGAGTGCGACATTCCACAAAGTCCGTTCGGTTCTCGATCTCGCAACGGTTTAACCCCTGAAACAATAGAAGACCCCTCCACAAACTGGTGTATGAACATGTCAACAAATACTAGAGGATTTTAGTACCCTAGAGGACAACAACTATGTTTCAAATGAAAATGACAACGGGGAATTATTTGGATGCCTATCCCCGGTGTCCTACTTAACTAACAAGTTCTTTTTCTCCTCAAGTGAGGTTATGATGTGTTGATTTAGGGAGTGTAAATTTTAGTGGTTGTATTAATCAATTGGATAAATGGATCTGAAACTTGGTGATGTTGTGACGACCAAAACCATGCAAATGAGAATGAATCGAAATGAGCCTTTTATTCGATGGAATATAGCTGAAGTAAAGAGAGAGTTCTTTGATCATAATGCATGAATTGTTCAAAGAAATGAAAAGAAAACCACTTCTAACAATTTTTTGTTTCTTTTCAAATAAGCCAAACTGAAATAAACACTACTTTCAAATGTAACTTATCTACAACAATGATGCTTCCAAATGAGAATTTACGTTGCAAACAGAGATGACTGATTCACTTCCTACTGTGCAAAAGTATAACTGGATCTTTTCAATTGAAAGAAAAAACAATGTTCTCAAAAGATAATTTTCCAATATTGATTTTAATAAAAGTAATGGGAAAGATAATACTTGTAAGCACTATGCAATATTAAGAATGATATAATCAAGGGAAAGAAAATGGTGAAAACAACTTGATTATACTAAAAGGATCAAGCTAATGCAAAAATGATGAAGGGGTGATCAAGATGCAAATGATGCCACTAACTCAAGGAATTCAAGCTCAAACAAAAACTACAAACAAACCAAAAAGACTTGCAACTGGTTAAACAGTGATGGGTTATGTAGACAAGGAGCAATTGGGAATGAAGGAATATATATGATGATAATTAATGACCATAAACCCAAATATTTAAAAATTGTCTGCAAGGCTTTGCACAAGAAAGTGGAAGTTCGATGCTGTAACTAAGCGAGTTGCAGGGTGCCAAGAAGAAATAGGGAAATCAACCCAAGGTAGAGAAGGTAAAAAATGACCTGTAGGAACCAAACATGGTATGATAAAAAAAAAATTACAAAGACTGTCATGTGTTTTCCATACCTCCAGGAGTGCTACTGATACACTGCCACATTTTAGATAGTGTTAAGGGAGCGATACTACCACTCTGTAGGTAGTTATGGGGGAGCGGTACTGCTAAAAAGGATGGAGAGGGCGCTACTTTAAGAAAAGTTTTGGGATTTTCAAGGGTGTGCAGACCCAGAGGACTCGATGATCAGAAGTAGAGAGCTAATGCAGAGGGAAGGGGGGTGAATGGAGGTCAAAAAAGACCAAAATCCATTATTGGTTTGAAGGAAGAGAAAAATCACAATCAAGGGATGACTGAAAGTGAAAGAACTCAATCAAACAGGGTTCAAACCAGCGGAGTCACTAGTTTTTGTTGCAGATATTTCTTCCTATGGATAAAGAGAAATTCCCTTAGGATAAAGTAGATTAAGCTAGCTCTAAGCTAAGACGAAAAATGAAACAAATGTAATCTTGGATCCTGGATTAAACTAGTATTTTAGAGATTTTATATTAAGAGGAAAGAGAGAAAGTAACTCACCTCTATTCTCAGCATTTGTGCTGCTTGTAGTTTTGATTTCAGAATCTTCGCGATAGACCTGTGGAGACAAAACTATATACAAGCACATGCAATCTTCCAATATCTTTGAATTACAAATTAAATTCCAAATCTATATAGATATAATTCATGAAACTGAAACATAATCAATACACACAAACTAGGAAACAAGGAAAGTTATATTATTGAGAAGCTTGAAAAGTGCTTACAAAGGTTGCTTGATGTCCAAGCCAATCCTGCAGCTCCAATTGCTTCCACCTCTCGCTATCCCCACAAAAGGTTTATGATAATAGGTTTGATTCCCCCAAAATTCCTCCCTTTGCTCATGGAATACCACTCTCTTATAACATGTGGGAAGATTAATCAACAAGAGAGAAGTATGGATCTATGGAGTGTTTAGTGGATCAGGCTAGCTAAACATAGAGGGGTTGGGATCGAATCAAAGGCAGCAATCCCAAAAAACTCTATCGAGGGTTTGAGATCCCAAATTCTATGGCAAAAAGGCTATAACTGGACTACCGTGCCCCTAAGACTGAGCATAACGTGGTAGTACCGCACCACAGAAGAGGAGCAGAACGCGGTAGTAAGGACTACCGTGCCTCAGTAGGTGTGAAAGGCATGGTAGTGCTTGCAAATAGGGGGGAAGTGTCGTCCATGTTATTTGGTGTAAAGATGCGACACTAGGTTGTTAGGTGTAATATTGAGGTATAACAGGGTGAATAGTATCCTAGAGGGGTACATTACTGAGTTCGCAATAGACACAATCAAATCATACAACGATGTAGAAAGGAACTTTTTCAAGGGACCAATGGAAAATTTTTACTGTTGCTAAAACTGTGGATTAAGATGCTCCTCTGCAAAAAGGGCATATTGAGGATGACTTTCGATGAGTAGAAGATCAGTGTGCAGATATTGTGGGTATCGCGTGAATGCGGATCCAATAGAAAGATGCTGGGTAGATGGACATGAGAGGCAACGAGTTTCTAAGGGAAGCTGACGAAGAGTGTGGTACCTGAGGAGTGGGGTGATATTCCTGTGTCCTGAGAAGAAGAGGAGGACTGAGAGAGAGTCTCTTGAGAGGATCGGAATGGAAGACTGCGAAATAGGACCACAAGGGAGGAAGCAACCTTATTACAATGAAGGATATGGTTGCCAAGATACCCCAGAAGTAGAAGAGGGACAGATCGTAAGTTACAACATACCTTCAACCCCACACTACTACTACTCATAATTTCACAGGAAGAAACAAAATTTATTCACAGAGTTTCCCTACGTGTAGTGGTGGAAGTAGCACATCAGTAAACAATAGCAGTAGGAATGTTAGAATGGCAGACGACAAAAAAATTCCCACTTCTAGGGGAACGGGACTGAGGATCCCAAGCAGTATTGGTTTCTGTGCAAAGCAGTATGGACTATGAAGCAGGTCCAGGATGAATATATTAAAAAGGGATAGCTAGCGACGACCCTCAGGGGCCATGCACTATATTGGTTTATGAATTTTACAAAGGTCCCAACAGGAACTCTAGGAAAGACATTGGCGCGGATTAAAGCAAGAATGGTCGATGAGTTTAGAAATCCAAAGTTGGAGTCGCAGTATGTCACCGAGCTCAAAGAAATCAAGCAATACCCAAATGATTCGGTATGGGAATTCTATCAACGGTATAAAACGTTGATAGCGAAGGTGAGTTTCAGAATAAATGATATGCAACATAAGGAGTGGTTTGTCACAGGATTGGTTCCACATCTACGGACCACTAATGCAATAGAAGGTAGCAACATAAGCTGAAGTGTTGGAGATTGCGATGAAGCGGGAGGTTTCACCAATCGGTGAAGTTGGTATAGGGATGGATAGGATACAAGCACAATTGGCCAAGCTGAGACTCCAATTGCGAAATATAAAGAAGGGGAAAGAAACCCATAGAGACGTATGGTGCACCAGATGTAAAACATAAGGACACCATAAGGATAATTGCACAGAGTTTCGAGAATATTTTCAATCAGGTGCACCGAATCCCCTCCATCAGGGAGGAATGTCATGGTGTCATGTCTGTTAGACCATAGGGCATCGAACGGAAGAATGTGTGTACTTGCAAAGTATGGCGTCGAAGCCAGTAAACCTATATTACAAATTTTGTCGGTCGGTTGGACACGATGAGAAGGATTGTAGGGCCTATGACCTACTCCAGGATCAGATTGCCAATACATACTTTATGAAAGGGGAAGAGAAACCGGTGGTATAGCATCAACCGCAGTATAACCAACCACAACCTCAGTTTAACCAACCTCAACAGTATGATTAAGGTCAGTATGGGAAACCACAGTATGGTCATCCGCAATATCCACCATCGTAGTATGGCCAGCCGCATTATGGGAAAACACCATATCAATAACCACAATATGGACAATCGTAGTACTCTCCATATGGGATGCCACATGGAGGTTTTAGAGGAGGATTCCACGGAGGTCGAGGTACTGGCGTAGGACGCAGAGGAGCTGCTGGATGAGGATGAGGGATGGTCATATGTTACAATTGTGGGCAGTAGGGGCATTATCATAGGGATTTCCTGAATCCAACGCCACAGTGCACTTATTGTAGCGCTATGGATCATGGCGTTGAAGGCTATCCGTAGCTCATTTCAAAATGGAAGACCAAGAATCTTCCACCACCTCCACAGAACCAGAACCAGAATATGCCACCGACTGTACAGAAGATATCAGTGGAGGTTCGAAGCCACACTGCGATTGTTGGAGTAGTGACACAAGGAGGAGCTATGACAGGAGGAGCTATGACAGGATTCGATAGGTCACATGCTACCATCCGACCAACAACAAGGAAGCATGTCACCTTTGATGCGAAAATCGAAAGGGATGTTTTCTTGAAAGCGTAGGAGGCGATGAGACAGAGGAGGTAGTTACCTATTCAAGAATAAGTTATCTACAATATGCCACCAACGTTTGACACGACAAAGTCATAGAAGAAGGATGACACCTTAAGAGCCTTATTGGAGAGTTTCCTGGAGTTGGAAAAGATCATGATGCGTTAGAAAAAATATACATCTTGTTGCATCAGCGGGAGGGTGCATGCCAGGAGAAAAAGGTCAATCGCATACACAAGAGAAAGATGGGGAGAGAGATGCGAATGTCGACACAAATTGGAGAATTTGATGTCGAATCAATTATCTTGGACATGGGGTCAGACGTCAACATTCTGACCAAGCAGACATGGGAAACAATGGGAAAACCATAGTTGGCCTGGTCACCAGTACAGTTGTGATTAGAAAATCAGAGTAAGGTTACTCCACTTGGTTGGGTGTGCCAGCTTCAAGTTGAAATTGAGGGACTCAAGACATATGCCGACTTCGATGTAATAGAGATTGTTGATAAAACAAGCCCGTATCCGGTGCTTCTAGGGATAGAATGGGTGATGGAAAACCAGGCCATCATCAACTTCAAGAAGCGGACTATGTCGTTTGAAAATTGCAAGATGAGGGTCGTTGCACCTCTTGATCCTACATAAGACTAGTGATACGTTGAAACAATGAGAGATGAATTTACAGAGGGATGGGATAGTGTATACAAAATTTTTGAGGATTACATTAATCCCACCGTAGATGGAGAATTGGGATGGCGTAGTGTTAGTTCGCATCGTCAGACTTAGATGAGGTGCTTGAGAATTGGCAGAATCGGATACACAAAGTATTGTTCATGAGGTGTGCACAGATCACATAGTCGCTGCGATGGGTAGCCATAGAGGAGTGCGCACTACCAACATATGAGGGATTTCCCAATTTGATCACCTTTCTCACTCAATTTGAGGAAAAAGTGGTGGAGCCGCAATGTCTATTGGTCTTGGAGGAATTCTTGAAGGCTACTCCCATGTGCTAGTGGGCAGCGCACAAGTCTAATATCAACAAATGGCCACTATGTCGACATCTCATTGAGGTTAGGTTCGATGATGCTTCAGGATATGGCAGAAGGAAGTTTGATGGTAGAGGTGATCCAAAGGTGCATTTGGATGAATGCGAAAGGAAATGGGGACCACGAGCAAAACAGGAATGGGTCCATGCGTTTATTCACACATTGAATGAAGTACCGCAGAGCTGGTATGTCACAACAGAACTGCGACGCGGGATGACCTCTTGGGAACAACTAACAATTGGCTTCAACCAAACGTTTTGTTTCTCAGATGAGAACCCCTTCATCCATAGTGCACACTACAAGTGATCCGCGAGAAGATATTCGAAGCAGTACCAACATAGAAAACATTGGAACTTCAGTGGACTACGACACCAGAAATGATGATGAGGTGTTATAATATTATAGGAGAACTAGACGAAGAGGATGATCCGAGGGCCATATATGTGCTAGAATCAGAAGGAAGTTGCAGCATCGAGGCACCATGAATACCTTCCGATAGGTTTCTAAAACCATTGAAAATCAAGAAAGTAAACATTGGGTCAGAGGAGAACTCGAAGTTTGCAAGTATTGGCGATTATTGGCCTGACGAAACTATCGCAAAGATGAATGATCTGTTGCATGAGTTTCATTATTTGTTCCCAATGAAATTCTTGGAGATGAAAGGAAATTCTGGGGACTTAGGAGAAATGAAGATTCCCTTGAAACCCGATGCGAAGCCAGTCAAGCAACGACCCTACTAGTTGAATCCAAGATACAAGGAACGGGTGTAAGCTAAGATTGAAAGAAGGCTGGAAGTAGGCATTATAGAACCAGTAGAAGAATCAGAGTGGATCAGCCCGATGTTGGTCCAAGACAAAAAAACCAACGAAGTCAGGATCTGCGTCGACTTAAGGAAGCTGAATGATGCCTGCCTACACGATCCATTCCCGACACCATTCATAGATGAGGTGCTTGAAGGAGTAGGATGTAAGGAAATATACTCTTTTACGAATGGGTTTTTGGGTTATCACCAGATCAAAATCACGAAGGAAGATCGGCACAAGACTACATTTGTCACAGAATGGGATGCTTTCAGTATATAGTGATGCCATTTGGACTGAAGAATGCTCCAACAATTTTTTCAATATTAGTAGTTTCGTCCTTCAAAGATTACAGTCATAAATTTCTTTCCGTATATATGGATGATTGGACAGTATATGGGTTGGTCAAGGATCATGTCGCAAACCTGAGGCTAACGCTAGAGTGATGTCAACAGCACCAAATTTCATTGAACTTGAAAAAGTGCATGTTCTGTGCTCCATTTGGGATTTTGTTGGGGCACATTATCTGCAGGGAAGGGATGTTGGTAGACCCGACGAATATTTCCATTATTGTCAACCTCCCACCACCAACAACAGTCAAACAATTGAGAGCAACATTGGGAAACACAGGATACTATAGGAAGTTTAACAAAGAGTATGCAACAATCATGAAACCAATGGAGAATTTGTTGAAGAAAGACGCCAAGTTTGAGTGGAATGAAGAGTTCCAGAAGAGTCTGGACATATTAAAAGCAAAGATGGTCGCCGCACCCATACTTTCATTTACAGATTGGACGAAGGAGTTCCACGTTCATGTCGATGCATCATCAATCGCATTAGGAGTCATCTTGGCCCAACCAGGAGAAGGTGACATCGACCACTCGATAGCCTTCGCAAGTAGGAAGCTATCTACTGGGGAGAATAATTATATGACCACAGAAAGGGAAAGGTTGACGATGGTCTATCCTTACAAAAATTCTGACACTACCTTTTAGGGGGCTATTTTAAAATGTTCGCCGATCATTCAACACTAAAATACCTGGTGAACAAGCTTGTGTTGGGGGGGAATATTTGTCGATGGTTGTTACTCTTCCAGGAATTTGATTTTGAGATAATCTTAAATCTAGGACGACTGAATGCATGACCCAACCACCTGTCACGGATAGAGTCCGGGGAAGAACCAAGGAGATTTGACGAAGGGTTTCTAGATTCTCAGTTGTTCAGGGTTGGAATGGTCGATGACCATTACGAACAAATCATTCATTTTTTAGCGACAGAGGAGGCACTAGAAGGTTTCACCACCAACCAGAAGAAGCAACTAGTCATCAGAGCTGCATATTTTCAATTGATTGCAGGGCAATTGTATAAGATGGGACTAGATGAGATACTTCAACGATATGTCCTTTCGCAGGAGCAGGAAAGGATTTTAGTGGAAGCTCATGATGGGATCATTGGAGGACACTACGGAGGACGTGCAACTGCTAGGAAGATCCTTCAAGTAGGAATGTGGTGGTCGACGATGCATGGAGATGCCATGGACTATGCTAAGAGCTGCGACATATGTCAATGGATAGGGAAGCCATCACGAAGGGATGAAATGATGCTAGTACCCCAATTGACACTACAGGATTTCGACAAGTGGGAATTTGAATTCGTGGGACCCATCAACCCACCAGGAAAAAGAACAGGGTCACGCTACATCATCACTGTGACATACTATTTAACGCGATGGGCGGAAGCTGCACCGGTGAAAGATTGATCAGCTGCGACAACAGCAAGATTCCTCTTCGACAATGTGGTCACCAAGTTTGGGTGCCCAAAAATACTAATGAGTGACCAAGGGACTCATTTTGTTAACCATGTGATTGCAGCGATGATAGAGGAGTTTCAAATTCAGCATAAGAAGAGCACCCCCTACCACCCTCAAGCGAATGGGACAGTTGAGGCATTCAATAAGATATTGGAGCATGCACTCACCAAGGTGTGTAATGCAGACTGAGATGATTGGGACTTGAAGATTCCCACGATACTTTGGGCGTATCGCACAACATGTAAATGAATGACTTGCCAGACCCCGTTCAAGCTCGTTTACGGACAGGAAGTAGTCATGTCGATGGAGTATATTTTACCAAGTTTGTGCATCGTAGTAGCCACATGAATGAGTGATGACGGGGCATTGGAGGAACGACTGGCACAATTGGTACAAATCGATGAGGATCGGTTCATCATAGGGTTTCATCAGAAAGTAGAAAAGGACTGACAGAAGGCTTGGCACGATCACCATGTTAAAAAAAATCACTTTCAGTGTGGAGATACAGTTATGCTATATGACACTAAGTTTTCTAAGCACCCAGGTAAGTTACAAATGCATTGGTTAGGTCCCTACATTATAAATTTTGTCACTGATGGAGGTGCGGTATAGCTACAAAGTTTAGATGGGGTATTGTTTCCTAAGTTGGCAAATGGGAATCGGTTGAAACCCTATCACCATGATCAGGCTAAAAGCAGTTGAGAACCAAAGAAAAAAAAGTAATTATGACAAAAAGTGGAAGCATGGCCAGCCGGGTCGCTTGTCGATGCTTCACATGTTTGGAATGAGGGAGGCATGATTACTACAGATCAACATCACCGGAAGACGACGAAGGAGTATGATGACATAATCGACGGGCTATGGGAAATATTTCACAAATAATTCAAGAATCAGACATCCAGGACACGAGTAACAAGCATAAATATAGACGCAGAAAATCATTTGAGCAAGGAAGTATTTGTAAGTCGAAAGAAGAGATTTAGTAAGCTCCATGACACAAGCTGGTAAGGTCGTGAGTTGAGTGAGAAATTCCAAGGAGGCTATGGAAATGATCCATTTCATTTTGCGCGGCAACACTCCAGGTGCACTAAGGGAAAGAACGACGAGTGTACATGAACAACTAGCGAAGGAAGCGACACAGACAATAGGGAGGAATGAAGATGAGGTATCAACCGAAATGTCTAAGAGCGTGGTAGTATTTAGAAGAACCATGGTCCCTTCTACCACCAGAACACCAGGGGCGGAGGTTCACTAGCTCCAGTAGCAAACGACCAAATGTGCAAAACATATGTGCCAGAGCAGTTGGCCTGTTTCAAAATTTGGTGACGTAGACAAAATTTTCCCTAGAACACAGCAAGCCTGAAGCGCAAGAGTAGGCGCAAAAGGGGTAGATGATCAAGGTTTCCAGAGACTGGAGGATGAGTTCTAGGCAGATGATCAAGGTTTCCATAACCTAGAGGATGAGTTCAAGAAGTACACAACAGCGAACTAGAGGTTCGAGGAGGCATTCGAGAAGTACATAATAACGAGCTCCATACGGCAATAATAGCTTCAGAAGTTTAGCACAATAAAGGATGAGCACAATACCAGAGGTGTCCAGCTGAGGTGGCTCGAGGGCGAGCCACAAGTTTATGTTGGGGGCATGCTATAACGGGATTAGTCCGCATGAAGTGCGGAAGACGACAACTGCGAAAAGAGAAAATCCGTGAAAAAAGGGTCATTCGCGGAGAACAAGGAAGCGCAAGATTAGTTTAGGTTGTTAGAATTGGTCATGTGGACCGTTTTGTAACCATTTAGTTTCATATAAATAGGAGTCTGGTTGTAAGCCTAAGGGAATCCATGTTTTGATAATTGATCCTTTATTTTGATATTGACATAGTCGACTGCTTTGTATCCGCGATAAGATGTTTTGACAGTTTCTGCGAAGTTTTTTTCGCAGGTTTTGATGAATGCATGAAGATGTTCGATTATGGTTCTATATTTTGTCTTTGTTTATGCTAAATGATGAATACCAGTGTTTGTGAAATGTTTAATACTCTGTGGTTTGATAAATTTTTTTCATGCGAATGATTAGTTTGATCATGTTGATGCGAATGTCCATTATGTATTGAATCTGTGAATGCTGAATTTTTAGCATAATGCAAAGGCATAATCTCTGGTTTCTATGATTGTAATGTGTGTTTAATGCATGTCCTCCCACTACAGAAACTTGGTTCCTGTAGCCCCATTATCCATCTCAGGTGAGACTTCACTCGCTCTACGAGTGTTGCTGGAAAGGGTTAAACCTTTTCGGGCTGGTGTTTAAGGGAGTTTGGTTGATGTTTGTTGGCGATAGTGCGAAGTGAACCCCTGTCGATAGCCATTGTGTAAACACTTATGGAGATTATCTTTGTTTCGACAATAATTTAATATTCTCTACTAAACAAGGCCAATCACGTGAAGGTGGAGGCTCTTATGGCCCCTCTCCCCCCTCACATCACTCTCAATTCTCCATAACCCGACAAAATCTATGTAAATAAATAAATAAATGTGTTTTTTGTCATACTTTATAAGAAGCAATGTTTCTAATTATAACATATGCCAACATACAGAAAAATGGAAAAAACACTAAGAAACAGTTAATTTATACGTACCAATAAAATTCAGTATTTCTATCGCAATATTAAATCAAAATATATAGAGTATATATATTATTGCATACCTCGTACACTTCAATGGACTTCATCATCTTCTTCATCCAAGCCATCATCTGTATCATCTGATCCAGAGTCAACATTGTAAGGATTGGCCATATCATCATCGTCATTGATGTCAGTTAGGATCATCATGTCATCGTCGATATCATCTTCATGGACATTGTCTGCTACATCATCCGATTCAACTAATTCTTCGACATATTCTTCTGGAACATGATCATCTAACTCATGTTGATCATCTTCAACATCATCTTCTTCTTTGAGACCCTCTTCAATACCTTCATCTATGTTATACTTTACCGGCCTTCCCCTTGGATCATGTCTCACAAAAAATGACCAACCCGTTCTACCTAGAACCTCAAAGTAAAATACCTGTTCACATTGGGTTGGAAGAACATAGTGATCTGTTCCTAGCTCAAACAACCTTGTATTTACCATGGTAAATCCATTATCATGTTCAATAATTGTTTTATCGAGATCACATTGATTCAATCGTAACCTGTACCATTTGAAAACGAACATAACTACCTTGAAGGATTTAAAGTCACATTGAAGAATATCTTCCAAATATCCATAGTATCGATTTTATGAGAGTTCTGGATGTCTGTCACTTATAGAGGAAACATTGGTCACCTCAAAGACTGCAGATATCCCACAATCTGATGTTTTCTTTGTTTCATCCAACTTTTTGATGCGATATCTATAGCCATTGCACCACATAGCCTTATGGTGTTTTACCTACAACAATCCATACACAAAAAGATTACATAATGATCCAATATTTATGATTAAGTGCATGTTTTTGCCATACAGTGAAAAAAATCAACGTCTACATGATCAATATGTTTGCAAAAAAAAAAATAGTGTGGTTGATTAATATGCTTTCCTGCTTATCTTTTAAACCATATGCTAAATCGATTTCCCTTTGTGTAAGATTGGTATCTCCATTGTGTTGGTTGTGGAGCCAGATCTTCTAGTCTCATAGATTATATTGTATCAGCCATGTACCCTAGCTTTATATGAGATGAAAAAGGATTGTACACTCATTTCCCAACCTTTTTTGGGATATTTTCGCCAACAGTTTATGGGCCCATGGTTTTGGGTAACTCGTGGTAGTTTCCCATTGTATTTCCCCTTTATAAGAAAGAAATTGTAATACGGCTAGGGATGAGGTATTAGGTATTATGCATTGTAAATATCTCTGAGATCGTGAAGAGAGACTATGAGATAGTGAAGAGGAAGTGCAATGGATGTGCTGCAGGTTGTATCCCTTCATTTGCTGGATGGTATAATAATAAGGACTGGAAATTTCAGTGTGGACGTAGCCCATCTTGTGTGAACCACGATATATTCGTGTCTCTCTTGTAATGTGTCTGTGTGATTATATTTGCATTTCTGTTTATTGTTATTGCTCCGCGATCCTGTTTTTTTAACACATTGCGATGTGCTACTTTAACCAATGAAGCCACACCTTCCCATGATATTCCATGACCAGATTGTTCACATCGTTCAATCCATACCTTCATCTAGTCAAGATTGTTTGCGATGTATAAATGAAGTGCATCCCACTCTCGACCAACTGTTTGATGACAATAAAATTAAAATTCAATACAAATGTATATTCACTTAACAAAGTATACACTCTTAATTGATTGAATATATTGAATATAAAAATAGAATATGTATGATATATATACATAAAAATTACCAATCAAATGTGTTATATTACCTTTCACCTTCCTCGATCTATCTTTCCCCTTCGGGTACTCCCCTTCGAAATTTTTATTGGAGTTCGGATCACAAATGCGACGTAAATTGAGCTTTGACGCTAATTTCGGAATATATTCACTAATATACAACATGTTTTGGTATACCATATATCCCTCCATAATAGAACCCTCAGCATGTGCTCGTTGTATAACCAAACCCTTCATAAATTTCAAGTGCCTCTCATCCATCCACATGGATCTTGAGTGCACAGGTCCACACAATTCAATCTCCTCAACTTGGTGTATGAGGTAGTGTTCCTGTGCATTGAAAAATCCCGAAGTTAGATGCTTCTGCATTTCACACATGAGACAATGAATTTCTCTCCTCCAATACTTTATATATTCTTTATGGATTTCTTTATATGACAACCATCTACAAGTGACGCAACCCAATCACGAGATTTAACAATTTTTTTTATATTACATAACATGAATTAGTGCACAAAAATCAAATATAAGTTCTACAATGAATTAAACAAACACTAAGTGCATGCAAAAAATCGCTACTTACCTCATGTATTTCCTGAGATTATATATAACTTGTTTGACATTGTTGTCAAAGTTGTCTGGGAGAGAGAGAGGTAGAACATACTATAACAATATACAAATCGTTTCATTTTTTAAACAAAGAGTAGACAAACAAAATACCAACAATGTCCATTGGAATAAAGAAAATAAATAATTATATGCATACCATAATATTTACCTTCATGAAGACATTCCAATCATGCGTTTTCACCCCTGCAAAATCACCTTTCTTTGTTATGATATTCTTCATGTTTGCACAAAATCCGGTGGGAAATTTAATTTTTCGCATGACTTCTTTTACAACATTACTTTGCTGCTCCGTTAACATCCAAGGAAGTGAGTTTATATTAATTTGGTCTCCGTTGCTATGAAATTGAATGACATCTTTCATTGCATGGTTTTCTTCTTGAATGTCTTTGCAAATTTTGACAATTGTTTCTTTCTCACTCCTTCCATCCAATATTCGCCATAATGTTTCAGTCACATTCTTTCCAATATGCATTGTATCAAACAGATGATCACATTGTAGGTGCTCATAGTAGG
Source organism: Larix kaempferi (assembly GCA_027924585.1). Lineage (NCBI taxonomy): Eukaryota > Viridiplantae > Streptophyta > Pinopsida > Pinales > Pinaceae > Larix > Larix kaempferi. Next base: position 22,317,341 of record BSBM01000825.1, on the reverse strand, counting down.
GCAACCTACTAAATTGTCTAGGATAACTTTTCATTCCTCGTGGAAGCCCATTAATGCCTTTATGATCACAACGACCATCATGAATCGTAGTTTATAAAGAAATTACAGAAATCAATGTCAATTACAGTAAACAACACACAATAAAAAAAAATACATAACATTTCATATATGATGATTCATACGTACCTTGACGACTTCTATTATATTGCAACTTCGATAGGTGAGGTGTCATTCTCTGCAGTTTTATGCAATCTCTTGCTTGCCATTGAACATATGTTTTTCGGTAGTTCGATACCTGTGATTCTTAGAGAGGAAGTGCCTATACTCATCAAACACCTCCTTTCCTAAGCTTTTTGAATAGTGAGATTTGATCTTAGGACCACAAACTAGACATGCAAATTTTCCCTTTGTCTGAAGACCTACATAAAGAGATGGAATATCTATGTAAATTATAATTATATACAAAATGAATGGATTATTTAGAAACATGTGTGTGTGTAGTATATTAATTAGTTCATAAAATTAAATGCAAATAAAGTGGAACTTATAATTACAAACCACAAAAATGGGTTAACCTTGGGGCATCATGTATTGTACATACAAGCATTGCATGGAATTGAAATTGCCTTTGTCGCATTGGTCTAGATACGTCATACATAGTGATTCCATTCCATAACTTTAGTAGGTCGTCAATAAGAGGTTCGATATATACATTCATATATTTAACTTGGTACTTACCTGATTGATTTAAACATATAAAATATATAATTATCAGTACCATTTAGATATATAAACCATATTGCAGAAGAGAAAAATAATATATATATATATTTATATATATATGAAATTATGCAACAAAATACAACAAATGAGATGCCACTATATTAAAAAAGAAGTTGTAGACACAATATACCTGGAACAATCATCGACAACATTATGTGCTCCCTCTTTATTGACAACCATGGAGGAATGTTATTGTTGATAACAAAAATAGGCCACACTGAGTAAACATATATCATCTCTGCAAATGGATTGAAGCCATCTGCTGCCAAAGAAATCCTAAGATTATGAGGTTCTTCTTTAAAGTGAGGCCATTTTTCCTCCATATCTCTAAATGCAGACCCATCTGCAGGCATTCGAATAATGTTATCTTGACTTCTATTTCGTGCATGGTAATCCATCAATTGCGCTATGTTTTTGCACCTGAACAGTCGTTGCAAACGTGGAATAATGGGAATATAACGAAGAACCTTGCGAGGCACCTTTTTTGTTACTTGATCTGTTCAATATCTACTGATCTGAACTTCCAGACATTTTGTTGCAAATTCATGCTGATTATAATATATAACATGGTCATCAGGGCATCCATGAATTGCTTCATACTGCATTCCAATTTCTTTCATGATGGCAGATAAATCTCAATATGTGCGAGGTAAAATATTTGACAGTGGTAAAAAAAATTCAGCTATCAAGCTACAACAAATAAAAATAAAAATCTAGTTAATATAATATATAAATAATATTAATGAAACCCATTTCATCCGTATTAATTTGAATTATGAATTAACAATAAAATTATTAGACGAATGATGATAACCTTTAGCATGATCATATATATTATGTGATGGAATATATTACATACCTTTAACATCTGTGTGATTAATATGTTTGAAAGACCATTCATAACCTTCAAGTTCATTATCAACAATATAACAGAGAGAAGATTTGTGTTGGAGCCTTCATGTTAATTTTTCAGAAACTTCAATCTGATCTAGGATCTTAACTGAGAGAATAACATGTACAGCATATCTACAACATATCAATCATGGACACAATAATGCAAGCACACAAGAGACACAGAGTTTACTTGGGGAAAACCATAAAGGTGAAAAACCCCAATAACTTCCTTAGAGATAGATATAGTAATGATACAACCCAAGCATAAGAGATAGGCATCTCCTAGCAGCATCTTCTCCTTGTCCACAAGTGCGCCACTCTCTCGAGAGTGTGAGAGAGAATAGAATGATCAAATAGATTGCCTCCCGCACTCTATTTATACTTGATTTGACTTGCCTAATAGCCTTTAATAGGTCGGCCTTAACTTAACCGCATAACATAATGCTGACTGGGCTGACCCCCAATAGGGTGGTCTAATAACCCTTTGAACCACATGGTCGACCCCCAATAGGGTGGTCTAATAACCCTTTGACCCACATGACTTATACAGGTCCGACCCCAACAAGGTGGTCTAATAACCCATCAAGTATAAGTTACAACACTTACAATATAAATGACGACACTTCCGTATAGAGGAATAATAACATCTCTATAGGAATACAATATACATATATGTAAAATACATTCCAAAGTTACATATACATCAACACTCCATCTTAACTAGGAAGGTATTTCTCGACATAGGTCTTCTAGCACAAGTATTCTTCTCTGGATCATTATTAGTGAATCATCGTCATCGTCACCGCTGCTGCTATCTCAATCAATCTCCGATCTACTCATCATAGGAAGTTCTACAAAACTAGTCCTTTTTCATACTGGATGTAGGCCCACCACCTACAGGTCTTCATCATCACTGGCCATACGGTGGAATCCTCGGTACTTGTTACACGAGTCAACAAAACCTCGAAAAAGCATCCCAGGATTGATTACGAGCACACAGCTCAACCTATCGGATCTCCCAGGACCTTTTACATGCTACTACACAACCTGTCCATGGCCACAGAGTATCATCGTGATACTCATGATCATCGTTCACGAAGAACAACCCAGATGCACATCGCACAACACTTACATCTATGCCATGGGAGAACACATATACAACCATGTGAGAATGGCACATTACTTATATTGCAGCCATGGGAGAACACATGTACAACCATGCTGAAATGGCCCAGCACTTATATTGTAGCCATGGGAGAACACATCTACAACCATGCTCGAATGGCCCCAACACTTATATCGCAGCCATGGGAGAACACATCTACAACCATGCTTGAATGGCCCTGGCAATTACATCACGACCATGGGAGAACACATCTACCACCATGTTGGAAAAGCCCAGCAATTACATCACGACCATGGGAGAACACATCTACAACCATGTCCAAAAATCTCATGTGCATCTATGTCTTCAGAACTCATCACACATAATCCAACTAATTATGTAATGTATCCACCTAATATATGTCATCACATGTGATCATCCTAATCATCATCACTGCATCGCCTTGACGCATGTCATCCAGAGTATCGTCTGGATACTCATCACACATGATCATCCTGATCATCATCACTGCATCGTCTTGATGCATGTCATCTGGAGCAACATCCTGAAGCTCGTCATCCATGATCATCCTGATCATACAATGCATCCACCTGATGCATACCAAGTATCTACCTGATACATATCATCATATGTGATCCACTTGATCATATAATGTATCTACCTGATACATACACAGATACATGATCCACCTGATATATATCAACATACATGATCTACCTGATCATACAATCATATCCACCTGATACATATACAGATACATGGTCCAAGCATCCAATATGATGCATATATACATACATATAAATGATCCAACTGATCATATCCAGCATCCAACATGATGCATACATACATAAATGATCCAACTGATCATATCCAACATCCAACATGATGCATACATACATAAATGATCCAAATGATCATATCGAGCAGAAACTAGAACATCATCCCGATGCTCATCTATCAGCGCTTACATCCATAGCCATGTGAATGATCCTCCTTCCACCATGCTTGGAATGGCTTCAACAAATGTCTCCATCACTTCTTCCTCGAAGTGTCATCTATCTGAAGAACACCAAGCCTCTCTTTGAAGTACTCAAACTTCACTCTGGCTAGTGGTTTCGTCAGTACATCTGCAATCTTCTCATTGGTCGCAACATACAGGAGCTTCACTGCTCCTCTCTGCACCATATCCCTGATATAGTGATATTCGATCTCAATGTGCTTCGACCTATCGTGGAACACCGGGTTATCAGACAGCTTCACACAACTCTGGTTGTCACAAAAGATACCAGTAGCCTTCAGCGGGAGATCAAATAACTCAGACAGTAGCTTCCAGAGCCATACTGCCTCACAACCAGCCGAACATGCTGCAACATACTCTGCTTCGGCTATACTCAGTGCTACGCATGATTGCTTCCTACTAAACCAAGAGATCACACCTGATCCCATACTGAAGCAGCACCCAGATGTGCTCTTCCTATCTGCAGCACTGCCTAGCCAATCTGAATCAACATAACCCTGCAGGTTAAACTTTTGATTCACATCATACTTGAGCCCATAGTCAACTGTACCCTTCAGGTACCTCAGAATATGCTTTACAACAACTAGGTGAAAACCTCTGGAATCCGTCAGGAACTGACTCAATGTGTTCATCGCAAAGCAAATATCTGGTCTAGTGTTCGTTAGGTACATTAAGGACCCAATCATCTGATGATACACAGTGACATAAACCGGATCAGATGAAGCATCACACAGAAGCTTCAGGTTCGATTCCATAGGTGTGGACATGGCCTTGCAGTCCATCATCCCGAACCTCTTCAGGATCTCTACTGCATACTTCCCTTGTCCAAGGAAGATTCCATCTGCACTCTGCCACACCTCCATGCCTAGAAAATAGTGCATCATCCACAGGTTCTTCATCTCGAACTCAGCAGCAAGCTTCCTCTGTGTGTCGGCAATCAATCTATCCTCACCTGTAACAAATAGGTTATCCGTATACAAAAGTAGTATCACTGGATTGCCTTACTCAACCTTGTAGTAAAGGTTGGAATCCGCTTTACTCTTGGTAAAGCCCAAACTGGATAGAAAGTTGTCTATCCTACCATACCAAGTTCTGCACATATATGACTTCCCATCATGTGTCTCAAAACCAAGTGGCTTCTCTACATACACTTCCTCTTCGACTACACCATTCAAGAAAGCTATCTTGAAATCCATCTTGTGTATCTTCCATTTCTGAGAGAATCCATGAGCTACAAACCTTGCTTTGTATATTTCTATGCTACCATCTACTGCATGCTTGATCTTATAGATCCACTTGGAAGTAACAACAGACTTCCCTTCTGGTTTTGGGACTGCATCCAAACCATCATTCTTCATGATCGACTAGTACTCCTCGATCATGGCATTCTTCCTGAATCCTGGGAACTTCAATATTCTTAATATCTTCAATAGATAACTTTGTTGTTGAACAAATGTTGTAGTCCTTCTTTTGTAGGTGATGGTATACGAACTTTCCTACAAAACAAGTTAAATTGCATGATTAGAAAACATCTCATAGTTTTCAGAACAAATTCTTATACATAAATAAATATGTCATACAGTCATGCAATTATCTTAGCCAATGCTTCAATACAACATTTATCCATATCCCATAACTTTCTAGATGCCTTCCAATCTCTACCAGAACATTTGTTAAGAGTGTGCACAATTCCCAACATGTCAGCAAAGAGGTTTCATTCTAGATAAGTAGCAATGGAATGTTGTACAGTGCCATAGGCCACTTACCCATGTATATTAGTAGTATACTATTCATCAATGCAACTATTCCAATATGCACAACCTAATTCTAGGAACATCAGTATATACATTATTGAACAGTATTATTTAAACAATAAGGAATGATAATTCAAATACTTATCTTTGTTTTTTTGTTGGGTTGACTCCCTCTATGTCTTTGCTTCTTTTTTGCAACTCCATTCTGATGTGGATTGTGAGAAGTGGTCAACTCCCTCTGAATATCTGCATCCTTGCATAAACTACTAAAGTGTGCTCCTTCTTGATCTTTGCTTCCTTGCAGGAACAACTGGAGTGTGCTCCCTCTTGATTTTTTCTTCTTGGATTACCTGTCCTTGAACTTATATCCATCACTATGCATGCTTATTAGTATCATCATTGTGTTATCCTCGAGGTCTCATACATAATCACACATTCATTAGTATAATCTTAATACTATCAAAACACAATAATCTTAAAATTGTATGGTCATGATCATTTCAAACACAGATAATAAACATTAGTATTCAAGGTTTCATGGAAGTCTTCTTTTACTCATGCATATTCTTATTTGATCATAGGACTCTTCTTGTTAGTTAAATCATCAATCAAGATATGAGACATAAAATGCATAAACCCTTGATTACTTACATTTCTAACTTTATGAATAAACATAACCAATCATACCAAGTATACTTATATAAGGGATCCTAACACAAGGTAGGATTCTAACTTGATATAGGAAAAACATACCTAGATTGGTATGTTAGCGAGTTATGTCTAACATACCCACATGATGTCTTCTTGTTCTCTTCAATGACTTGTTCTAGTAACCTGCATATCTCATTGGTTAACCATTATAGAACCAAGTTATACATACCTCGCAAATAGATCTTCTAAGTGATTCATGACAATGGATGAATCTTTGTCCTCATGATCATATGTTCTTGAACTAGAACATGATTTGTCTTTCTTGGTGTAACTTTCATGTTAGCGGACAACATAAACCTCATACAACACCATAATGCGTTGGTACAATCATAAGTGTCAACACCCTAATCAATGAATATCTTCTATCATGCATTCATAATTTTATTAAGGTGATACGAAAAGTCTAAATTTAATCAAGATTGTACTAACCATAATAACATGAAGACAAACATACCATAAAATTAATCATGAACAAATATTGAAACATACCTAGATGAGTCATACCTATCGAGATTGCTTGTAATCTTCTTATGTAAGGCCTTAGCCTCATCTCCCTCTGAAACATGAACTTCTTCACTTATGCAGGTGACCAATCCATTCTCTTCTAGGATTAACCCAATCCACTTGATTTGTAGGAACTAGATCTGGAGCTGGATTAGGGTTTGTCAAAGAAACCCTAAAAAATCAAAATTTGAATTTCAAACTTCCAAAATGATGGAAATATGTGCCTTGATGAGTTGATCAAGCTGGTATACTCATAATTTGAAAACCGCAAAGTTTCACCCCTCAAATTTGCCTTTGAAACTTCTGGATTCATTGGACATGACTCCGAACTAGGGTTTGATAAAGCCCACCCTTTTGCCCAATCAAAAGGTTCGATCCAAATCTCTAAGCTTCTATTTTTTTGAGGAGCTTCCAGCCGTGGTCACAGATTTCAAAAATTTCCATTTTTGCAGAAGCCCTAATTTTCCACTTTTCCGATCAAAGTCCCGAACTAGGGTCTGATCAAGCCCGTCCTTCTGCCTAAACAAAAATTCTGATCTTGGTCTCTAAATTTTGATTTTGATGAGTAGCATTCAGCCGTAGTCTCTGATTACAAAAATTCCAACTTTCTCCGAAACCCTAAATTCTGAAAGCCATGAATGAAGGTGCTAAAAAATAATTTTGTTTTGACAGAAATATGTACCTGATTGTTTCTGGTGTAACTCTGAACTTTTCGATCCACAGGGTCTGAAAACGTTTTTTTTGATAGCCCGACCTGTCATATTTCCAACCCCACATGTCTAACCTCAAATGGATTCTCTGAGAGAGAGTTATGCCAAGTGTCGCAACGTGACTTGTTTATGGGATAAAACAAGAGAGCAAACTTGTACGACGTTCCATGTGTCATTGGTTCCATTTTGGCCTCTACAAAAGTTACCTGAGAAAGTACAGTCTGTTCACTACCTGTCACTTTTTACGAAATTTCATTTGGAGCTTCCTAGCCCAAGTTATGACCTTTTTTCCAAGGTCACCTATTTATGACTGAGATTTGGAAGAGGCAGAAACCCTATATTGTACAGATCATAAATCACAAAGTACAACGAATTAGAGGTTGTACTTTGGACACAAGTTACATGGGGATCTTAGCTTCTCCCTGTACAATTTTTATACCCTAAAACCTCGCCAAAATTTATTTATATCGAAATTTCTACGATGAATGGTTTTGCTATATCAAGCCCTAGCTTTGCAATTGCAACAAGTGTCATACATGCCATACCATGCCTTCTTTCAGGCTAGCTCTGATACCATGTTAATTTTTCAGAAATTTCAGTCTGATCTAGGATCTTAATTGAGAGAATAACATGTACAACATATCTACAGCATATCAATCATGGACACAATAATGCAAGCACACAAGAGACACAGATTTTACTTGGGGAAAACCATAAAGGTGAAAAACCCCAATAACTTCCTCAGAGATAGATAGAGCAATGATACAACCCAAGAATAAGAGATAGGCATCTCCTAGCAGCAGCTTCTCCTCCTCCACAAGTTCGCCACTCTCCCGAGAGTGTGAGAGAGAATAGAATGATCAAATAGAGTGCCTCCCACACTCTATTTATACTTGAATTGACTTGCCTAATAACCTTTACTAGGTCGGCCTTAACTTAACCACATAAAATAATGCTCTAGGCCAACCCCCAATAGGGTGGTCTAATAACCCTTTGACACACATGGCCAACCCCCAATAGGGTGGTCTAATAACCCTTTGACCCACATGACTTATACAGGGCCGACCCCAACAAGGTGGTCTAATAACCCATCAAGTATAAGTTACAACACTTACAATATAAATGACGACACTTCCGTATAGAGGAATAATAACATCTCTATCGGAATACAACATACATATATGTGAAATACATTCTGAAGTTACATATACATCAATACTCCCTCTTAACTATGTTAGTAGTATGATCATCTTCTTCAATATAATCATTAACTTGTTCTCCATTATTCATATCTCCATGTTCCTTCGGTACTTGTTCTGAAAGCACTTCTTGTGGACGATATGCCGTAGGATGTCTTTCCTTTATAATTACATGAAACCATAATAGATAAAAGTTAATATAATAAATATTAAAATAATACATACATTTACAAAAGCAATCAATATAAAAACATATATAATGCAAAACTTACAAATGGACGATATTCATGTCCCCCCTCAGCGTGTCCATGTTCCCTACAATGTTTTCTAGCTGTTGTGATCTTTATTCTTCTCCTCTTAAAGTCCCTGCATTGACTACATGGACAATAACATTTCCCATCACCCTTTATTTTCAGTCCATCCCACAATCTAGCAAGCAATTGTCGATTTTGTTCGTCTGGATCTGGAATATTGCTATTTGGCATTTTCTCATAAAGAGCTTGAATGAAGATTATCGATCTTAGAAAATCAAGCTCCACAATTCGCTATTTTTAATCACAAAAACAATAGAAATAATGATGTATTCTTTTATGGAAAACAGTCCGCCGAAGGATAAAATAATTTTCGCAAACCATCGCTTGTATAGCAAACATGTCAAAAAGTTTCAAAATTTATATATTTTAAAATATAAATGTTCCTCGGATTTCCGACGACTTAAAAATAGTTACCGTTATGAAATTCATGTCGGATATCCGACCACTTCAGCATAGTTACCGTTATAAAATACATGTCGGATATACGACAACTTGAGCATCGTCAAAGTTGTCGAATTTTCGACAACTGTTGTCGAATATCCAACAACTATTGTCGAATATCCGATTGCCTTCGGATATCCGATTGACCCTTCTATCAATGAAAAAAAAATTAAAAAAATTTCATAATTTTGAAGGTGAAATCCGATGACACAGTCCTTTTCATCGGATGTCGTTGGATTTTCTTGTCAGATTTTGGGTCATAATTCCATAGTGATACATGAAACATTGAAGAAGAATGTAGATGAGAGGGACACTCAGATTAGAGAGCTCAAAATGAAAATATTGGAGAACAAACAAGTATAACATTTGGGATGTAAGAATGAGATACAAGAACTGAAATCCCAAATTGCCACTCTGTAGTAGAAGAACATTCTTAAGGCAGTAGCAGTTGTATATACTCCAGATGATACAGAGTTGAGGGAACAATGGTTGGAGAAAAAGGCACAACAACTGAAGAAAATTTTGGCTGAAGTTGAATCTCAGTTGAATTATACAAAGAGTATTCTTTAACAAAAGGAAAATGAACACTAGAGAAATATAAGAAGAATGTGGAAACGTTGAAGAAGTACATTGAAGAGAAAAGTAGATTGCAAGATAATTTGGTCAATTGTAGGAAGAAAGTGAGAGAATTAGAAGAAAAATTAAAACATGCACCTACTGCAACTTTCGAAGAACCGAAATCTTTTAGACAAGGAAAGAGAGAATGTACAAATTTCTCTTTCCTAGAAGAAAAGCGCTTGTATCCTAAACCTCCCAAGAAGCCTAGAAATATGCAATGACATTATTTATGTATGATGTGTAAGGAAATACTTTTGAAGGTTTAATACATAAATTGAAATATGTGTGCATGTATTTCTTGGGGATGTATATGTCTTTGTTGTTGAGTATGGTTGTCATTGATGTCAAATGAGGTCATTAATGACAAAAGAAGTGATGATGTGGCATGTTTGATGAGGTTGGAAAGACACATGATGATGTCCTAATGTCTCATGATGTCATTGTTCCATTCTAATAGTAGTTTGTAAGATTATGATAATTTTGGGAATTTGACTAAGTGATGAAAAACTGCCCTAAAGCAGTTGCCTTATGAAAATGTCCACCATAATTCATAAGAAGAAGAGAATGCACGCACCATCATATTGAGATATAGCTTGGTGAAGAGGCTATCTAGTCATGGTATCAGTTTTCCTTAATCATTTATGAGGTGAAAGTTATATATCTGCCAAAACAGTGTTTTAGGAAAATTGGACCAAGTCTAGGAAAGTGAAAAATTGCCTAAGTATAGAATTAATGGTAAAAACTAACTAAGTGACCTCAATAAAATGCCCGCCATTTCTTGTGGGTGATATATTAAATCATTTTAAGAATATGGGTCTCTATAATGTTGGTTGGTGCATCCAACCATGGTCTCATATTATCCAAAGAGTCTTTGAGGAGGAAGATATGGATCTTCCAAAAGTGCCTCTCAGCTTGATTTGCACTGCTCCAATAAAATGCACGCCTAGGTAAGAGAAAGAAGAGTCTGAAGGTGAAACAAGTTGTGTTGTGCTCAGTGAGGTGTCCTACATGCTCTGGTATCATTGTTTCATGGTTTTGGTGAAATGAAAAATCCACCTTAGAGTTTGGACAAATTGTCTAAGTATAAAATCTCCTTGCAAATATTCCTAAGTGGCCTCTGTAAAATGCCCGCCACTTCCTGTATATGATGGATAAAATTATTCTAGAGGTATAGGGACTTATATTGTTTAGTTTTGCATCTGAACATATGATTGTTTTATCCAAAAGGGGTTTGATGACAAAGATATAAGTCTGCCAAAAGTGCTATCTGGCATAGTTTGCACTATCCCAGTAAAATGCCCACCAAGGTTAGATTATGAGGTTACAGGAGAGAATATTGGCATGGTTGGAGTCAATATGATATTCCTCACATTGTGGATACCTTAGTTTCCAATTTTGATGAAAAAAGTAAAATCACCTTGGTGACCTAGGGTTTGAAGAAAATTGTCTAAGTGTCAAAACAACAGTTTGAAAGACTACTTTCAAATTCCCACCAGATGTTGTGGGTGTGTCAATAACTACATCAATTGACATGCTCTTGTTCATTATTGAAGTGTCTATCTAGCCATGTTATTAGTTTTCCTTATGGTGATCACATGATGAAGAAATCAATCTGCCAAAAGTAAGAAAAAATATTATTTTGTATATTAAGAACAAAAGAAAAATTGGCTAATTGTTGAAAAGGGGCTAAATGTTCGCAAGGGTTAATGAATGCCTGCAAGGGGGATTAGTTAATCCCACAAGGGCTTAAGGATTCCCACAGGGGCTAATATTAAAGCCAGTAAGGGCTTATATTCCCATAGGGTTTTGTCCATTCCCGTAGGGGCTGAAGCTAAGCACGCATTGGCTTAGGGATGCCTGCAAGGGATTAGGTTAAGACCGCAGAGGCTTGAGGAAGCCCGTAGGCGTGAGAGAAAGAGAGCTCGCAGGACATAAATGATCAAATAAGTTCTTAATTAATTATTTAATTAAAAATCAGCAATAAACAGATATTTGAAGAGGCACAAGGATGAAAGAGCATGAGTTCTTTTTGTAAACGTGCGATGGTTAAATGATAAAGAATAATATATAAACAAGCACTTGAAGTAGAAAGAAGAGGTATCGAGTGTCCAGTATGAAGAAGCAATAGGTACAGGTCGAGATCAATGTAGTTCTAGGTTTGATGAAAGGAAGTTCTGAAAAATCTGAAGAAGTTAGACAAGGGTGGAAGCGTGGAGCTAGGGCAGGCAGAAATCCTACAGGGGGTCGTAGCCCCCTTCTAGTAGAAGATAGAAATCAGGGTGTCGTTGCATCCTTGTTTGTAGTAGCATGAAAAAATTTCGAGGTGTTGTAGCATCCTTGTCTGTAGCAGTAGGAAAAAAATGGGGTGTTGTTGCATCCCTTCTGTAGTAGCAGATAAACAATTTTGTAAAAATTGATTTTATTAATGAGTTTGAGTTTGTGGTTTTCTCTTTGAGGTTCCCACAATAAAATCTCATGTCCTAACTTGTTTGATTATTTGTGTGTCTTGTACTAATTGTTTTTAATAAAATAAAAAGAAGGAAATACTGATTCACCCCCCCTCTCAATATTGCTGGATAATCCAACAATTGGTATCAGAGAAGGTTTCTTCACTACAGTCTAATCACTTGAAAGAAGATCCTAATTAAGACAACAATGGATCAACAGGTAGGATTAGCTACGAACAGACCTCCACTGTTCACATGAATTAACTATACATACTGGAGTGCAAGAATTAAGTGCCATCTAATGTCTCTTGGATGGAAGGTTTGGAGAGAAGTTGAAAAGAAGTATAATATAGCAGACGACCTACCTACAAACAAAGAAGAACTTGACCAATATGAGGCCAATACAAAAGCCCCGAATGCAATCTTGAGTGGGTTAACAAACTCAGTGTTTGTGAAAGTCATGCAATGCAAGACAACCAAGGAAGCTTGGGATAAATTAAAAAATGTCTATGAAGGAGCATCCAAATTCAAACAATCAAAACTTCAGACATACAAAGGACAGTTTGAAAGCCTAAAAATGAAAGAGGAAGAAAATATTGTAGAGTATCTTCTAAGGGTAGATGAAATTGTCAATGCTATTAGAGGCCTTGGAGGAGGATTAAAGGAGAAGGAAGTAGTTGAAAAAGTACTAAGAACCCTTCCAATGAAGTATGACGCAAAGGTATCCACTCTAGAATAACGAGATGATCTTGAAGACATGACATTAGCTCTTAACTGCCAACGAGATGAGAACAGGACAAGATGGACAATCAAAGAAAGAAGCAACATTTAAAGCCTTATCCAAGAACCAATCAGAAAACTTAGATGATGAAGAATCCCTTTTCATCAAGAAGCTTGAGAGAGGTACTGGAAAGTACAAGGGAAAGCTACCTCTAAAGTGCTTTAACTGTGGAAGAATTGGACACTTTGCTTCAAAATGTCCTTATCTTAAGAAAAATAGAAGTGATGAGAAAGAAGCCTCAAAGAAGTTCAAAAAGGGAAAAAGAAGGAAACAAAAAGAAGTTCAATGAAAAGAAGAAGATATTTTACACCATGGAAGATAGTGAAGATGAAGACAAAAGTGAGGATGAGGAAACAAATATTCTATTCATGGGAATAGAAGCCCAAGCTCAAGATGACGAATTAGTGGAAGAAGGATAAGTAGATCTAAGAGATGAATTAATAAGTGCTCTTAAAGAACTTGAAAAGTGCAGGAAAGAGAACAAACAGTCAAACCAAATCATTAGTAATTTGAAAACCCAACTTGAAGAGGCCAAGAATATTGAAAGGGATTTAGATTTACAGCTCAAAAAGAGAATGCAAGAATCAGAGAAGCTTGAAGAAGAGATTATGCAACTTCGAAAGAAGCTCGATGAAGAATCTATTAAGTCAAAATATGAAAACAGTTTAACTACTTTAGATGACATATTGAGTAGCCAAAGAACATCAACAAATAAATCTAGTTTAGGATATGACAATGAAAGGAAGCCAAAATGTTCCTCATTCACAAACTAAGGAATAAATAAAAGAAGTTATGCTGCTGCACTAAAGAGTCCATTTAAAAAGGAAGAAAGAAAGACATATGCTCTATCCTCTCTTGACAAAAACAAAACTAATGTAATTCCTAGAGGACCAAAGACAAATAGATATCAACAGATCTTCTTTGGACATTGTTACTCTTGTAATAATTTTGGACATAAAGCCTTAAATTGCAGAGCATATGGAAAGTTTCGTGACTACAAGAAGAGGGCATCTAGTAACAAACCAAAAGCAAGGAATCATAACTTTTTGCACCTCTTCAAAAATATGACATAGAGTGTTACAAATGCAATATCCATGGACATATAGCAAGAGACTCTAAATTAATGACTCCTACAAAGAAGACTGCTGCAAAAGAATTCCAAGACAAAAAACAGAGAAAGGATTGGAAGAAAAAGAACGAGGAAGATAAATTATACATGATTGCTCTATGTGTGATAGAAAAGAAGAATCTATGGCATATTGATAGTGGTTGTTCAAAACATATGACAGGAGACCCAAATAAATTCATAATCCTAAGAAAATATAATAAGGGTAGAGTCACATTTGGAGATAATATGTCTTTCAAAATAATTGGAAAAGGTACAAGTACTATCAATAACAAGATCAAAGATGAAAATGTGTTTCTAGTGGAAGACCTAAAGCCTAATATTCTCAGTGTAAGTCAAACTTGTGACCAAGAGCACATCTGCACTTTTGACTCTGAGAAATATGAAATAAAAAAAATGACTCAAGGAGACTTGTTGGGACTACTGTAAGAAATTCAAGTAATGTGTACATCCTAGAAAATGAAGATCAGTTTTGCATGAGTATGATTGATGAAAGTTGGTTATGGCATAGAAGGATGGGACACTTAAATTTTGATAATCTCATCAAGGTAAGTAATAAGGAGGCTATGAGAGACTTGCAAAAATTGTGAAACCTCTGAGCGTAGTTTGTAAACATTGTCAGCATGGGAAGCAAACTAAAGCTAGCTTCAAAACAAAAGAATATGTGACCTCACATCTTTTCGAAATAGTTCACACTGATCTTTGTGGACCAACAAGGAATAAAATCTTGCAAAGAGAGTATTATTTTATGCTACTCATTGATGACTACACAAGAATGACTTGGCTGACATTTCTCAAAGAAAAATCAGAAGCTTTTGAAAATTTCAAAATTTTCAAAGCAATGGTGGAAAATGAGACAAACCAAAAAATAAAATGTCTTAGGTCAGATAATGGAGGTGAATTCACTTCAAATGAATTCAATGATTTTTGTGAAACCCATGGGATTAAAATACAATTTTCAGCCCCAAAGACACCTAAAAAAATGGCACTGTGGAAAGGAAAAACATGATAGTCCAAGAAGTTGCCAGAACCATGCTAAATGAAGCAAAACTTCCTGATATGTATTGGAGAGAAGTAGTATACACAGTTGTTTATATACTTAATAGAGTACAAATCAGAGTGAATAATGACAAGACTCCTTATGAACTATGGTATGGAAGACCTTCATCAGTCAAGTATTTCAGAGTGTTTACTGCAAGTGTTACATAAAGAGGATTGAATATGATATTGGAAAGTTTGATTCTAGAACTAATGAAGGAATATTTCTAGGATATTCTTCCTCCAAGAAGGCATACCGATGTTACAATCAAATATTACACAAAATTATAGAGAGTGCAGATGTAAGAGTGGATGGCATGAAGCCAAGAATAATAAGAAGCAAGGATGAAGATACAAGAACAAACAATGAAGAAGAAGTATTTCAAAAGAATGAAGATGTTTTTGAGAGAGAAGAAGAAGAAGAGGAAGAAGAAAGAGAAGAATCACAAGAAAATGAAGATGAAGATTCTCCAAGAGATGATACAAAATCACCATCAAGAAGAATACAAAAGATCCATCCTGAAACGCAAATTATAGGTGACAAAAGTGCATGAGTTAGTACAAGAAGAAGATTGTTTACTTATCAAGCCCTACTTTCAATAGTGGAACCTAAGAAATTTGCACAAGCAAGCAAAGATGATGATTGGATCAAAGCCATGAATGAAGAACTAGATTAGATTGAGAATAACGAAACTTGGAAACTTGTTCCAAGACCTACAAACAAGAATTCTATAGGGACCAAATGGGTTTTCAAGAATAAGTTCAATGAAGATGGTAAAGTGATAAAAAATAAAGCAAGACTAGTGTGTAATGGATATGCTCAAGTGGAATGTATTGACTTTGAATAAACCTTTGTACCTGTAGCAAGACTTGAAGAAATCAAAATGTTTTTGGCATTCTCATGTTATAAAAACTTCAAAGTATATCAAATGGATGTTAAGTCTGCATTTCTAAATGGAAAGCTAGAAGAGGAAGTATATATTGAACAACCTGAAGGTTTCCTCCTATCAGAGAATAGGGACTATGTTTGCAAACTAAAAAGGCACTCTATGGTCTCAAGCAAGCCACAAGAGCATGGTTTTCATGGCTAGATAACTACTTGAAACAATAAGGATATAAAAGAGGAGCCATCGATAGTAATCTTTAAATAAATATCAAAGATAAGAATATGATCATTATTGTTGTTTATGTAGATGATATCATATTTGGAAGCAATCTACAAATACTAAGTGTAAACTTTGCTTCTGAAATGAAAAAGGAATTTGAAATGTCAATTTTGGGTGAATTAACATTCTTCTTGGGACTACAAGTTTATCAATCAGACAAAGGAATATTCATCTCTCAAAACAAGGACATCAAAGATATGCTTTAGAAGTTCAAGATGGAAGACTCCAAGCTTGTTAGAACTCCCATGATCACTGGCTGTAAGCTAAGCAAGAATGATGAGTCCTTGGAAGTGGATCATACCATGTATATATCCATGATTGGAAGCCTTCTGTATGTAACAAATACAAGACCATTTGTGATGCAAGCTGTAGGATTGGTTGCTAGATTTCATTCAGCTCCCAAAGAAATACATGTGACATCAGTAAACAGAATTTTCAGATATTTAAAAGGCACTATGGAGTATGGTTTATGGTACCCAAAATGCCAAGACTTCACCTTGAGAGCATTCACTGATGTAGATTGGGCAGGAAGTGTTGATGACCAAAAAAGTACCAGTGGAGAAACATTCTTTTTGGGAAATTGTTTGGTATCATGGTTTAGCAAGAAACAACCCTCCATATCACTATCTACAACAGAGGTTGAATATATTGCTGCTGCATCATGTTGTACTCAAGTCATTTGGATGAAGGAGACTTTGGAAGACTTGCTTGTGAAGTATGAGAATCCAATAATAATAAATTGTGACAACACTAGTGCTATAAACATGTCAAAAAATCCTATTATGCACTCTAAAACAAAGCACATTCCAAAAAAATATCATTTTCTAAGAGATCAAGTGTCACAAAAGGTTTTCAAATTGGAATATGTAGATACAAAAGAACATATAGCTGATATTTTCACTAAGCCACTACCCAAAAAAGAATTTTAGTATCTTAGACAAAAGATGGGAGTAATCTCTTTACAATGAATAAAAAAGGGCATCATGTCAGGGGGAGATATGTTGACATGGGGAGCTGTCAAAATGAATCTTTTGTCATTAATGCCAAAGGGAGAGTAAATCAAGGATTGGTTTACATCAATGCCAAAGGGGGAGAATGTTGAGTATGGTTGTCATTGATGTCAAAGGAGGTCATTAATGACAAAAGAAGTGATGATGTGGCATGTGTGATGAGGTTGGAAAGAGACATGATGATGTCCTAATGTCTCATGATTTCATTGTTCCAATATAATAGTGGTTTGTAAGAATATGATAATTTTGGGAATTTGACTAAGTGATGAAAAAATGCCCTAAAGTAGCTCCCTTATGAAAATGTCCACCATAATTCATAAGAAGAAGAGAATGCCCGCCATACTTCATGGTTTGAGAAAAATGCACGCACCATCATACCAGGCTATAGATTGGTGAAGAGGATATCTAGTCATGGTCTCAATTTTCCTTAATAATTTCTGAGGTGAAAGTTATAGATTTGCCAAAACAGTGTTTTAGGAAAATTGGACCAGGTCTAGGAAATTGCAAAAAATGTCTAAGTATAGAATTAATGGTAAAAACTGACTAAGTGACCTCAGGAAAATGCCAGCCATTTCTTGTGGGTGATATATTAAATAATTTTAAGAATATGGGTTTCTAGAATGTTGGTTGGTGCATCCAACCATGGTCTCATATTGTCCAAAGAGTCTATGAGGAGGAAGATATGGATATGCAAAAGTGCCTCTCAGCTTGATTTTCACGGCTCCAGCAAAATGCAAGCCTAGGTTAGATAAAGAAGAGTCTGAAGGTGAAACAAGTTGTGTTGTGCTCAGTGAGGTGTCCTACATCCTCTGGTATCATTGTTTCATGGTTTTGATGAAATGAAAAATCCACCTTAGAGTTTGGACAAATTGTCTAAGTATAAAATCTCCTTGTAAATATTCCTAAGTGGCCTCTGTAAAATGCCCGCCACTTCCTGTATATGTTGGATAAAATTATTCTAGAGGTACAGGGACTTAGATTGTTTAGTTTTGCATCTGACCATATGATTATTTTATCCAAAAGGGATTTGATGACAAAGATATAAGTTTTCCAAAAGTGCTATCTGGCATAGTTTGCACTGTCCTAGTAAAATGCCCGCCAAGGTTAGATGATGAGGTTACAGGAGAGAATATTGGCATGGTTGGAGTCAATATGATATTTATTACATTATGGATACCTCACTTTCCAAGTTTGATGAAAAAAATAAAATCACCTTGGTGACCTAGGGTTTGAAGAAATTTGTCTAAGTGTCAAAACAATAGTTTGAAAAACTACTTTCAAATGCTTGCCATATGTTGTGGGTGTGTCAATAAGTACATCAATTGACATGGTCCTGTTCATTGTTGAAGTGGCTATATAACCATGCTCTTAGTTTTCCTTATGGTGATCACATGAGGAAGAAATCAATCTGCCAAAAGTAAGAAAAAATAATATTTTGTATATTAAGAACAAAAGAAAAATTGGCTAAGTGTTGAAAAGGGGCTAAATGTTCGCAAGGGTTAAAGAATGCCTGTAAGGGGGCTTAGTTAAGATCGCAGGGGCTTAAGGATGCCTGCAGGGGCTAAGATTAAAGCCAACAAGGGATTATATGCCCACAGGGGTAGGTCCATCCTCGCAGGGGCTAAAGCTAAGCACGCAAGGGCTTAGGGATGCCCGCAGGGGTTTGTAGATGCCCGCAAGGGCTTAGGTTAAACCCATAAAGGCTTGAGGAATCCTGCAGGGATCCCAAAGGAGTGAGAGAAAGAGAGCTCGCAGGCCAGAAGTTTTTAATTAATTATTTAATTAAAAATCAACAATAAACAGAGATTCGAAGGGGCATGAGGATGAAAGAGCATGATTTATTTTTGTAAAGGTGCGATGGTTAAATGATAAAGAAGAATATATAAACAAGTACTTGAAGTAGAAATAAGATGTCTCGGGTGTCCAAGATGAAGAACCAATAGGTACAGGTCGAGACCAATGAAGTTCCAGTTTTGAAAGGAAGTCCTGAAAAATATGAAGAAGTCAGGCAAGGGTGGAAGGGTGGATCTAGGGAAAGCAGAAAGCTTGCAGGGGGTCTTAGCCTCCTTCCAGTAGAAGCTGGAAAATAGGGTGTCATTTCATCCTTTTTTGTAGAAGCAGGCATAAGTTCTAGGGTGTTGTAGCATCCTTGCTTGCAACAACAGGAAAAAACAAGGGTGTTGTTTCATCCCTTATGTAGTAGCAGATAAACAATTTTGTAAAAATTCATCTTATTAATGAGTTTGAGTTTGTGGTTTTCTCTTTGAGGTTTCCACAATAAAATCCTGAGTCCTAACTTGTTTGATTCTTTGTGTGTCTTGTACTAATTATTTTTAATAAAATAAAAAGAAGGCAATACTGATTCACCCCGCCTCTCAGTATTGTTGGATAATCCAACATTTGTGCATTTAATGTGAATGATAATTTTGATTCTTTTTACATGAAAAAAACACTACTTATTATTCATTTCAATCAAAGTAGATATTGTCTTTACATCAACTTTATTCCAAGAGCATCAAAATTGTTCTAATATCCAGATGCATCAAAGAATAACTTCTAGAAAACTGAAAATACAATAGAATCTGTGTAGCATTAAACACTTTAAATACTGATATACAATTACAAGATCTTAATTAGTCTAAACCAGAAAACATATCACATATAATACTGATTGTTTATTGAGCATGAATCTTTGAAGATGAAACATTACATAAAATGTATCTTGCAAATCTATAACATGAAACAATACATGCACTTCATGAACCCAAATTGTAAAACCAGATCTTGAAGAATGTGTAAAATAGTAAAACACACCATTTAAAACTTAAACCACCAAAAAATACCCAATAATGAGGTCTTATAAGGTATCTTTATGAACTGTGTAAAACTTTGTTCAAAACATAAAATTTGCCATTTTGTCAAATTAACCGTGGGAAAATGGAACAGAATTTTAGGAATCAAAAGAGTTTTTTGTCAAAAATATATATATATATATATTCAACCCCATGGTCTTAAGTTCAATTAATGACAATTGTACATAATTTTACATGCATTTTTCTAAGCCTAGTTTTGAATATTTACACTATGTTTTTTACATAACAACTTAGAATTTTCCAGAACACCTAGAATTTTAAATAGGACTTCAAAGTGAATGGTAAATGATTTTTTTCCCTCTAAAAACAACTGTAATTTTATTATTGAAAAAAAAATTACATAGTTAATATGCATTATGTTAAAGCTAGGTCGAGTAGTTTGAGTAATTGGAAGGAAAACCTCAAGCATAAATTACATCAATTTTTGTAATACCTCATAGATCAAAGCATGGAACTTGAATATGGGACAATAGGATGAATATTGATATGAAAAAAATAAGAAAATGAATGAATATACAAAGTTCACAAGCTGATCATATTCATACATCCATTAAGAAGACTATTTGCATTCACAATGATATTTTGAAAAGAAATAAAATATATTTGAATATCCATGACAGAGTTATATAGGCAATCACAATAAGTACCTCACAATAAGTAAACAAATCCATGGTTTGAAAGAAAATAGAAGCTAAGTTAGAATTTTATTTGTATTCAAATAGAGGAAATAGAGTTTGGCATACACAAAGTTACACGATTTGACCATCAAGTTATAGCAAGAATTTTGGTTATATCATATTACAGAGTAAGAAAATTTTTCCCTTTACAAAGCTTCCCAAAACTCACTCACAACCCTCTACACTCGAACCTCCCTTCTAGGAGTTCCTACAACTAAAAATTCACAAAATATTACAAAAACACATTTTCCAGAACTTTTTGTAGCGCTTTTGCGATTTTTTATATGTAAGGAGCTACCAAAAATTATGGAAGGATTCCTGCAGCCAATAATTCAACAATTAACCTTGATACAATTGAATGCACAAAATATCCTACCATCTGCATTATAAGTGACCTCAACCATAATCTAAAATGCTTATTACCTACGAGCATTCTTATTTATAGTCTCTATAAAGTCTTGTTTAAGCATGCTGAGTTGCCTCTACCAAAATTCTGAGTCTGTATGGTGCTTGATGCTTGCTTTTCTCATGTAAACACTTTTCCTTTCAATACTTTGTTCCTTTTTAGCAACTTCTTGTTATGTTTATGCAATTGCTTCTTCTTCTTGAATGTATTTTGATCCCAAGCACACAATTTGTTATGCTTATCAATAATTTTATCCAATATTTTCTTAACTTTTTATCCTTCCCTTTTCTTTGTAATGTTTCTATTCTTTAGATGTTCATTTAAATCCTTATACTTCTGCAGTCTCTTCTAGATTTTTTCTACTTTCATAAATATTTTTCTTTTCCAAGTGAGGTGAGTTAGTAAATGCTTGTACCTCTACTTCTTTAACGTGTTCATTCCCTTTGGCTAATAGTCTTCATTGTCTGAATATGGTATATTTACAACATTCTCCTTTTCTTCCTTCACATTATTTAGAAAAGATGAAATTGGAGCTATTTCCTCTACCTCATGCTCTATTTTAGAATCTGTTTGGTCACTATGATCATCTCCAGGCAATTTTGGAAATTCCTGTAACCCTTTCTCAATATTTGTTAAAACATGATAAATTTAATTCTCTATCCTTAGAGCTCGTTCTCTTCTTCATCTGAATCATCCTCAATAGTGATAAACATATTTTTTTTCAAAGATAGATCCATAGCAGCCTTTGCATTAAGCCTAATCTTATTAGTAGGGCAAGTGTGTGGCCTTTTCAACACAAGCTCTTATTGTATTTTCTTCCTAGTTTTCTAAGAGAATTTCTTGGGTTTTTTCTTTTTAATTGTGCTACTAGAAGGTTCCAATATTTCTTGAGCTTGACCTTCTTGTACAAGATCTGCTTCATGATCCTTAACAGCTGATTTAGTCAATTTAACTCCTCCTTTGTTTCTAGTATATGGCTTTTCAACTTTAGGAATTGAAAACTTCTGTTATGGAATAGAATCTATTCTATCCATTGTTATATCTGCCTCCTCAAACACAATCTTCCTTTTGCTACTCCTGGTTATTTTTGCAATGGATTCTTCTTTCTGCTTCACATTTGAGGATTCACCAACAAGGCTATTTAGGGGTTCGGGAGTCCTTGCTTTTCTAGCATGGGTTTTTATTATATTTTCCTGAATCTCTTTACATTCTACTTTGAAACCAAACCAAAATAGAATGTGTTTCCAAGTTCTTTGTACTTTCTTAAGCTTTTCCATAATTAGAAATTTAATTAAACTACAATGAAAGATACTATGTTGGGTGTGCTAAGGATGAGTTTGAACTCTAACTGACATCTTTGTTAAACTTTTCAACAATAATAAGGGAAGATTCATCCTTTTTTGGCCAGAAATTTGCAACAAAAACTTCATATGCTAAGCAAAAGTAACAGTATATCAACCTTCATAGGTAATGTATCTCTTCACCATATTCAACAATTATGTCCATTCTTCTTTCAACCAACTCCTGAGAATGCTTTTTTTCCAATCGGGATTTTGTTGTTCTATTTTCAAAAATGGGTTGTAGTCTACATTTATATCTTTGTTTTTAAACCATCTTTCACCATCCGTAGGTAGACCGGATGTAACAGTGATAGATTCCTCTGTTACTTGAAATTTTAAACTTCCCAATTCCTCCGTTGAACCATCGAACCTCCCTGCAAATTCCTCTACAATTTCGTTATTGAAACCCTGCATTTTTTCACACAGACCAAACCACCCTGCTTTCATTAATTTCTCAGCACATTCTGGATAGGATTTGAGCCATTCAACACCCTCTAGTTCGTGATGCAAAATGTTTCCTCTTTTCTTCCCCATTCTTTTGCAAAGGCTTGTTACATTCTAATTCCGACTTAGTGTGCCATCAGTTGGAGTGAAATTTCAATTGAAACTTGGGTTTCAAACAAAGGCAAGGCTCCTTAAAATTATCTTCTTGCAATTATGATTTAGCATGCATGAAAATCATATCAAGAGAATGCTTATAATTATAATATTTGGTTGCATTATCATGCAATTTAGGAATGACATATGCCACCGTGATGTGAAATGATAAAGCATATATTCACTTAATAAAAAACATATGAAATGACTTCATCCCCTTTTATGAAAATAATTGCATGATTTAATGGGTATACATTGCAATGATTAAGTTGTGACACCGTGGATTACCTCTTGTCGGGAGTTTTAATTTTTCGGTAGTGCCTTCTTTAGATTATGGTCTAGATTCCGCTACTGGAACGTGGAACTTTCGGTAGAGCTTTCTTTGAGAATTTTGCACTTTTTGCTACAAGAAGTCTGAACTTCCATCAATAATTGGATTCTCTCTTGTAATTTAAACACAGGTCCTGCAAAATTATTGCTATGCAATATAAACAGTTCTTGATGGGATTATGTAATCATGTAATACTCTATCTGTGACCACTTATTGAAGCAAAACATAACTTATGAATGAGAAGACCAATTAACAAGGCTTTAAGATGAGGTTTTAAGAAAAGTCATGAAAATTGAAAAGGTGCTAACACCTTCCAACATTTATTACATTTCCAAAATTTGGTAACTTAAATGTTACCACAATAGAATAAATTTTCAATATGGAAAGATCACTAGAAATGCTTATTGCATCATATGTTTCTTTCACCATTTTGCATACAATGTTTCATTTTGATCAGATTGTAATGCCCCTAAAATGACTGTGGACCTTAAGGGCACTTGTCGAGTGACCCAGCCGAACAACTTCGATAAAGTGGTTTCTTGAGCCTTGATACGTCTTAAAAGATTGAGGAAAACCTGAATATGTGAATGACGACAATAATTGATAAATGAATTAAGGATTTAAATTATATATGTGGAGTGGTATAATTGATTGATTAGTTCTTGCTTAATGATTAGCCCTGATTGATCAAGTCAAAGTATAGTAGGACAGCTACAACCTTAGCCTTGTGACTTGGGAGGACGCAACTGAGATGCATCATAGCTTTCCGCATTTATTCTGAACTACGGGACGAAGTTCTAAATAAGTAGGGGTGTATGTAGTGCCCCTAGACTACTGTAGACATTGAGGGAACTTGCTTAGTGACCCGACTGTTTCAAACATTAATAAAATAATCCTTTGATTTTATTTTGAGTATATTTATGATTACCATTGATTGTAAATCAATAAAATAATGATTTATGTTTGTGAGAAATGTGTGTAGCGATAGGTGAAACGGTTCACCGAAGGACACATAAAGGAACATGAAGGGTCGTAGAGTATGGGTAAATCACACACAGGGGGAGTGACGACGATGTCGATTTCCGACAAGAATACCACGCATGAGCAGATAAGCATTGATCCGCTTGCTCAAGAGGAATGCGTGAGGGCGTACGAGGTGGGCCACGACGGAGCTGGTCACGTACGAGTTGAGGGGCACGCAGTGAAAACGGACTCACTCCTCAGCGCCATTAGTCCCTAGATAGCATGTAGACGGAGGATGGATGGTAACGATTCCTAAAATCCCTACAAGAGTTCCCGCAAGTCAAAACGGAAAGACGGTGGCAGAAGGGCCCAACGATGCGGTACCCTGTCGAGAACGGAAAGAATGGATGCAAGGACCCAACGATGCGGTACCATGCCAAGGAATGGAAACCATGGATGAGTGGGCCCGACGGAGTGGTACAATGTCAGGGAATTAAAAATGAAGGAACCAGGAGCCCAACGGCGCAGCACCGTGATCCTAGTGAGTTTGATTGTTAAATTAAACTGCATAAAAACTTAGGAGAATAACTCTAGATTATTACTTGGCAAATGCATAAAAATAGTTTAGACATTTGCACATGAATAGTTATTTTGTTGAGCATTTAAAATAATAGAAATCATTATTTAGGAGCAAAATAGAATCCTAAGATTAGACACCTAGTCAACTAAAAGCTAGGAGTTGATTAAAATATCTGGGGGACAAACTAGAGCAAACTTAGGGGTGTAGGTGCACTTCCCAAAGAAACTGACACTTGGATGGGTGAGTGTTTTAATTAAATAATTAATTAAAAATAATTAATTATGCATGAAGCGACATGTGTCGCATGAGATTTTCCTTTATAAGGAAGGCTTAGGGAATGGGTAAAGGGCCCATAATTTGGACGATTGTCGTAATTTTCGAATGCCTCAAAGACTTGCTTCTATCTAAGGGTTTGGCTTAGAAATCCTGGTGGGAAGGGAAGCCCAAGCTGAATTTCTGAAATACTTGTGTGAGCTCTACGACCCAAAGCTCGGGGGAGGCCATGTGACTGAAAGCATGAGCCTATGGTTGGGTGGCGAAGCTAACGGTTGCTTCGCCTATGGTTAAACGAGCTTTGCTGGAGGGATCCTACGGAAGACGCAGACAACAATGGACCAGCTGGATCGGGTTGACAGGTTAAGGTTTGCTTATTTTTGTTAAGTTATTCACTCTTTTATTTTATTTTTCCAATAACTATAATGGCTATTTTGTTTGTATGAAGTTTTTAAAGTTTCAGGTTCAGATCAAGGGGACCCTAAAGGAGGGGTCCTACACAGATCTAGGACTTTTTTCTTTTTGGCTTGTCTCTTACTTCTTATAATGACATTAGATTTTTTAGGATTCCCAGCATCCATATTTTGGATATCAACTATTGCCCCTTGAAATTATTGTCTTTCACCACTCTGCCCTGTACCATTTATCGAGGATGGAACACCCTTTTTATTGATCGTCATAGACTCCATCATTGGAATATCAATAGCAGTTACTCCATACATTTCTTTTGTTCCACTGATTTCCCTTGCTTCATTTCTTGAGGATGAAACATCGATGTTACAGTAATTTTTAGTTTCCATCATAGGTATGTCAACACCAGTTGCCCCATTCATTTTTTTTGTTTGATCAGTCTGCACTGCCACTATTCTCTTGGATGAAACACCTATAGTTTTACTGTTATTTCTTGATTGAACATTATTTTTTTCCTTGCACTTTCCAAAGCAACGTGATTCACGATAAACATCTTCACCATATTTTCTTAATGGCCTTAATCTTGGAATATGATGATTGAATTGCCAGAACATATTAATATAGTAAACACACATTATGATCCCTCACACTATAAAATGAAAGCATAATTAGATGCCATTTGAAATTAGGGCATACTTACTATTGGCAGTGCATTCAATGATTTCTTAGATTGTTTTACCCATGATTGGAATAGTTGTTTTACTTTATGAGAAGTGATGTTAGCGACGTAGTGTTCCTACTGTGCTATAGTTTCATCATTTAATGGAATTCTTATGTTTTCATATTCAACACGAAGTCGAATTTTAATATTCGAAGCCAAGTATCTTCTTTCTTTAAATTTTGGAAAGTACCTTCTGACCTCATAACAATTTTGAAAAATTGTGTTATCATCTCATTTACAAGACACATTTTTTCATGTTCAAATGTGTTTCTATACTCCTTAGGAACTCCTCTTCCTCCTCCTTGGTTGCTATTCAATTTTTTCATTTTCCTATGCTTAGATTCCATTACTTCATTCCTTAACTGTCCTAAAGTATAAGGATGAACACCACTAGTCATCTGAAGAGCATGGGCCCCTTGGATATGCATATAAGGAACCATCTCATCTCCTAAACAACAAGAGCACAACCAAATCCACTCACTAGCAAGGAATCCAATCCTTCAATGATAGTGGGTCTTTTTTTTTTATCGTGAATGAATAATACTACCATGCTGAAATATGTAATACTATGAAATTATTAGAAATTGGCATATGTTTCCTCATATTCATATCTATCATCCCCTTCACACCCTTGTAATTGAAACATGTGGATTTCTTTGTAACACTTCCACATCCTTTCCAACTTTTTATATTTTTCTTTATCTGGTAGGCCTCGAATAACTTACAAGCACAACATTTCATTGTACATGACACATTACTTATATTCTACTAAAATTGAATAAAAACTATAGCCAACTTTACTATTATGCAATCATAAAATCATCATTTATTGTGAGTAAAAACACAAAATGGAAAATATTGGACATGCAAACATAATTATTAAACCTTTAAAATTCCCTCATGCCAAATGAGGATCTTGTCTGATGTGGATCCATCTGATTTCCCATAGCTAAGATCATTGTACTCTTGGATTTTATGATGGTATGGTTCCCTGGCTTACACAGAAGCCCAATTTTCTCCATCACCTCTCAAATTTGAAAAAAAATTGTTTTCTCAATCCCTCGAGTTGGATAAATCTTGTCGTAATCTTGTGTAATTTTTTGAATTTCATGAAACATATTCAAAACAGTTCTAATTCTAGCATGCAAGCACAATATACAAGCAACACGTGTTCATATAGGTATGAATTAGTTAAATAATAAGAATTTCCATTTATAGTAAAGAAATAAGTATGAAAGCATGTACCTTTTCAGAATTTGTTCTATTCATGGGATATTTTTTCATAATATTCAATTCTATACTGCATAAGGCTAGTTAAATGTCTATAATACTCTCATCCAACTTTTCTTCCCATATTTTTTTCCAAAGCATGATTCAATTCCTAAAGTTTTAAAACAAAGTAAGATTAAGAAATTCATGGCAATATATCAAGAAAAATGTAAACTTTTAGTAAATATGTATAGCTTACTATGAGCAAGTTTAGTGAAATTGCATAAAACGTGGAAATACTACACATAGTATCCCCATCTTGGGTTTTGATTTCATTTGTAACCATGCGTATAGATTTTTTATGGTACATGCACCAAGGAAAAAAATTGTTCCCCATTGGAGAAACATTGGTATTGCTTACTAAACTACATATGGCTATTAGATCAATGCATTCAAACAAATCCACTTTTGTTACCCTTCCATCTGGCATTAGGATCCCATCTTGTGAAAGCCTGTTTATTTGTTTCATTAAGTTATCCTCATTCATAGGATCAACAACATGTGCTAAAACATGTTTATATTCTTCATTTCCATCCCATTTTCCAAGGCTTACACAAGACATCAAGCCATTATCTTCTAGTAACTCAAATACTACCGCACATACCTTCCCACCTTGATCATAATGTACACGAGAATCAATACCAAGTTTGAAAGAAAATTCAATGAATCTACTTCTAGTCCTCCTTTCATATGACTCAACCATAAAGGAAGCATACAGATTTACTTGCTTCACTCTAACTCCATATGTGAGACCATCAATTCTCTCACAACCCATATCGATATACTCATCTTCTTTGCTCCATATTTTCATCTCCTTGGAAACTAAAGTTGGACTAACCCCCTGAAATACACCATGATGGTCAATCCACTTCACACATTGGAAATACTTATGGTTCATGCTTGATTCAATAAATACAAAATCCATATTCATTGGCATACAATTATTATGTATATCTTACATAACAATTGATTGAAGTTTATGAAGCACTCCATCCAAGTGTTCAAGAACATCATCAATTTTAGAATCTTGACTATAGTTTTTGCTAATGAAGTCCCTTCTACATCTTGAAGTGACTTCTTGGAGAGCCATCTACCAATTTCCTTAAAGTTTTTATTCCCCTCATTTATTTTGCGATTAAAGCATCCAGACTACTTTTTAAGACTCAATAAGGATGTCCTTGAGCAATTTCCTATTGACCTTCTAGTAGCATGTGTAGTTTGATCTACTGAACACCCTTCAAGCATTTCTACTGAAACTTGTACATCTACAAAATTTTGATTTTATGTAGGTTCATTTCTATACTTTCGTTCATGAAAGGTAGTTCTTTCAGTTGTTTCATGACTTCTAGTTGTATCCAAATTCTCAAGGGATGCATGTTGAAATTGTTTTCCACTAGGTAGGACTACAATTTCATTCCCTTAAACCGTAATTGGAGACAAAGACAACCTAGGTTGTTGAGAAAAACAACCTTCTGATACTTTGATCGAAATTATTTATAATGGAAGCAACATCAACGACCGATATTTGAGGGCTGTTTGGGACCACATTATGTGAAACATAGTTAATATTTTGGTAAAGAGATTTATCTTGTACGTTACCATTCCACTCAATTGTAACTGGAGAGAAATGCTTCCTATGTTGTTGAGAAACATTGATGTTTGTCACAACATCAACAATGATATTTGAGGGACGTTTGGGACCACATTATGTGAAATCTATTTAATATTATGGTAAAGGGCCCTATCTTGTATATTACCATTTCCATCAACTATAATCAGAGATAAAGGTTGCCTAGGTTGTTGAAAAACATTCTTGTTTGTCACATCATCAATAATTGATATTTGAGGGACGTTTGGGACCACATTATGTGAAACAATGTAAATATTCTAGTAAATAGATTTATCTTGTACATTACCATCCCCTCAACTGTAACTTGAGAGAAAGGCTTCCTGGGTTGTTGAGAAACATTGTTGTTTGTCACAACATCAACAACTGATATTTGAGGGACGTTTGTGACCACACTATGTGAAACAATGTTAATATTATGGTATATAGCTCTATCTTGTAAATTACCATTCCCCTCAACTGTAACTGGAGATAAAGGCTTCCCGAGTTGTTGAGCAACAATGTTGTTTGTCACAACACCACCAACTGATATTCAAGGGAAATTTGGGACCACATTATTTGAAATTGAGTTAATATTATGGTAAATAGCTCTATCTTGTACATTACCATTCCCCTCAACTGTAATTAGAGACAAAGGATTCATAGGTTTTTGAGCAACATTATTGTTTGTCACACATGCCTTACACAAAGGACATCCAGTTTCAACAGTTGTTGCATGATTGTCTGTTGTTTGAGGAAAATTCATTCTAATAATTTGTGGTATGGAGTTCTGATATGTAAATGATTGACATTGTTGACGAGCAACACGAATAACATCTCTTTTACCCCCAGTAGGAGTGAATTGAAGGACAATGTTAGGTGGTGGAAAAACTGGAAGATTATGCAATTCTACTTCTTTGCGTCGACCTCTTTTTCAAGGAATATTTTGTTAGGATGACTAGTTTGAATGATCTATTGAAGGGTTATTCTGAAAAATCAACAAAATAATAAACATTAATACCAAATATACTTTTTATGTATAAAAACAAACTTTTTATGGGTCATAAATAAAATATGTACTTATATAGGAACATGGAAGGAAGAAACATATAAATCAAGCACCAGATACCCTCAAGATCCTAGCTGAACCTGTGTAGGAGATCTAACAAGACTTCCATGATGACTATTATATGTTATCAAAGGAATATCCATGATCAAGGCATTCCAATTTTGATGGAGATCATTTTTATAGCAGGTGGCATGACATTTTGAAGACTAGCTGGTAGCGATGCCGAAATTGGTTGTTTCACAACTTTCAGTAGTGCCCTCCATATAGAAAAATGAAAAAGTGCTACCGAAAGTTTTGGGAACAAATTTTTCACATTGCTTTGCCAATTTTGAATTTCTAGTGAATCCAACAAGGAGAAAACCTCTTCAAGTAGCCTCAGCAAGGATATAAGTTCGTTAAGTAGCCTTAGCCTCAACAACTTGCATTTTAGTGAACTAAGTGGACATTTCACATTTACAAGGTGGCCTTGTAGTGTTTTTGCACCATTGGCCTTTTTTCCCCCAAAAATGGAAAAATAAAGGTACAAGAAGGTGTAAACCAATAAAAAACACCATATCCAATTGAGATCACTCAAAAATACTAAACAATAAGGGATAGGCATGCATTTTACTGAACTAGTCAAATAAAGTTCAAAACAAAAAAAAAAATACAATTTTCAACTGATATCACTCAAACATACTAAATAGTAAGGGTTGTGCATGCATTTTATTGAACCAGTCAAATAAAGTTCAAAACATAAAAATTACAATTTTCAAAAATTTACTGTACACAAATTAAACAAAATTTCAAAATTATGAAGGAGGGTTTTGTCCATAGTATATATAGATCTATGTATATGGAATTATGTTTTAAAAATTACTCTATAGACATTATGGCAGGCATTCTTCTAAGTCCATTGTTACAGGTTTACACTCTGTTTTTACAAAACAAAATCAAGATTTTAGACATTCTTTTTAGTTATGACCATGTTACTTATAAACTATGTAACATCTTTGAAAATGATAAAAAAGGTGTAGAATATATAAGGAAAAGGATAGTTAAGTTCTTTAAATAATACCAACCTCACCAAGGAGATTATAAGAATGTCAAGCAAACTTGTAGTGTTTTTCCACTACAAGCCTTTTTTTTTCCAAAATTGGAAAAATAAAAGTACATGAAGGTGTAAAACAATAAAAAACACTATATCCAACTGATATCACTAAAAAATACGAAACAATAAGGGTCAGGCGTGCATTTTACTGAATTAGTCAAATAAAGTTCAAAACAGAAAAATTACAATTTTAAAATAATTTACTGTACACAAATTAGACAAAATTTCAAAATTATGAAGGAGATTTTTGTCCATAGTATATATAGATCCAAGTATGTGGAATTAGGTTTTAGTAAAACTTACCTCTATAAAAATTATGGCTGGCATTATTCTAAGCCCATTGTTACATATTTACACTCTGTTTTTACAAAACAAAATTAGGATTTTAGACATTCTTTTCAGTTATGACCATGTTACTTATAAACCATGTAACATCTTTGAAAATGATAAAACAAGGTGTGGAATATATAAGGACAAGGATAGTTGGGGTCTTTAAATAATACCAACCTCACCAAGTAGCCTCAGCCTCAACAACTTGCATTTTAGTGAACTAAGCAGGCATTTCACATTTACAAGGCAACCTTGTAGTATTTTTTCACCACAGGCATTATTTTTCCCAAAATTGAAAAAATAAAGGCACATGAAGGTGTAAAACAATAAAAAATACTATATCCAACTGAGATCACTAAAAAATACTAAACAATAAGGGCATGGGTGTGCATTTTACTGAACTAGTAAAATCAAGTACAAAATATAAAAATTAAAATTTTCAAAAATTTACTATACACAAATTAAACAAAATTTCAAAATTATGAAGGAGGGTTTTGTCCATAGTATATATAGATCCAGGTTTACCTCTATAGAAATTATGGCAGACATTTTTCTAAGCCCATTGTTACATATTTACACTCTATTTTTACAAAACAAAATTAGGATTTTAGACATTCTTTTCAGTTATGACCATGTTACTTATAAACTATGTAACATCTTTGAAAATGATAAAAATGGTGTAGAATATATAAGAACAAGGATAGTTGGGGTATTTAAATAATACCACGCTGTCCAAGGAGATAACCTCGTCAAGGAGTCTTAGCCTCAACACCTTGCATTTTTAGTGAACTAAGTGAGCATTTCACATTTACAAGGCAACCTTGTAGTGTTTTTGCACCGCAGGCCTTTTTTTCCCCAAAATTGGAAAAATAAAGGTACATGAAGGTGTAAAACAATAAAAAGCACTATAAACAACTGAGATCACTAAAAAATACTAAATAATAAGGGTTGTGCGTGCATTTTAATGAACTAGTCAAATAAAGTTCAGAACTGAAAAATTACAAGCTTACTAGCTTGATTCCAAGTTTGAATAACAAGATACATAATTTTTCCTTGTTGAAAAAATAATATGTATAATACATAGTGAACATACATGTATAAGTCTAGGGTCCTATTTCACTTTGAAGGGTAGGGGTCCTATTTCACTTTGAAGGGTTAAGATATATTGAACCCTTCAATGATGACATGTTAAACTAAACCATTCATTTCATTTGAAATGTAGTAATACATCAAAATTTCATTGTATATTAAAATCAATGTAATCAAATTCCTCATCATAATGGTTAAATTTGCATTGTTCCACTCTATGGTTTTTAATAAGCAATGTCTAACCCAAATAAACCAAGAACCCATATGGAGGAAATTTTAACAACTAGATGAAAGAAGCTACATGTAATGTGGCAATAACATTTAAACTTAATTTTAAATGTTTTAAAGTTTCATCGTGATTTACAAGTTGGTAAATAATGTTGATGGAATGTGTGGCAGAATCTCTTGGGATTCTGCCTTTGTTGCTTCCTAATCGTCCATTCTCAACCATCTAAAAATTTGATAAGAAAAAATTGGAGTAGCCCTTCAGTTTCAAAGTTGCAAAATAATGGTTAATTTCATTATTGAAGGGACCCATATAAAATTAATTTCTCTTTTCATGGAAAAAATTGTTCTGCCCTTCTATGAAGGATAAAATAGGACATGAAGGGCATTGAAGGCTTCAAATTTGAAGCCTCGGGTCGATCTCTCTCACACTTGAGGTATGTTGGGTTGACATGACATATAATTATTTGAGTAGGAGTACGACACATGGCCCATGCATGCGTGCACTTACTTGGCACACCAATGAGCACAAGAGTGATGGAAGGTGTAGTTAAGAGCCATAATACCAGCTCCCACGAAAGTTGGATCCTCCAACATACCTCAGGCGTGAGAGATATATACCACAAGGATCAAATTGCTTGGGAATTGAATTCGAATCTAGGATGGTTCAAATCAAAATCATGAAGGTTGAAGGAAATGATCCCAAAAATGAAAGATAATTTATGGTTCTAAATAGGATAAAAGGTCTACACTAGCACTACAATCATCATTTTCTTACTACATACCAGCTCGTGAATGCAGTTGCTTTCTGTATTCACTCTCGTTCTCACTCTCTGTGTTCTTGCACATAGGAAATTCTGCAATTCAGGGAGAGAGTAAGGTCGTGAGGAGTGGAATTTCCTCCTAATATATAAGGTCGACGAGTGGGAGAGGATTCTGAGAATTCTGAGGACTCATTTGAAGCCTAGGAAGAGTCCTTATAGGACTCTCATGAATCCCAAGAAGAGTCCTTATAGGAATCCCATGAAGCTCAGGAAGAGTCCTTAGAGGGATAATCCTAGAAAGAGTCTTCAGAGGCCTCCTGCAAAGCACAAGAAGAGATGAATTCTGTAGAGATGAATTTTGATGAGATGAATTCCATTGAGATGAATTCCACAAAGATGAACTTTGTTGAGATGAATTCTATTGAGGAAGCCTCATGGGATGGCTCCTAGAGAATTTACATCAATGAATAAAACTCGCATACCATGTTAGGCGACCATGGACACTCATTGACAGATGAGAGGATAAGAATCCCATAGGGTTGTAAGATCGAATGGGACAAGAATGCAATAGCCATAGACTATGATCTTGCAAAATTAGTCTCATATCCTGACAGGAATGAATTTAACTATCCCAACTACTCTCTTTACATCGATTACGTATAGCGCCACTAGTCACACCAAGCTCAAGAACCTCAAAATAACAGGGTCTACAACCAATGTAACAGTGTGGGTTGCAACAATCTGAAAGAGGAGGATCTTCAACTGATCTTTGATCTCCAAAGGGAGGTGGCATACATGAATTTTTGGATGGAGGACATGAGGCATATGCAGCAGGATCATATGAACACCCTTAATAGCATACATAGCAAGAATTCACAGCCGGCTGAATCACTTGTCATCATCCTCTAGTCGTTAGCACAAGAAGCCTCACCCCCCAGGGGCGTCAAGACACGAACCCCACTGGGTAGATTTTTATGCTAGTGGTCTTAGTATTTTGTCCCCTAGTCTTAGTTTACATCCTCTAATTTTATAGGATCCTTCAATTAAGCTAGTTTCTTTGGTTTTATTATATGTAATTGATTAGGACTGTAGTACTCAACAATGATATACAATCTGTTCTTGGACATGCTTTTGAGGCTCATTTTGCATCCACGCCACTATGTAGGGCATGGACAGACCATGTTCTGTAGCTGAAATTGTAGCTTTTTCACCTTTTTTTGTTAATACATAAAGATTACTTAAAAAAAATATCGATGTTGGGCATGGCTGGACTATGTTCTGTAACTAAAAATGTACCTTTTTCTCCTTTTTTTTGTTAATACAAAAGCTTACTTAAAAAAATAGTATCTATGTTGGGCATGGCTGGACCATGTTCTGTAATTGAAATTGTACCTCTTTGTCCTTTTTTACAAAATATTACTTAAAAAAAATATCTATGTAAATTACACAGTGAAGATCTCAGAGTCTCTTTTTTGAACCGTGAAGCTACTTTATATGGAAGATTTCGAATCACGGTTGACTAATTTTCCTACCTTTAATTTTGCACTTTATTCTCATGGTAGGTCTCAATCATCCTCATTAAAATTTAGCACATTGATTGAAATATTGCTTAGGGAATCAAGTACATTTTCTACTAGAACATCAAATTCTAGGCCTAGTCATCTCTGGTTGGAGGCTGCATATTTGGAATATGTAATGTACCGAACTGTATTATTACGTAATGACTTAAATTAAAAAAATACAATCTATTATGGAAAATTGGCAATGATGTATTACAAAAAACATCCATAAATGACAAATTGACAATGATATTGTTCAGATTAAGTATAATCTACAGTGGTTTTTCTAGACACATGATCATTTTTTTTTAATTACATTGCACATTTTGTTGGGAAAGTTTTGAAATATGTATTGTACTGTACTATATTATTATATTCTAATTTAAATTACAAAAAAACATAGTGACTATTAAAAAAAATCCAGATATGGAAATGATATTGATCAGATTAAGTGCAATCTACAGTTTTTTTGGCATGCAAATGATCAATGTTTTTGAAGTACATTGCTCGCATATCACATATCAAAATTAAAAAAAACACCCCCTTTCAAATTCATATATTGCATCCATGAAAAATGAAAAAAAATCAAGTTACCCGTCATGCTAAATCGATTTTTGGATGCCAATCAAATTCATATATTGCATCCATGAAAAATGAAAAAAAATCAAGTTACCCGCTGTGCTAAATCAATTTTTGGATGCCAATCAAATTCATTCCTCCACCATAACTGTGCCATCCTCTCATTAATGGAAAACAATATGCGTTGTATAGATATGCTATAAATTGGGCCCATATTAATAACTTAGAAATAAAAAATTAATTTAGTTGCAAGCTGTACAATTTGAAACATGGGTTATTTAATGCAATCAAACATTTTCTAGAGGCTTGACCTAGATTAAACCCACAGTCAGTTAGAATTTTCGGATGGATAACTAGGATTTCTTTAAAAACCCGATTGGGTAATTCACAATCTTGATTGGAAATTGGACCGATTTCATTTTTTCACGTTAAAATATTTTCCACAAGTTGTCTCAACTACCTTTTTAACAATAAAAAATAATATTTTCAAAAGCTTGTCTACAATTCTAGCCAATATAAGAAAGCATCTTTTGACAAAAGAAAACATCTTTTGAGATTCCTTGATTAATATTTCTAATGATTTAGGATACATGTTATAAGAGGGTAAAATGTTATGGATTTATTAAAAAAATGGTGTTTTTTAAAAATTCATTTTTAAAGAAATAATGAAATTTTTCTTAGAAGTCTTCATTTTTAAAAATGAGGGGTACTAATCTCTTCTTCTTATCGATTTCATGCAAAAATTATAAAAAGGTGCGATCATGTAGAATATGCATACTTTGTTTATTCGATTTATTAAATAAAAAATATTATTTTAAAAGTTGAGATTTTTAAGAAATAATGGAAATTTTCTTAGAAACCACAATATTAAAAAACAAGGGGTACTAATCTCTTCCTCTTACCAATTGCATATACAATAAACTATAAAATGTGCAATCACATGGAATGTGCACACTTTATTTATTCGATTTATTAATTAAATGACGTTTTAAAAAAAGTTTTGTTTTTTAAGAAATAGTGGAATTTTTCTTAGAATTTCTGATTTTTATAAACAAGGGGTACTAATATCTGCCTCTTACCCATTTCTTTCGCAACCTATAAAAAGGTGCAACCACATAGAATGCACATACTTTCTTGAGTCCATTTATTAAATAAACGACGTTTTTTAAAAAGTCGTGATTTTTAAGAAACAATGGATTTTTTCCTAGATGTCGTGATTTTTAAAAACAAGGAGTGCTAATATCTTCCTCTTACTGATTGTGTCTGCAACATATACAAGCATGCTATCATATAGAATGCGCATACTTTGTTTATCTTATTTATTAAAAAATGGTGTTTTTAAAAAGTCACGTTTTTAAATAAATAATGTATATTTCATTAGAAGTTGGGATTTTTAAAAAGAGGGGTACTAAGCTCTTCCTCTTAACGATTGCGGGAGCAGGGTATAAAAAGGTGTGATCACGTAGAATGTGCATACTTTGTTTATTTGATTTATTAAATAAATGGTGTTTTTTAAAAAGTCATGTTTTTAAGAAATAATGAAAATTTTCTTACAAGTGGTGATTTTTAAAAATGAGGGGTACCAAGCTCTTCCTATTATTGTTTGCATGCACAACCTATAAAAATGTGAGATCAAGTAGAATGTGCATACTTTGTTTATTTAATTCATTAAATAAATGACGTTTTTTAAAAAGTCATGTTTTTTAAGAAATAATGGAATTTTTCTTAGAAGTCGTGATTTTAAATAACAAGGGTTACTATGCTCTTCCTCTCACCTATTGCATGCACATCCTATTAAAGGTTCGACCATGTAGAATGTGCATACTTTGTTGATTCCATTTCTTAAATAAATGATATTTTTTTGAAAGTCGTGTTTTATAAGAAACAATGTATTTTTTTTAGAAACCGTGATTTTAAAAAACGAAGGTTAATAAGCTCTTCCTCTTATAGATTGCGTGCGTAACCTATAAACATGTGCGATCATATAGAATGTAAATACTTTGTTTATTTGATTTAGTAAATAAATGACATTTTTTTAAAAGTCATGGTTTTTAAGAAATAATGAAATTTTTCATAAAAGTCATGATTTTTAAAAACGAGGGGTACTAAGATCTTTCTATTACCGATTGAATGTGAAATTTATAAAAAAAGTGCAATAATGCAGAATGTGCATACTTTGTTTATTTGATTTATTAAATAAATGGTGTTTTTTAAAAAGTCATTTTTTAAGAAATAATGGATTTTTTCTTAGAAGTCGTGATTTTTAAAAACAAGAGATACTAATCTCTCCCTCTTACCGATTGTGTGCATACCCTATAAAAAGGTGTGATCATGTAGAATGTGCATACTTTGTTCAATCAATTTATTAAATAAATGATATTTTTAAAAAAGTTGAGATTTTTAAGAAATACTGAAATTTTTCTTATACATCATGATTTTTAAAAACAAGGGGTACTAAGCTCTTCCTCCTACCGATTGCGTGTACAACCTATAAAGGGTGCGATCACATAGAATGTGCAAATTTTTTTAATTCGATTTATTAATTAAATGTTGTTCTTTAAAAAGTTACGTTTTTTAAGAATTAATGGAATTTTTCTTAGAAGTTGTGATTTTTAAAAGCGAGGGGTACTAAGCTCTTCCTCTTACCTATTTCCCACACAACCTATAAAAAGGCATGAACACATAGAATGCGCATACTTTCTTGAGTCTATTGATCAAATAAATGACATTTAAAAAAATGTGTTTTTTAAGAAATAATGTAATTTAGAAGTCGTTATTCTAAAAAATGAGGGGTATTAAGCTCTCCCTCTTACCAATTGCTTGTGCAACATATATAAAGGTGCGGTTATGTAGAATGTGCATACTTTGTTTATTTTATTTATTAAATAAATCAAAATTTTTAAAAATCCTTGATTCTTAAGAAATAATGGAATTTTTCATAGAAGTGACAATTTTAAAAAATGAGGGGTACTAAGCTCTTTCTATTACCAATTGTGTGCACAAGCTATGAAAATGTGTGATTACATAGAATGTGCATACTTTTTTTATTTGATTTATTAAATAAATGGATTTTTTTAAAAGGTCTTAGAAGACATGATTTCTAAAAATGAGGGGTACTAAGCTCTTTCTCTTACCGATTGCATGTGCAACTTATAAAAAGGTGCGATCACATACAATGTGCATACTTTGTTTATTCGATTTATTAAATAAATGATGTTTTTTAAAAAGTCGTCTTTTAAGAAATAATGGAATTTTACTTAGAAGTCGTGATTTTTAAAAACGAGGGGTACTAAGATCTTCTTCTTACCGATTGCATGCGCGACCTGTAAAAATGTGCAATAATGTAGAATGTGCATACTTTGTTTATTCAATTTATTAAATAAATGACACATTTTTTAAAATTATATTTTTAAGAAATAATGGATTTTTTCTTAGAAATCACGATTCTTAAAAACATGGGGTATTAAGCTCTTCCTCTTACTGATTGTGTGTACAAACTCTAAAAGGTGTGAGCAGATGGAATGGGCACACTTTGTTTATTTGATTTATTAATTAAATGACATTTCTTAAAAAGTTGTGTTTTTTAAAAAATGATGGATTTTTTCGTAGAAGTTGTGATTTTTAAAAACGAGGGGTACTAATCTCTTCTTCTTACCCATTGCATGCACAATCTATAAAAGGGTATGACCAAATATAATGTCCATACTTTCTTGATTCCATTTATTAAATAAATGCCATTTTTCAAAAAGTCACGCTTTTTGAGAAATAATGTAATTTTTTTGGAAGTTGTGATTTTTAGAAACAAGGGGTACTAAGCTCTTTCTCTTACCATTTGCTCGTGCAACTTATAGAAAAGTGCGGTCATGTAAAATGTGTATACTTTGTTTATTTGATTTATTAAATGAATGGACTTTTTTTTAAAGTCTTGATTCTTAAGAAGTAATTGAATTTTTCTTAAATGTTAAGATTTTAAAAAATGAGGGGTACTAAGATCCTCCTCTTATTGATTGCATGTGCGCAACCTATAAAAATGTGTGATCACGTAG
This sequence comes from Larix kaempferi, assembly GCA_027924585.1. NCBI lineage: Eukaryota > Viridiplantae > Streptophyta > Pinopsida > Pinales > Pinaceae > Larix > Larix kaempferi. The sequence continues at coordinate 22,276,903 of BSBM01000825.1, read as the reverse complement.
AATGTGCATACTTTGTTTATTTTATTTATTAAATAAATAACGTTTTAAAAAGTCGTGGTTTTTAAGAAATAATGGAATTTTTCTTAGAAGTCATGATTTTTAAAAATGAGGGGTACTACACTCTTCCTCTTACCATTTTCATGTGCAACCTATAAAAATGTGAGATAACATAGAATGCGCATACTTTGTTTACTCAATTTATTAAATAAATTGTGTTTTTTAAGGAATAATGGAATTCTTTTTAGAAGTCGTAGTTTCTAAAAACAAGGGTTATATTTCACTTCCTCTTACCTATTGCATGCACATCCTATAAAAGGTTTGACGATGTAGAGTGTGTATACTTTTTTGATTCCATTTATTAAATAAATGGTATTTTTTTTAAAGTCGTGTTTTTGAAGAATAATGTAAAAAATTTAGAAGCTGCGATTTTTAAAAATGAGGGGTACTATGTTGATCCTCTTACATATTGCATGCGCAACCTATAAAAAGGTGTGATCTTGTAGAATGTGCATACTTTGTTTAGTCGATTTATTAAATAAATGACGTTGTTTTAAAAGTCATATTTTTAAAGAAATAATGGAATTTGTCTTAGCGGTCATGATTTTTAAAAATGAGGGGTACTAAGCTCTTCCTCTTACTGATTGAATAAGCAACTTATGAGAAGGTTTGATTACGAAGAATGTGCATACTCTATTTATTTGATTTATTAAATAAACGTTATTTTAAAAAAAGTCATTTTTAAAATAAAATATGGAATTTTTCTTAGAATTTGTGATTTTTAAAACCAAGGGGCACTAAGCACTCCCTCTTACGATTGCATGCGCAACCAATAAAAAGGTGCAATCATATAGAAAGTGCATACTTTGTTTATTAAATTTATTAAATAAATGACATTTTTTATAAATTTGAGTGTTTTAAGAAATAATGGATTTTTTCTTAGAAATCATGATTTTTAAAAACAAGGGGTAGTAAGCTCTTCCTCTTACCAATTGTGTGTACAACCTATAAATGTTAAGATCGCATGGAATGTGCATACTCATTCCATTTATTAAATAAATAACATTTTTTAAAAATTCATGTTTTTTAAAAAAAATAGTGTAAATTGTTTAGAAGTCATGTTTTTAAAAATGAGGGGTACTAAGTTATTCCTCTTACCAATTACGTGCACTTCCTATAGAAAGGTGCAGTCATGTAGAATGTGCATACTTTGTTTATTCGATTTATTAAATAAGTGGAAATTTTAAAAAAGTCTTGATTCTTGAGAAATAATGAAATTTTTCTTAGAAGTTATGATTTTTAAAAGCGATGGGTACTAATCTCTTCCTCTTACCAATTGTGTCTACAACCTATAAAAAGGTGCAGTCAAGTAGATTATGTATACTTTGTTTATTTGATTCATTAAATAAATGACATTTTTTAAACAATCATGCATTTTAAGAAATAATAGAATTTTCTTAGAAGTCATGATTTTTAAAAATGAGGGGTACTAATCTCTTCCTCTCCCCAATTGTGTGTGCAACCTAAAAAAGGTGCGATCACGTAGAGTGTCCATACTTTGTTGATTCAATTTATTAAATAAATGAAATTTTTTAAAAGTCGCATTTTTTAAGAATTAATGTAAATTTTTAGAAGTCATTCTTTTTAAAAACAAGGAGTACTAAGATCTTCCTCTTACCAATTCCATGCGCAACATATAGAAAGGTGTGATCGGGTAGAATGTGCATTCTTTGTTTATTCGATTTATTAAATAAATGGCATTTTTTTAAATTCGTGATTTTTAAGAAAAAAATTATTTTTTCTTAGAAGTCGTTATTGTTAAAAACATTGGGTGTTAAGATATTCCTCTTACCAATTTCTTGTGCAATATATAAAAGGGTGTGATCTTGTAGAATGCACATACTTTTTTTTATCTAATTTATTAAAAAAATTCTTGTTTTTAAAAAGTCATGTTTTTAAAGAAATAAAGTAATTTTCTTTGCAGTTCATAATTTTTAAAAATGGGGGATACTAAGCTCTTCCTCTTACCAATTCCATGTGCAACCAATAAAAACGTGTGATCATGTAGAATGCACATACTTTTTTCTATTCCTTTTATTAAATAAATGGTGTTTTTTAAGAAATAATGGAAATTTTCTTATACATCTTGATTTTTAAAAATGAGGGATACTAAGCTCTTCCTCTTACCCATTTCCTTTGCAACCTATAAAATGGTGCAACCATGTATAATGTGCATACTTTGTTGATTCCATTTATTAAATAAATGACACTTTTTAAAAAATTGTGTTTTTAATAAATAATGTAAATTTTATAAAAGTCATGGTTTTTAAGAACGAGGGGTACTGAGCTCTTCCACTTACCGATTGCATGCTCAACCTATAGAAAGGTGGAATTTTTGTTATATGTCATTATTTTTAAAAATGAGGGGTACTAAGCTCTTCCTCTTACTGGTTGTGTACACAACCTATAAAACACGTGATCATTAGAATATGCATACTTTGTTTATCTGATTTATTAAAAAGTGGATTTTTTAAAAAGTTATGCTTTTTAAGAAATAAAGTAATTTTCTTTAGAAGTTGTGATTTTTAAAAATGAGGGGAACTAATCTCTCATTCTTAACGATTGCGTGCGCAACCTATAAAAAGGTGTGATCTGTGCATACTTTATTTATTCGATTTATTAAATACATGGTGTTTTTTAAAAAGTCACATTTTTTAAGAAATACTAGAATTTTTCTTAGAAGTCATGATTTTTAAAAATGAGGGGTACTAATCTCTTCCTCTTATCCTTTGCATGCACAACCTATAAAAAGAAGAGATTAGGGAGACTGTGCATACTTTGTTTATTCAATTTATGAAATAAATGACGCTTTTTGAAAAGTCATGTTTTTTAAGAAATGATGGAATTTTTCTTAGAAGTCGTGATTTTAAAAAATGAGGATTACTATGCTCTTCCTATTACATGTTGCATGCACAACATATAAAAATGTCCAGCCACGTTGAATGTGCATACCTTCTTGATTCCATTTATTAAATAAATGATATTTTTTTAAAGTCATGTTTTTTAATAAATAATGTTAATGCTTTAGAAGGATTTTAAAAAATGAGGCATACTAAGCTCTTTTTATTAAGAATTGCATGCACAACCTATAAAAAGGTGCGATCATGTAAAACATGCATAATAAATGTCGTTTTCTTAAATAAAACGAATTTTAAGAAATAATGGATTTTTTCTTTGAAGTCATGATTTTTAAAGACAAGGTGTACTAAGCTCTTCCTCTTACCAATTGCATGTACAACTCATAAAAATGTGCAATCACATAGAATGCGCATACTTTGTTTATTCGATTTATTAAACAAATGATTTTTAAAAAGTCATTTTTTAAAGAAATGATGGAATTTTCTTAGAAGTCGTGATTTTTAAAAACGAGGGGTACTAAGCTCTTTTGACCAATTGTGTGTGCACCCTATAAAAAGGTGTGATCATGTAGAACGTGCACACTTAGTTTATTTGATTTAATAAACTAATGCCATTTTTTAAAAAGTTGAGATTTTTAAGAAATAATGGCTCTTCCTCTTACCGATTGTGTGTTAAACCTATAAAAGGTGCAATCCCATGTAATATGCACACTTTGTTTATTTGATTTATTAATTAAATGGCGTTTTTAAAATGCTGTGTTTTTAAAAAAATAATGGAATTCTTATAGAAGTTGTGATTTTTAAAAACGATGGGCTCTTACCCATTTCTTGTACAACCTTTAAAAAGGTGCGACCACATAGAATGTGCATCCTTTCTTGATCCCATTTATTAAATAAATGACATTTTTTTAAAATTCATGTTTTTTAAGAAGTAATGTAAATTTTTTTAGAAGTCACAATTTTTTAAAATGAGGGGTATTAAGCTCTTCCTCTTACCGATTGCGCGTGCAACCTATACAATGGTGCAGTCATGTAGAATGTGCAAACTTTGTTTCTTCGATTTATTAAATAAATGGAATTTTAAAAAAAGTCTAGATTCTTAATAAATAATGGAACTTTTCTTAGAATTCAAGATTTTTAAAAATGAGGGGTACTAAGCCCTTCCTCTTACCGATTGCGTGTGCAACCTATAAAAATGTGTGGTCACGTAGAATGTGAATAATTTTTTTACTTTATTTATTGACGCAAGTCAGGTTGGTATAGTCGTCTTCTCCAACCGGACTCGCTTCCGGGCTCTGATACCAACTGACGCAAGTCACCCTAAGGGATACTTTCTTGCTTAACAATACACATGACACAAACCACAATGCTTACACAAACAAGGTGTAGGACAAGATGCCAGGAGTGGCTTATATTAATTCTCTGAAATCAGTTACAATGCAAATAACTAACTACGATTGGCCTCAGCCGTTACAACTTAGAAGTAACTGTGGTGTGTTCTCCCTGTGTGTCGACCTCCCCCTCTCCTGGTTCACCACGGAACTCTGAGCTATGGTTCGATCTCAACTCTCTGCACTTCGGCCAGTGTGACTCTTCACAACTCTCTCGGCTATGCTATCTATACGCTATCGAATCTGCCATTCTACCTTTGTGCCTCTCCTACAAGACTGAAGGCCTTCTCTTCCTCTTCTACTCTACAGGTGTTGTTCCCAAGACTATTGGAATCCCGAGACATGCGTTCCCCTTCATTCGTCGATCCTACCAAATCCTACGAACCTGCACTGTCAGCTTCCAGCCGTGCTGTATAGCTTCTATCCATGACGTCCCCTTTCATGTCCTTCACCAACTCACAATAACTGTAATAACTTCCTTAGAAACCCCCATGGCTACTAGGTACAGTCCCTTGACTTTCTGTCCTTTCGGCCTTGCTACAACAGTCGGTCACATCTCGACTTTCCTGTCGGTTCACTCCTTCCTCGATTACACTTGGCCTTGCCAAACCTTTCGCGTCGTAGTTTGACCACTTGTTGACTACCCGACACCTTACGCTGCTCGTCGTCTGTCGACCATTCCCTGTCGATTCTCGACCTCCCGCGACATCCGCTGATCTTTCAGTCGGTCGCACTCCGACTGTTTCTGCTCGACTTGTTGACTTCAACAAGTCAGTTTGCTCTCCGTACCAGTGGTCATCGGCACTCCCGCTGGTCGGCTCCCTTCAATCGATCAACTTCGACTGATCTGCCTAGGTCCTGATGCTCCTGCATCATTTATTAAATTTTTTTTTTTCAAAAGTCATGTTTTTTAAGAAATAATGGAATTTTTCTTAGAAGTCACGATTTTTAAAAATGAGGGGTACTAAACTCTTCCTCTTACCATTTTCATGCACAACCTATAAAATGTTGAGATCACGTATAATATGCATATGTTGTTTATTCAATTTATTAAAAAATTTATGTTTTTAAAAAGTCATGTTTTTTAATAAATAATGGAATTTTTCTTAGAAGTCACGATTTTTAAAAATGAGGGGTACTATGCTCTTTCTCTTACCTATTGCATGCACAACCTATATAAAGGTTCGACCACGTAGAATGTGCATACTTTGTTGATTCTATTTATTAAATAAATGATATGTTTTAAAGTTTTAATTTTTAAGAAATAATGCAAATGTTTTAGAAGCCGTGATTTTTAAAAATGAGGGCTACTAAGCTCTTCCTCTTATAGATTGTGTGCATAACCTATAAAACGGCACGATCATGTAGAATGTGCATATTTTGCTTATTCGATTTATTAAATAAATAATGTTTTTTACAAGTCGTGAGTTTTAAAAAATAATCGATTTTTTTTTAGAATTCATGATTTTTAAAAATGAGGGGCACTAAGCTCTTCCTCTTATAGATTGCATGCACAAATTATAAAAAGGTGCGATCACGTCGAATGTGCATACTTTGTTTATTCGATTTATTAAATAAATGGATTTTTTTAAAGTTATTTTTTTAAGAAATAATGGAATTTTCTTAGAAGCCATGATTTTTAAAAATGTGCGGTACTAAGGTCTTCTTCTTACCAATTGTGTGTGCATCCTATAAAAATGTGTGATTGTGTAGAATGTGTATACTTTGTTTATTCGATTTATTAAATAATGGAATTTTTTAAATTTTTGATATTTTAAAGAAATAATGGAATTTTTCTTAGAAATCGTGACTTTTAAAAATGAGGGGTACTAAGATTTTCCTCATACCGATTGCGTATACAACCTAACAAAGGTGAGATCATGTTAAATGCACACACTTTGTTTATTTGATTTATTAATTAAATGATGTTTTTAAAAAAGTTATGTTTTTTAAGAAATAATGGATTTTTTTTTAGAAGTTGTGAATTTTAAAAATGAGGGGTACTAATATATTCCTCTTACCCATTGCATGTGCAACCTACAAAATGGTGCGACCACATAGAATGTGCATAATTTCTTGATTTCATTTATTAAATAAATGAAATTTTTTAAAAAGTCATATTCTTAAGAAATAATATAAATTTCTTACAAGTTGTGATTTTTAAAAATGAGGCATACTAAGCTCTTCCCGTTACTAATTTCGATTTATTAAATAAATATAATTTTTTAAAAGTCTCGATTCTTAAGAAATAATGGAATTTTTCGTACAAGTCGAGATTTTTAAAAATGAGGAGTACTAAGCTTTTCCTTTTACCAACTAGGTGCACAACCTATCAAAGGTGTGATCACTTGGAATGTGCATACTTTGTTTACTTTATTTATTAAATGAATGAAATTTTTAAAAAGTTGTATTTTTTAAGAAATAATGGATTTTTTCTTATAAGTTATGATTTTAAAAAATAAGGGGTACTAAGCTCTTCCTCTTGCCATTTGCATGCACAACCTATAAAAAGTTTAGATTGCATATAATGTGCATGCTTTGTTTATTCCATTTACTAAATAAATGGGGTTTTTTAAAAAGTTGTGTTTTTTATGAAATAATGGAATTTTTCTTAGAAGTCGAGATTTTTAAAGACAAGGGTTATTGTGCTCTTCCTCTTACTGATTGCATGCACATCTTATAAAAAGGTGAAATCACATAGAATGTGCATACGTTTTATATTTAATTTATTAAATAAATGACATTTGTTTAAAAGTCATGGTTTTTAAGAAATAATGGAATTTTGCTTAGAAGTCATGATTTTTAAAAATAAGGGGTACTAAGCTATTCCTCTTACCGATTGCATGTGCAACTTATAAAAATGTGCGATCACGTAGAATGTGCATACTTTGTATATTCTATACATTATATAAATGGTGTTTTAAAAAAAATCATTTTATTAAGAAATAATATATGTTTTCTTAGAAGTCATGATTTTAAAAAACGAGCGGTACTAAGCTCTTTCTCTTACCGATTGTTTGCACAAGCTATAAAAAGGTGCGACCACGTAGAATGCGTATACTTTATTGATTCTATTTTTACATAAATGCCATTTTTTAAAAATTTGTGTTTTTTACGAAAAACTGTAAATTATTCGGAAGTTGTGATTTTAAAAAATGGGGGGTACTAAGTTCTCCCTCTTACCGATTGCATGCACAATGTATAAAAAGGTGTAGTCATATGGAACGTACACACTTTGTTTATTCAATTTATTAATTAAATGACATTTTTTAAAGTCACGTTTTTAAGAAATTTTGGAATTTTTCTTAGAAGTTGTGACTTTTAAAAACGAGGGGCACTAAGCTCTTCCTTTGACCCATTTCCCATGCAACCTATGAAAGGTGAGACCACGTAGAATGTGGATAATTTGTTGGTTCCATTTTTTTAAATAAATGACATTTTTTTAAAAAAAGTCATGTTTTTTAAGAAATAATGTAAAGTTTTTAGAAGTCGTGATTTAAAAAAGAGAGGGGTGCTAAGGTATTCCTCTTACCGATTGCATGCACAACCTATAAAAAGGTTTGATCATGTAAAATGTGCATACATTGTTTATTCATTTTATTAAATAATTTTATTTTATTTTAAGTCATGATTTTTAAGAAATAATGGAATTTTTCTTAGAAATCGTTATTTTTAAAAATGAGGGGTAATAATCTCTTCCTCTTATCAATTGTGTGCACAATATATAAAAAGATGCGGCCACATGTAATGTTCATACTTTGTTTGTTCGATTTATTAATTAAATGGTGTTTTTGAAAAAGTCATGATTTTCAAAGAAATAATGGAAATTTTCTTATAAGTTGTGATATTTAAAAACAAGCAGTACTAAGCTCTTTCTCTTACCCATTTCCCGCACAACCTATAAAAATGTACTTTGTTGATTCCATTTATTAAATAAATGACTTTTTTGAAATGTTATGTTTTTTAAGAAATAATGTAAATTTTATGCAAGTCGTGCTTTTTAAAAATGAGGGGTTCTAAGATTTTTCTCTTACCGATTGCATGCACAACCTATAAAAATGTGCGATCATGTAGAATGTGCATTCTTTGTTTATTTGATTTACTAAATAAATCACATTTTTAAAAGTCGTGATTTTTAAGAAACAATGGAATTTTTCTTGGAAGTTGCGATTCTTAAAATCGAGGGGTACTAAGATCTTCCTCTTACTGATTTTGTCCGCAACCTATAAAAACATGCGATCAAATAGAATGCGCATAGTTTATTTATCCAATTTATTAAAAAAATGGCGTTTTTAAAAAAGTAATGTGTTTTAAAAAATAAAGTAATTTTCTTCAGAATTCGTTATTTTTAAAAACGAGGGTACTAAGCTCTTCCTCTTACCGATTGTGTGCACAACCTATAAAAAAGTGCAATCACATAGAATATGAATACTTTGTTTATTTGATTTATTATATAAATGACATATTTTAAAAAGTCATGTTTTTAAAGAAATAATGGAAATTTTCTTATAAGGAACGAGTTAAAAAAAAGGGGTACCATGCTCTTCCCCTTCCCAATTGCTTATGCAAACTATAAAAATGTGCGATCATGTATAGTGTCCAAACTTTGTTGATTCCATTTATTAAATGAATGATATTTTTTAAAAGGTCATTTTTTTTAAGAAATAATGTAAACTTTTTAGAAGTCATACTTTTTAAAAACAAGGGGTACTAAGATCTTCCTCTTACCAAATCCATGAGCAACCTATAAATAGGTGTGATCAAGTAGAATGTACAAGTAATTTTTTAATTCGACTTATTAAATAAATGGTCTTTTTAAAAAGTCATGATTTTTATGAAACAATTGAATTTTTTTTAGAAGTTCCGATTCTTAAAAACGAGGGGTACTAATCTCTTCCTCTTACCAATTTCTTGCATAACCTATAAAAGGGTGCAATCATACAGAATGTGCATACTTTGTTCATCTGATTTATTATAAAAATGGTGTTTCTTCAAAAGTCATGTTTTTTAAGAAATAAAGTAATTTTCTTTAGAATTCATGTTTTAAAAATGAGTGATACTAAGATCTTCCTCTTACCAATTGCATGTGCAACCCATAAAAAGCTGTGACCGTGTAGAATGTGCATACTTTTTTTATTCCATTTATTAAATAAATGGTTTTTTAAAGAAATAATGGAATTTTTCTTAGAAGTCGTGAATTTTAAAAATGTTGAGTACTAAGCTCTTCCTCTTACCCATTTCCTGTGCAACCTATAAAAATGTGCGACCATGTAGAATATGCATACCTTGTTGATTCCATTTATTAAACAAATGACATTTTTTAGAAATTCATGTTTTTTAAGAAATAATGTAAATTTTATATAAGTGGTGCATTTTAAAAATGAGGGGTACTAAGCTCTTCCTCTTACCAATTGTGTCCACAACTTATAAAAGCATGTAATCATATAGAATGCACATACTTTGTCTATATGTTTTATTAAAAAATGACGTTTTTTAAAAGGTCATGTTTTTCAAGAAATAAAGTAATTTTCCTTAGAAGTTGTGATTTTTAAAAATGAGGCGTACTAAGCTCTGCCTCATACTGATTGCATGCACAACTTATAAAAATGTGTGATCACCTAGAATGTGCATACTTTGTTTATTTGATTTATTAAATAAATGGTGTTTTTTAAAAAGTCGTGCTTTTTAAGTAATAATGGAATTTTCCTTAGAAGCCACGATTTAGAAAAATGAGGGTACTAATATATTCCTCTTACCGTTTGCATGCACAACCTATAAAAATGTGAGATCATGTAGAATGTGCATACTTTGTTTATTCAATTTATTAAATAAATGTCATTTTTTTAACAATCATGTTTTCTAGAAATAATGGAACTTTTCTAAGATGTCGTGATTTGTAAAAATGAGGGTTACTATGCTCTTCCTCTTACCTATTGCTTGCACAACCTATAAAAAGGTTCAACCACATAGAGTGTGCATACTTTGTTGATTCCATTTATACAAAAAAAATGATATTTTTTTAAAGTCGTGTTTTTTAATAAATAATGTAAAATTTTTAGAAGTTGTGATTTTTAAAAACGAGGGGTAGTAAGATATTCCTCTTACATATCACATGAACAAACTATAAAAAGGTGCAATAATGTAGAATGTGCATACTTTGTTTATTTGATTTATTAAATAAATGTTTTTTTAAAAGACATAATTTTTAAGAAATAATGGAATTTTCTTAGAACTCATGATTTTTAAAAATGAGGGGTACTAAGCTCTTCCTCTTACCGATTGCATGCACAACTTCTAGAAAGGTGTGACCACGTAGAATGGACATACTTTGTTTATTCCATTTATTAAGTAAATGGTGTTTTTAAAAAAGTCATTTAAAAAATAAATAATGGAGTTTTTCTTAGAAGTTGTGATTTTTAAAAACAAGGGGTACTAAGTTCTTCTTCTTACTGATTCTGTGCGTAGCCTATAAAAATGTGTAATCAAGTAGAATGTGCGTACTTTGTTTATTCTATTTATTAAATAAATGAAATTTTTTAAAAGGTTGATATTTTTAAGAAATAATAGAATTTTTCTTAGAAATCTTGATTTTTAAAAATGAGGGGTACTAAGCTCTTCTTCTTACCCATTTCCCGCGCAACCTATACAAAGGTGCGACCCCATAGAATGCGCATACTTTCTTATTTCCATTTATTAAATAAATGACATCTTTTAAAAAGTCGTTTTTTTTAAGAAATAATGTAATTTTTTTAGCAGTCGTGATTTTTAAAAACGAGGTGTGCTAAGATCTTCATCTTACCGATCGCTTTTGCAACCTATATAGAGGTGTGGTCATGTAAAATGTGTGTACTTAAAATTCTTGATTCTTAAGAAATAATTGAATTTTTCTTAGAGCGTGTGATTTTTAAAAACAAGGGGTACTAAGCTCTTCCTCTTATTGATTGCATGCACAACTTATAAAAATGTGTGATCACGTAGAATGGGCATACTTTGTTTATTTGATTTATTAAATAAATGACAATTTTTAAAAAGTGGTGTTTTTTAAAGAAATAATGGATCTTTTTAGAAGCTAAGATATTTAAAAATGAGGGGTACTAAGCTCTTCCTCTTATCATTTGCATGCGGGACCTATAAAAATGTGAGATCATGTAGATTGTGCATACTTTGTTTATTAAATTTATTAAATATTTGACATATTTTAAAAAGTCATGTTTTTTAAGAAATAAAGGAATGTTGTTTAGAAATCGTGATTTTAAAAAACAAGGGTTACTACGCTCTTCCTCTTACATATTGCATGCACAACTTATAAAAATGTTGGACCACATAGAATGTGCATGCTTTGTTGACACCATTTATTAAATAAATAATATTTTTTAAAGGCATGCTTTTTAATAAATAATGTAAATTTTTCAGAAGCCGTGATATTTAAAAACAAGGGATACTAAGCTCTTCCTCTTACGGATTGTGTGTGCAACCTATAAAATGGTGAGATCATGTAGAATGTGCATACTTCGTTTATTTGATTTATTAAACAAATGTCATTTTTTTAAATTCGTGACTTTTAATAAATAATGAAATTTTTCTTAGAAGTCATGAATTTTAAAAACAAGGGGTACTAAGCTCTTCCTCTTACTAATTGCATGCACAAATTATAAAAATGTGTGAACAAGTAGAATGTGCATACGTTGTTTATTCTACTTAATAAATAAATGGTGTTTTTCAAAAAATTATTTTTAAAGAAATAATAGAATATTTCTTGGAAATCGTGTTTTTTTAAAATACGGGGTTCCAATATCTTCTTCTTACCAATTTTGTGCATGGCCTATAAAAAAGTACGATCATGAAGAGTGTGCATACTTCATTTATTTGATTTATTAAATAAATGGATTTTTTTAAAGGTTGAAATTTTTAAGAAATAATAGAATTTTTCTTTGAAATCGTGCTTTTTAAAAATGAGGGTACTAATCTCTTCCTCTTACCGATTGCGTGTACAAACTATCAAATGTGCAATCACATGGAATGGGCACACCTTGTTTATTCGATTTATTCATTAAATTGTTTTTTTTTTTTTAATTTGTGTTTTTTAAGAAATAATGAAATTTTTCTTAGAAGTTGTAATTTTTAAAAGCGAGGGGTACTTATCTGTTCCTCTTAGCCATTGCCTACAAAACCTATACAAAGTGTGACCACATAGAATGTGCATAATTCTTTTATTCCATATATTAAATAAATGACATTTTTTAAAAAGTCACGTTCTTAAGAAATAATGTAAAATTTTTAGAAGCCATGATTTTTTAAAATGAGGGAGATCTTCCTCTTACCAATTGCTTGTGAAAGTATAGAAAGGTGTGATAATTTAGAATGCACATACTTTGTTTATTTGATTTCTTAAATAAATGGAATTTTTTAGAAAATCTTGATTCTTAAGACATAATAGAATTTTTCTTACAAGTCAGGATTTTTAAAAATGAGGGGTACTAAGCTCTTCCTCTTACCAGTTGTGTGTGTAACATATTAAAGGGTGTGATCACTTAGAATGTGCATTATTTTTATATTTGATTTATTAAATAAATGATTTTTTTTTAAAAGTCGTTTTTTTGAAGAAATAATGAAACTTTTCTTACAAGCTGTGATTTTTAAAAATGAGGGGAACTAATCTCTTCCTCTTACCATTTGCATGCGCAACCTACAAAAAGGTGATATCACGTAGAATATTCATACTTTGTTTATTAAATTTATTAAATAAATGACATTTTTTTAAAAGTCATGTTTTTAAAGAAATAATAGATATTTTATTGTAAGTCATTATTTTAAAAAATGAGGGTTACTATGCTCATCGTCTTACCTACTACATTGTCTTACCTATAATGTGCATACTTTTTTGATTCCATTTATTAAATAAATGCACTTTTTGTAAAGTTGTGTTTTTTAAGAAATAGCATAATTGTTTTAGAAGCTGTGATTTTTAAAAATGAGGGCTACCAAGCTCTCCCTCTTACAGATTGTGTGTGAAAACTATAAAAATGTGAGATCATGTAGAATGTGCATACTTTGTTTATTTGATATATTAAACAAATGGTGTTTTTTTAAAAGTCATGTTTCTTAAGAAATAATAAAAATTTTCTTAGAAGTCATGCTTTTTAAGAATGAGGGGCACTAAGCTCTTCCTCTTTCCAATTTCATGCGCAAGTTATAAAAAGGTGCGCTCACGTAGATTGTGAATACTTTGTTTATTCGATTGATTAAATAGATGGTGCTTTTTAAAAAGTAAAATTTTAAATAAATAATGGAATTTTTCTTAGAAGTCGTGATTTTTAAAAACGAGCAGTACTAATCTCTTCCTCTTATTTATTTATTGCACAAGGTAAAAAAATGTGGGACCATGTAGAATGTGCATACGTTATTGATTCTATGTATTAAAAATTGACATTTGTTAAAAAATTCATGTTTTTTAAGAAAAAGATGTAAATTATTTAGAAGTCACGATTTTAAAAACAAGGGGTAGTACACTCTTCCTCTTACCGATTGCATGTGCAACCTATAAAAAGGTGTGATCATGTAGAATGTGCATACCTTGCTTATTTGATTTATTAAAAAATGACATTTTTTATAAGGTCATTGTTGTTAAGAAATAAATTAATTTTCTTTAAAAGTTGTGATTTTTAAAAGTGAGGGGTACTAATCTATTCTCTTTCGAATTGCATGTGCAACCTATAAAAATGTGTGATCACGTGGAATGTGCATTTTTTTTATTCCATTTATTAAATAAATGATGTTCTTTAAGATGTCTTGCTTTTTAAGAAATAATGGATTTTTTCTTAGAATTTGTGACTTTTAAAAACGACTGGTACTAATATCTTCCTTTTACCCATTACGTGCGAAACCTATAAAAAGGTGAGACCAAATAGAATGCGCATAATTTATTCAATTCGTTTATTAAATAAATGACATTTGTTAAAAATAGTATTTTTTAAGAAATAATGTAAATTATTTAAAAGTTGTGATTTTTAAAAACGAGTGGTACTAAGCTATTTTTCTTACCGATTGCTTGCACAACCTATAGAGGACAAGGTAGAGACAATGGAGATCATACGACATGCAATGGAAACGAAAAAAAAAACCAAACAAGGAGATGCACCTACGGTAGAAAATATTAAGTTAAAAGATAAGATTAAAGAGTTAGAGGAAAAATCAAATCACAACCTAACCCTAAATAATATAGAAGGTAAATTAGATATCAAACCCATTAAAGAGGAAATGAATAAATTGATAGCTTTAGACCATGAGCGTAAAAAAAGATCTTTGAACCTCATAATTTTTTGTTTAAAAGAGGAGGTAGAATATGATACATTAGCCATTGTCAAGATAGAACTTCACAATAGATTAGAAATTGAAACTATCGGTCTCACCGAAGCAACAAGGCTAGGGAAATTAATTGAGAATAAAGAAAGACTAATACAGGTTAAGGTTAGCTCTACCAAAAAAACATATGACTTACTTAGTAAGACCTCAAGTTCAAAAGGCTTAGGAATATTTATAAATGAAGACCCCATTCCATAGGATTATGACGAACTATGAAAGGAGGTCCAAAAGGTAAAAGAAGTAGGAAGGATGGAAAATGAGCATTAATTAGAAACAAGAAAGCTATTATTCAAGATAGAAACGAAAATAGTAATAAATAGCAATTTGACACACTCTGGATCCTCTCCTGGAACTGTCAAGGATTTCCATGGAGAAAAGGCCCCAAGTTAAGTTGGATTCCGAGTGAAATTGATATTATATTATTGGTTGAAACTTGGGAGCACGAGGAATCCAAGGTCCTTGATATAGACGGATATGTCCTTTGGTCGATATGGAATAAACGCTCATGTCATAGAGGCATTGGGGGTATAGCCCGTTACATTAGGAAGAACATGTCCCCTCATGTTAGGATTTTTTTTTTTTTTACAGAAACGGTTGAGTAGCTTTGATTATAATAAAAGTGGCAAAAATTACATAGCGCAGAGGACGGATTTCTCCCATAACAGAGTAGCATCCATCACTCCTTGTTCATCTTTTACAAGTATTAGTTGATATGATACCTTCCATATCTATGAAAGCTGTAACACCTAACAAACTGTCCAAGAAGGCTAATACAAAAGAAAAACATAACTACTAAGCTGGCTTATACAAAAACCATAGAGTGAAGCTTTCTAAAAGAGTGCCAAACCTATGAAGAACTCCCATCCTGTGAATTGCATTGAGATAGTATAGAAAACATATAATCTGAAGGAAAAGCATGTCAAAACCAAAATGCAGAAGGTCCAACCGTCAAACTACTGATGAAGGCCAATGTCCATGACTCCTCCAACGGACTCAGCTGTCCCATTCTTTTCAGAACTGAGGGCCAACATAATTCCCTACATGAACTATGAACTGCTTCAGCTTACCCATCTTCCTGCCAAGGTCTTCCATTTTGCTACTCGTGGCACCAGTTTAACGGACTTTGTGAGGGTAGCAGAGGCCCATAGTCTCTTCCAAATGTTCAACCTTCTCAGCCACCTTACTGTTTTGAAGCTTGACCTCAGCATGCGTTGTTTGAGCCAGAGAGTAGAGCCGGTTCAGGACCTTTTTGAACTCCAAGTTCTCATTTCGAATCAGGAGAACCTGAACTTCGAGCTCCTGCATGCGGTTCAGCATTTCCTTCTTGTTCTTTGTATGACCTTGCCTCCCATCAAGGCCCTGAAAAATTCCATGCTCGTCATGCCTGCGATAGTACCCAAGCACATATTTGTTGTTCTGTTTAGACACCTGGTCTCCCATTGCTTCATCGAACAATGGGATAGCTCAGCTGTAGGCACCATTGGGGCTTCCAATAGCCTTACTGCACCTTAAACATTTTAGATAAACACCAGTCCCTTCTTGCGGGCGTCCAATAATATGGTGCTCCATATTCATACATAGAACCAGCGCAGAGATGAGGGAAAACAAATTCCAGACAAAGGAAGAACATAAACCAGCAAGGAAGTGAATACAATCAAGCTCCATCCCATCCCATCTTAAACCGTTCCACTGGCTTCGCATGCCGACCAACTGGGAATCCGATAGGAAACCATTAATGCTGGGGTGAGTGGAAATCCTTCGAAGATCGAGGTGACCATCGAAAATCTTGGTTGGGATTCCAAAAACCAAATAAATATATATCCTATAGTTTTAAACCAAATTGAAATGAAGTCTCCGTAATGAATTGTGGAGAGTCATGATTTTATGAAGATACCTTAGGCTAGGGAATCCAGACATTTTCATAAATGACATTGTCGCAGTCAAGAGAGCCATAGGAAATCCCAACTCCTTTGTTGGCCATGGCATATGCTTTTCCATTTAAGCCTCTCAGGGCATGGAGGAAGGTAACGTCTTTGATATCTTTGTTGATGCTGTTTAGAAGATGATGCATCTTATTGGAGGGATTCTTCCTTCTGGTGACGATGTTTCTGGATTCTCTAATGACGATTAGTGAGTCTCCAATGACATCCAAGTTCTCGATGCCTAGGTCTATAGCTATCTCCAATCCTTTTATGAGACTGAGCCATTCCTCTCCATTATTGGTATTCCTACCAATTCCCTAAGCAAACTCTTTCTGCTTGTTCCCCCTAGAGTCAAATATTACTCCCCCCGCACCTGCCAACCTTGGTCTTATGTTAGGATTTATAAGAAATACCCTTACAACCAATTTATTTGGATAGATATCACAGACATTAATGACGAAAAAACCTACATATCCATTTTTTATTTTGCCCCTATTAATTCCAACTTCTATAAAAAAAACATTTAGATAAAAATTGTCCTTATAATGGTTTAGAACATGATATTTCTAGTCTAAGGAAGGAAGGAAATATCCTTTTGATGGGTGACTTCAATGCCCGAACTTAGAGTAACCAAGCTATTATTTTAAGCAATTATTCCAATCCTAATCCTCTTTGGTTAGATGAAAACCTTGAGATAGCTAACAGGTACAAAATAAGTTCTGAATATCTAGGTGAAAATTTATTCATTTCTAGGATGGTCAATTTTGTAGTACTAAAGATCTTATCATTTGAAACGGACTAACAAAATGGCCAAATTCTATCCGGATGACTTGTATTCATGGGCTTGGTAGTACTGTGGTAGATTATGTTATTTATGATATCCATTTTTACAACAAGTTAATAGATTTTGACATCTTAAACGACCATGATCCTAACTCTTATCATAGGCCTTTAATTATAACTCTCAATATTTCCATGCATAGCAATACCAAAGAGGAAAACTATCATTTCCATAAGCACATGATCTTAGATAAAAATAAAACCGATCTTTTTCTCCATGATTTAAAAAATGATTTGTTTCCTTTATCTAGTATAATGGAGAATATAGAAAATCTCTACCATAATTTTACTACATCCCTCTCATCATCCATTAGCAAGTTCTCTATTGAAGTCTCGGTTAAAAAGAGAGATAGTAGAACGAACCCTTGGTATGATCAAGAGTGTAAGAATGCAAGAAAAGAAATTAAACAAGCTACTGCAGAATCGTTAAAAATGGACAAGATAAATCACTACAAAACCCTAATTAAAAGAAAAAAATGCACTAGCTTAGTAAATGACAGGAAAATATCTTACACTTCTCCAAGGTGGCTCCTAAGAAATTCTGGAGGCAAATTCTAACTTGCAAAACAAAATAATATAATAAGATTGCTTTAAAATATTGGAATTCCTATCTTAAAAATCTTTACAAATCCTTGGATATCAGAGATAACATTCAAACCCTTCTTACAACGAAAGAATTTATCTTGATAGAAGACATAGATTTCGGGATTAAGCGGTTAGAAAATGTTAAAGCCAAAGACATTGAAGGCTACCAAGCAGAAATATTGAAAATTGGGGGGCCTGTTCTCATCCCACACATCAACAAAATCTTTACTCTAGTGGTCAAGCAAGGGTTCCCTACACCTTGGACTCAGAGCCTCATTATTCCTATTTTCAAAAGTGGTGATAAAAATAACCCCTCTAATTATCGGATCATTATGATTATCCCTCTCCTAGCCAAGTTATATGGTATTATCTTAGAAAAGAAGATCAACAAATGGCTATGAATGGAAGGTAAGCGGGATAAAGGACAAGTAGGTTTTAGAAGGAATCATTCAATCACAAACTACCTCGTTACACTTATGATCATTGCAGAGGAATGTCATAATAATAAGTCTAACCTTTTTTGTTGCTTTGTGGACTTTAGGAAATCTTTTGATATAGTTCCTAGAAATAACCCGTGGAATAGGCTAGAGGAGCTTAATGTTCCTTTTGAGTTGAGAGCTGTCGTGATAAGGTTATACGAAAAGGTCATTACCAAATTTAAGAATAATGAGGGCTGGTCAACATATATAAACTGTAATATTGGAGTTAAGCAAGGTTTCCCCCTCTCCCCTACCCTTTTTGGCATTTACATCGATAAACTAGAAAGATGTTTAGAAGAAGAAGGTTGTGCTGACACGATATTAGCCAGGATAGTTATCATCCTCCTTCTTTTGGAAATGTGTCCCTTTGATCTCGATAAACAATTAAGAATTCTCAAATATTTATGTTTAACATGGGTATGACTGTTAACACCGACAAGACAAAAGTTACAATTATAAAATCTAAGAAAGACACCTATGCAAATTTCATTTATGATAATGGTAAATTGGAGGAAGTGACTTCTTACAAATATCTTGGAATTGATATTCATCACAAGCTCAATTGGAACCATAGCATTGAGAAAATGATTAATGGAGGATGGAAAGCTTATTTTGGTCTTAAAAATAATTGTAAATCAACCAACCTGGTCATGTGGGATAAAAAAAAGTTCCTCTTTGAAACTATTGTGATCCTTGTTATCTTATGCAGTTGTGAAGTATGGGGGTGCAACATTTCTTCAGAATATTGGAGAAAGATTTATCAAATCCAGAAGTGGTTTGTAACTTATAACCTCAAAATTAATTTAGCAATACGCCTTACCCTATTCTCCTCATAAGTAGGTCTTTCCCCCATCGATAGCATGGATATGACTAGGTACCTGATGTACAAACACAAGATAAATAACATGGGAAACAAGAGACTTCCTAAAATTTCTTTAAATTCAAGTCAAAACAAACTACGCCTCAAGCAGAGTTGGTGTAAAGATATGATGGCTTGGTTAGGACATTGGCACATTGATGAAAATGACACTTTACATAATATCGATAATGTCAAAAATATTATTACCTTTAAGTTTAAAGAGAAATTATGGTATGAGGATAATTTAGTGGTTAAGAGAAAACTAAGATACTATAAGGAGGTCATTAACCCTAATTTGGAAGATCAAAAATATCTCTCGATAGTAACTGGTTCAAAGAAGAAAATTAATGTAGCCAAGATTAGAACGAACTCCCATGAGCTTCATAGCGAAATAGGGAATTGGTCTATTCCCAAAACTCCGTGGGTGGAAAGGGTTTTCCATCTTTGTGAGTCTATGAGCATTGAGGATGAAAATCACTTTGTCTTAGAGTGCCCTGCTTACTTCCAAATTAGATATGAGTTTCATAGTATTTTCTACAATACGAACCTTTCTAATCTCATAACTTTCCAAAACTATTGTGAGCTTGGAAAGCTTCTTACGAAGATTTTTGAGCATAGGAACAAAATTTTAAAGCAAACCAAGTAATAACCTTCATAAGGTCCGATAGACCAAAGTTGGTCTTAGTGGACGTTAATCATCATCATCATCATCATAGAGGTGTGGCGATGTAGAATGTGCATACTTTGGTTATTCGATTTATTAAATAAATTGAATTTTTAAAAATTCTTGATTCTTAAAAATAATGATTTTCTCTTAGAAATTGTGATTTTAAAAACGAGGGTAATAATCTCTTCCTCTTATCAATTGTGTGCAAAACCTATAAAAATGTGTGATCACATAGAATGTACGCACTTTGTTTATTCGATTTATTAATTAAATGACTTTTTAAAAGTTTTTTTTATGAAATAATGGATTTTTTCTTAGAAGTTGTGATTTTTAAAAATGAGGGGTACTAAGCTCTTTATTTGACCCATTTCACGCACAACCTATAAAAAGGTGCGACCACATAGAATGTGCATACTTTGTTGATTCCCTTTATTAAAAAATGGCATTTTGTAAAGTTTTGTTTTTTAAAGAAATAATGTAATTTTTTTAGAAGTCATGATTTTTAAATGTGCAGCCTATAGAAATGTCTGATCATGTAGAATCTACATACTTTGTTTATTCGATTTATTAAATAAATGATTTTTTTTTAAAGTTGTGATTTTTAAGAAATAATGGAATTTTGCTTAGAAGTCATTATTTTCAAAAATGAGGGTTACTAAGCTCTTTCTCTTACCGATTTCATGCACAACTTATAAAAATGTGTGATCACACAGAATTTGCATACTTTGTTTATTTGATTTATTAAATAAATGACATTTTTTTAAACACTCATTTTATCAAGAAATAATGGATTTTTTCTTAGAAGTCATGATTTTTTAAAAACAAGTGGTACTAAGCTCTTGCTTTTACCAATTGTGTGCGCAACTTATAAAAAAGTGCAATCATGTAGAGTGTGCATACTTTGTTGATTCCATTAATTAAATAAATGACATTTTTTAAAAAGTTGTGTTTTTTAAGAAATAATAGAAGTCACACTCCTTAAAAATGAGGGGTACTAAGCTCTTCCTCTTACCGATTGTGCGCACTACCTATAAAATTGTATGATAATGTGGAATTCGCATACTTTGTTTATTCGTTTTATTAAATATATGTTTTTTTTTAAAGTCATGATTTTTAAGAAATAATGAAATTTTTCTTAGAAGTTGTGATTTTTAAAAATGAGGGGTACTAAGCTCTTCCTCCTAGTGATTTTGTCATCAACCTATAAAAAGATGTGATCATGTAGAATGTGCACACTTGTTTATCTGATTTATAAAAAAAAAGATTTTTAAAAAGTCATGTTTTTAAAAAATAATGGAATTTATCTTAGAAGTCATAATTTTTAAAAACTCAAGGCTAATAATATATTGATCTTACTGATTTCATCTGCAACCTATAAAACTGTGTGATCACGTAGAATGTGCATACTTTGTTTATTCTATTTATTAAATAAACATTTTTTTAAAGTTGTGTTTTTAAAGAAATTATGTAATTTTTTTGGAAGTTGTGAATTTTAAATACAAGGGGTACTAAGTTTTTCCTTTTTGCAATTACGTGCAAAAACTATAAAAGGTGAAATCATGTGTAATTTGCATACTTTGTTTATTCTATTTTTCAATAAATTGTTTTTTTTTAAATTCGTGTTTTTTTAAGAAAAATGGAAATTATTTCGAAGTCATGATTTTTAAAACTGAGGGGTACTAATATCTTCCTGTTACAAATTTCATTCACAACATAATGTAGAATGTGCATACATTGTTTATTTGATTCAGAAAATAAATGGCATTTTTTAAAAAGCGACGATTTTTAAGAAATAATTAAATTTTTCTTAGGAGTTGTGAGTTTTAAAAATGAGGGGTACCAAGCTCTTGCTCTTATTGATTGCATGCACAAACTATAAAAATGTACGATCAAGTAGAAATTACATACATTTTTCATTCCACTTATTAAATAAATGTCATTCTTTTAAAAATCATGTTTTTTATGAAATAATGGAAATTATTTACAAGTTGTGATTTTTAAAAAGGAGGGGTACTAAGCTCTTCCTCTTACCAACTGCACACACATCTTATAAACAGGTGTGATCATGTAGGATGGACATACTTTGTTTATTCGATTTATTAAATACATGACATTATTTAAAAAAAGTCATGTTTTTAAAGAGATAATAGAATTTTTCTTAGAAGCCATCATTTTTAAAAATGAGGGGTAGTAAGCTCTTCCTCTTACCGATTGCATGTGCAGCTTATAAACATGTGCGATCATGTAGAATGTGCATACTTTGTTTATCCGATTTATTAAATAAATGACATTTTTTAAAAAGTCATGTTTTTAAAGAAATAATGGAATTTTTCTTAGAAGTTGTGATTTTTAAAAACAAGAGGTACTAAGCTCTTCCTCATACCAATTGCGTGCGCAACCTATATAAATGTGCAACTATGTAGAACACACATACTTTGTTGATTCCATTTATTAAATAAATGTCATTTTTTTAAAAGTTGTATTTTTTAAGAAATAATTGCACCGAGAGTAGCGAGGTACTCTACATCCAAGTATAAGGGAGATGGTGTCACATAAAGTAACGTAATGTAATGCTATGCTACAAAAAATAAATAAAAAGTAATTAAACAAAGTCATGTTGTCTTATAAAATAAAATAATTAAAACCAACATAGTTCAATCTTAAACCTAAATCAATCAAGTGGATCAAATTTCTTGAGGTGTACTAAAAAATGAGGGGTACTAAGCTCTACCTCTTAGCTATTGTGTGCACAACTTATAAAAATGTGCGATCATGTAGAATGTGCATACTTTGTTTACTCTATTTATTAGATAAATGGAGCTTTTTAAAAAAATTGTGGTTTTAGGAAATAATGGAATCTTTCTTAGAAATCGTGATTTTTTAAAACGAAGGGTACTAAGCTCCTCGTTTTACCAATTGCATGCACAACCTATAAAAGGGTGATTTCACGTAGAATTTGTATACCGTGTTGATTCCATTTATTAAATAAATGACATTTTTTAAAAATTCATGTTTTTTAAGAAATACTCTAAATTTTTTAGAAGTTGTGATTTTTAAAAATGAGGAATAACAAGATCTTTCTCTTACCGATTGCATGTGCAACCTATAAGAATGTGTGATTATGTAGAATGTGCATACTTTGTTTATTCGATTTATTAAATAAATGATGTTTTCAAAAAGTCATATTTTTAATAAATTATGAAATTTTTCTTAGAAGTCATGATTTTTAAAAATGAGGATTATAAAGCTCTTCCTCTTACCAATTGCATGCACAACTTATTGGAATAATTTAACCATCTAGACCTTATTTTAGGTATTATTTTATGCTTCCTAGTGGTTTAGACTATGTTAGTTGTTCTCCCTAGTGCATATTTGTCCACCTAGTGATAGTTTATCCACCATAGTGCCCTCTTTATGCTTTTAACTCTGATTTTCTAAGCTAAAGCGCCCATCCTACTTTTATACTTCTTTATTTTTCTTTTATGAGTTAGCAACTTTTTCTGTGCTTTTATCTTAGATAAGTATGACCTAGGAGTGCTACGATAACTTGGACAAGATTTCTACTTTTTGCCTCAACCTCTTCTATCTTTTTCTCCTAGAAAGATACTCATTAGCTGATATTTTGACACTCATGGACTAGCTAGGCCCACTTAGCCAATTTGTGACCTTTTGCTATGAGTTTGAGAGTGACTTTGTCATAGATGGGGATTTTTACTAAATCTAAGCCTGCCACATGTGAGCCATTCGAATGCATCTAGAAGGATTCAATTTTCTCCTATTGTAATATATTTGGAAAGCCAATACATTGACATGTAGTGGCTGAATAACAATTATTCAATTGAAGTTTATTCTATATGCCTTATTCTGTCATATTTTTTCTCTTTTATGCACATCCTTGTGAAAACTAGTGGTGAGGAATTTTTGTTGTTACTAGATCCACTTGTCATAAAAAAATCACACAACCTATAAAAAGGTGTGATCACATGGAATGTGCATACATTTTTTATTCAATTTATTAAATAAATGACATTTGAAGAAAATAGTGTTTTCAAGAAATACTATAAATTTCTTTAGAAGTCATGATTTTTAAAAATGAGGGTTACTAAGCTCTTCATCTTACCAATTTTGTTCGCAACCTTTATGAATGTGCGATCATATAGAATGTGCATACTTTGTTGATCCAATTTATTTAAAAATATAGTTTTTTAAAAGTCATGTTTTTTAAGAAATCAAGTAATTTTCTTTAGAAGTCCCAGTTTTTAAAATTCATGGATTTAAGAAATAATGTAATTTTTCTTAGAAGTCATGATTTTAAAAATGAGGTTTACTAATCTCCTCATCTTACCAATTTTGCTCGCAATATATAAAAAGGTGCAACCACATAGAAAGTGAATACTTTTTTTATTCAATTTATTCAATCAATGATTTGTTTTAAAAAAATACGGTTTTTAAAGAAATAATGTAATTTTTTTAGAAGTTGTGATTTTTAAAAATGAGGGGTATTAAGCTCTTCCTCTTATTAATTGCGTACAAAATGTATAGAAAGGTGCGATCATGTAGAATGTGTATACTTTGTTCATTCGTGTAATGTCCCCTTTATCATACCAGCGTGATAGAGAGGATCATTGTGCTCAATCCGGGCAATTAGCCCCATATCCATTAAATAAAACTGATTGGTACAAAGACATGTATATGTGCATGCTATAGAACATTAAATCAATCATGTTGATACCTAACATACATTCAAAATTCCGTGACAGTCATTAAATAAAGACCTTTGCAGAATTATAAAGGGGCATATGGAAATGCATAATCATTTGAATACACAGCGGAAGTAAATTCATTAGCACATCCATAATCCATTCCAGCTATTCACCAAAGGAACAATTGCAAAGTTACAAACACAAGAGAATACTTATCTTAATGAAGTAGTCCCAAACAACCATCTACGCTTCTGCAACGTTCCACCCAACCGTAGGCCAGTGTGCTCCTCAATCTCTCAGCACCACTGCCACCCCCGCGTTGGGCATGATCTCCACAAGGAAAAAGGGGAAACAGGCTCTCACATAGCCAAAGATATGCCAGAATCAGCCAAGCCAACCAGCAGTTAGGTTTCTCAGGCTTCTAAGAGATGGGCAGAGGTGGATTACTAGGTTAGTGGCTCAATCATGGAGCTATGGATACTTCATTGGGCTCATCAAGCCAAATTTGTCCTCTTCCACTCTTGAGGCTCCTGCTCACCGGTTCAAATCCAAAACGGGATGCACTTAACAACAAAACCACAATTACTGGGCATGAGGAAAATGATTTCCACAGTGGGATGCATGAGATGGGGTCCCAACTCACTCAGAAAAACGTGGAGAAAAACAAAAACGAAATTGGAAGATGGGGAATAACCCTGGGAAGCCAATCCATTTTTAGAAAAACGTCCTTGGACATTCAGGGGCAAAAACGACCTCCATACAGTCCCCAAATTGTGGCCCTTCTCTCCCAAGCTACTGTATAAGCAAAAACGAACTCCCAGGCATGGAAAAATGCAGGATTTGGATGAAAAACGTGCAGGGAAAGGCCCAGCTAACTCCAACTGCGTGAGTCAGAGAAGACTGACCGTTCAGAATCCCTTTGGGCACCATTTCGTGGGTGTTTTCTTGCCCAACAAGCAAAAACACGAATTTCTAGGTTGATGGCTTGCCCATGCACGAAAATGGCTTGCCCATACTTCTTCATTTCCAAGGCAATAACTGCCCCAACCAATCTTTGGAAGAATTAAATGATTGGGTGCATGAGACAAAATGGGTAGTTGGTGGTTTATGGGTTTCCCCATTGACACATGGATTAACACCATTGGCTCAAGGGTTTGAATAATCCCCCCCCCCCACCCTATTCCTTGTAAAGATCATGCCCCCATCTCTTTGTTGCATTGCGTAGCCGGTTGTGGGTTTTTTTTTCATTAAAATTGCTTGTTTACATGATGTCCGATTTTACATTGTGCTCCGCTAGCACAAGAACCATATGCATCTATTTTAATTGCCGATACATAAAACGACAAATCAGTGGTGGGGCCTTGGCCTTGAGCTCCTCACCATGACTAAATAACAATATTTACATCATTTACAATATCAATGCAATAGGGTCAAGCTGGGGACATTACATTCCCCTCCCCTTGGAATAACACCGTCCTCGGTGTTCCAACACTTCGGAATAAATACCCGCTTTACATATGTCCAAAATTCACAAAATGTGGTAGGTTTGTCGTGCAATTCACCCTTTACTTGGTTCTTTCAGGACTAAGTCCGTTGGTCTTTACAAGCTGCTTTTGCTGGATAGGACCTTCTAGCTCTGCATGAGGACGTCGTTCCACAACAATTCCTTCTTTTCCTTTTCCCTCCAACTGGCCCACGAACTTGGAGAATTTACGGTTGCTTCCCTCTTGATATTCTCTTGTTGGGCAGTCACGGACGCAATGATTTCCTCCACATCCCCAACATTTCATTGGCGGCTTTACCTTTTCTCGGTCCATTTCTTTTGAGTCTTCCCACCTGGAACGTTTCTTACTCGGGCGATTGGATGAATGCTTCTTCATTGACCCACTTTCCTTTCCCTTGCTGATTGCTTCCAAAATGCTTTTTACCTCTTTTTGCAGACGAATAGAGTCCTGCAAAGCCTCATGGTTTCTCTCATTCTGTTGCCTCTGTAGCTTGAGCATCTCCCCAAGATTCTCTTGGGTCCTGACAATTGTTTGAAGAAGACTTTCATCCAACTCTAATAGCCCTTGGTCTGCTGCCATGGTCAATCAGCACAACTAAACACACTTTGCTTACTAGCAATACTTTCTTATGCCGGCCGCAACCAATTGTTTCACTTTCTTACCTGTGAAATTCATCATGGGAATTATTTGTTAGGACAAGCATAACATAAACATTTAGGATTAGTCAATTATTTTCCTAATTGACATGGAATGTCCATGCTTTATTCATGGGACTTCCATACTTTTCATGCTTTCCCAACATACACATGAACTCATTCATGTTCATCTTTTCACAGGAAATTTACTACTTCAGCATTCACAATTCATCTCAAGCAATTACACACAATCTATTTTCAGCCATGATATGCACTCAACAATCTTTTGTTTTATAAATGCATCAATCAAAAGGAAAGAGAAGAGTAGGGGTTTCTCCCTCTTAGTCTTGTTCTATTATGGAGCTACACCATCGCTGTGGTTTCATGCTCCTTAGTCTCTTTCACTTCAATGTGAATGCTTTGACTCTCCTTTCTTGGCTATGACACTTAGTGTCTAAGGTCTGCATATATATTTCAACCAGGGAACCCTTCCCCATTGTCGCTTACAGAGCCTTTGGCTGCTAGGACCCACACAGTTCCATTAGCACCATCTTTCATTACTGCTCATACTGAGCTTTTTAGGACGGTCACATGTCCACATGCATCTTTAAGATGCCTTCATAGTCCTTGCTTCCAGCAATATCTACACTCAATCATTGAATCAAATCACATGTTTAGTTCATCTTCATAGGGTTTTTCTCTAAACAAGAGTTTAGGAAATCATAACCAAATCATATACACTCGTATATTTATAAGCAAGAAGCTGCAAGGTAACTGAATACTTATCTGTATTGGATGTCTTCACTTTAGTCCACGGGATCCCTCTTTGCTTTACGAGCCTTGGATTTCCCGTGAACACAATAACGAATGTTGGACCAGCACGTAGGCTACTCCACAATCCTTCGAATAGGCAATTTCGGGCCAGTACGTCGACTGGGTTTATCAATCATTTCCTCAAGCAACATGCTAGGCCAGTACTCCGACTGGTTTTATCAATTGTTTAAGGGGTGTTGGGCCAGCGTACACGCTGCTTTACCATATCAAGTGGTTAATGCCCAACTAGTCACTCTCTGGACTTATCAAGAACTTTATAGCATTCAACCAGCTACTCCCTGGATTTCTTAATAATTTATATCGCCCACTCATTTACTCTCTGGATTTACCAGCAATTTATATCGCCCACTCATTTACTTTCTGGGTTTACCAGCAATTCATAATCTTTCAGGGTCTTGCCTTCCTGCGACGACCAAGGTTTCCAACAAAGAAACAATAGTGTATCAGCTTAGCTGTTAAAAGATTTACACCTGTAATCTTCATTATTCCAAACAATACATAAATGAAAACGAATACTTATCTGTAGTGTGCGTTTCCCCTCTGGTCCACAGGATCCTGCTTCACTTTGCAAGCCTTGGGATCGCCTATGGACTTGGATATAGTTAATGCTTAACCAGTACGCCTCCCCATCGGCTGGATTTAACAAGCATGTGGTGGTGCCCAACCAGTCCCATACCTGGTTGGCCCTCTATAGTGCCAAGCCAGCACATTCGTCTGGGTCATCGACCAATGGAAGGAAACTGCGCCACCGACCATCATAGGTCAAGGCTCTGTTATGGAGCCATAGGTATCTCAGGGTTTCCAGTCAGTCATCGGCGCCCGCCCTCCCATTGCTGACCCAATAGGCATCTCAGGGTTTCCAGTCAGTCATCGGCACCCGCCCTCCCACTGCTGACCCAATAGGCATCTCAGGGTTTCCAGTCAGTCATCGGCGCCCGCCCTCCCGCTGCTGACCCAATAGGCATCTCAGGATTTCCAGTCAGTCATCGGCGCCCGCCCTCCCACTGCTGACCCAATAGAGATTTCATGCCTTCACCAATGCCACCACACCTTCTTGCACCATAACCCTTCTCACACACACACATCGGCTCTTCATTTATACAAGGACGCCACTCCTTCTTTTGTGCAATTCGGTGGTTCCTTTTAGGAACTTTATAGGTGACTTTCTTGACTGCAGGTTAACATGACCCCTACTCACACAAGGAGGATACCTTCTCTTATTACACAACTCTTCGGGCCTGTCCATCCCTTCTGGTAATATTTCACGTGAGCATAGATAGGTTGCTAATTCCATACAGTCTCTTTGCGTACCCTTCTTCACTCTGCCCGTTAATGTGCAGTATCAATCTGCATCTGTGTAGGCTGACAACACAAGAAGGATAAGCAAGCTCATCAGTATTGCTGTTCAATTCTTAATCACATTCCATATCATTTACTACCAAGTATTGAAACACCAGGAATGCGTCCATTCCCTTAGGGTGTAATCAATATTGAAAACCCTATCATGACCCAGCACTTAGAAAAGGTGTGCACCCCCTTTCTAACGTGCGCCATGTAGGCCCTAATCATACTCAAGCATTCTGCAGTGATATAAATAAGATGGAGCAGGCTATGCGTATTAACCCTAATAATTTAGACATGCATGTTCTTGTCTAAGGTCACGGAATACTCATTCATTTTGCAGATTTGTCTCACATGCCTTCTGGGCATAGCTTTACCATCTCACTTTCATGGTTTACCGTCATGCGGTTTGGCTGAGACATTATCAATGGCGTTTCACCCGAAACCCATTTCCAAAGCATGGGGTCTTTCCCATCTGGTTTGGCTTCTGCAGGCTATCACACATGATCTTCCTACAATGTGTCATCCTGGCACACTTTATCAAATAGCCAAACCGTCAGCAACATTTAGCAATAAGCTTCAAATACGATTGTCCCATAACCAATCAATAACATTCATAAATAAATTCAATATGAATTTACGATTCTGTGTCCTACAGAAATTAGTTTTCTTATCCATGAGGCTATCCTCATATTGTTTAGCTCCTGTAAGGGACACCACTCTGCCCGTTATGGTCTTATGCCTGCTGCCATACATGAGCATCCACTTACAGCATGTCCTCCTGACACATTTTCATATAAGCCAAACAGTCATTAGCAATTATTAGCAAAATTTCAAATCCAAAATATTTACCAATCTGAGATTTACAACTGTTCTTACTAACAGAACTTAGAGCTATCAACCATGAGATTCCTTATCATAAACTCTAGATCAAATTTCACAGTCATATCATTCATACAACTCTGTCCTTCCACAGAGCATTCTAGCAACCCATCGATCATGATTGGGATCTTCATGCACTTACTATTCTGCATTTATAACAGCCCATGAAATGGTCCTAGAATTATCATCAATTCATCATTTCCTTCATTAGTTATTTTGCAATGACATATGTATCATCCCTATGCATTCATACAATGCATCACAAGATTTATAAAATCTCTTAATGCACATCTACTCAATGCTACCTTGCATTGTTTCATGAGTACTATGCATTCAAGCATATTATGATCGAAACATGACTATCTCATATAATATGCATTACCATAAGTAGGACCACCAGTCCTCACTTGCTTGGGTTATTAAGCACATAACCAATCATATGCATGGCATGATATAAATTCACATGAATGCATTGAGATTTCTAAACAGTCATAGGGTGCAAGGGTCATCCTCTTCACTTACCCACACCTCACCAAGCTTGGTAGGTTAACAGCCCCAGTCGATATTCAATATTACATGCAAATTAGCTCATCATAGCTCAAACATAGTTGAAGAGATCTTACCAAATCCCCTTTTTAACATTCATGCAATTTATGCATCAATAACCATTACCTGTATGGCTGTCGTTTACATCACTCGATGTTACCTGACCGGTTGGCCTCTTACCAATGCTACACAGTCCTTTTGCCAACCTCGTGATCATAGGTTTGTTGCGCCATCATTTCCGCATAAGGTTGTTTGGCTTCATGCAACAACATCCTCGGCACATTTTTCCATGCTCTCTGTTATCTTTGGTCCTACAACCAATACCAACATCAATAGCGATTATCAATCACAATATTCTCCATTAATGGTTCATTGCATAAGCAGACTCCATTATTCTACCAATATGCAATATCCCATTTGTGCACAATCATTTCTCATATGCACTATGCAATATTTGTTAAGATGCCATCTAGTGCATATACCTCTATGTAATCCCTTATATTTCTAACATTTTCATGCCCTATGACAATTTCGTAAAAATACCAAAATAGGGGTTTAAGGAATTCTTCCCTTTTCGGTCCCTCTTCGTAGCATGGAATTCCTCTTCCATATCATGCAATTGTAGAAATTACCCATATCGACAACAAGATTTGTTTGTCAAAACAGCCGCTGGCACTCTTCTGCACTAAAATTCTATGATATATGTAGACCTCCTTCAAACTCTGGTCATGCATCATTGTTCCCTGCTGGACAAGCTTTCCAATGCATGTCTTCATGCTCCATTCTGACATCAGGTGCGGGAACTGCATCCTTTCAAAAATGACAACTTCCACTCCCATTCTGCACATTTTACACAGCTGCATTATATTCTCAGAAGTTCACAAATTACTTCATGCACGTGGGAAGAATGCCATATTGACAATTCGTCAAGTCACAATCAAAGACACAGGAGGGGAAAAAGAAAAGGGGGTCAAGGGGGCTTGCCCCCTTGTGGCTTCCCTGCACCACTGCAGGGCGGGTCGAGGGCAGCGCCCTCGTTTTTTTTTTACGAATCATGCCGCATCGGGCGGTTCGAGAAATCCTGCCGCAACGGGCAGTTCACTGAATCCTTCCGCGATGGGCGGTTCACTATATGCTCCCGCAACTGCGGGGCGGATGGCGGAATGCTCCCGCCGTTTGGGTGTTTTTCGGCTCACCTCCGTTGCGGGGCGGTTCGGCGACGGCTCCCGCAACTGCGGAGCAGTTCGCCGAACGCTTCCACAATTGCGGAGCCATTCGACGAAGGCTTCCGCAGTTGCGGAGCCATTCGGTGAATGCTCCCGCAATTGCGGAGCCATTCGGCGAATGCTCCCGCAATTGCGGAGTCGTCCGCGGAATGCTTCCGGGTTTCGGGGCGGTTTTCGGAATGCCTTTTCGGAACAACTGGTGGAATGCTTCCGCAATTATCGGAACGATTCGCCGAAGTCTTCCGCAGTTGCGGAACGATTCGGCGAAGTCTTCCGCAGTTGCGGAACGATTCGCCGAAGTCTTCCGCAATTTCGGAACGACTCGCCGAACTCTTCCGCGTTGCGGAACGATTCGCGGAATCCTTCCGAAATTTCGGAAGAGAATTCCTTCCGCAATTTCGGAAGAGAATTCTTTCCGAAATTTCCGATACTTAGAAAATTTTTCACTTAAAAAACATTTTTCTCCGCTGTTTCGGAGCCGTTGGCTGAATTCTTCCGCAATTGCGGGAAGGTTCGCCGAACGCTTCCGCAATTGCGGGAAGGTTCGCCGAACGCTTCCGCAATTGCGGGAAGGTTCGCGGAACTCTTCCGCAATTGCGGGAAGGTTCGCGGAACCTTTCCGCAGTTTCGGGAGGACTCCCCGAAACAGACTCAAAATCAAAATTTCCAGAAATAGGCTTAAACCAAAATTTTTCAAAACTGTTAAGGAAAAAATTTAAAAATCTTCCCTTCTAATTGCTATCAGATTTCGCCCATAGACGCCCAATGCTACAACGCAGCTCTGATACCATAATGTAATGTCCCCTTTATCATACCAGCGTGATAGAGAGGATCATTGTGCTCAATCCGGGCAATTAGCCCCATATCCATTAAATAAAACTGATTGGTACAAAGACATGTATATGTGCATGCTATAGAACATTAAATCAATCATGTTGATACCTAACATACATTCAAAATTCCGTGACAGTCATTAAATAAAGACCTTTGCAGAATTATAAAGGGGCATATGGAAATGCATAATCATTTGAATACACAGCGGAAGTAAATTCATTAGCACATCCATAATCCATTCCAGCTATTCACCAAAGGAACAATTGCAAAGTTACAAACACAAGAGAATACTTATCTTAATGAAGTAGTCCCAAACAACCATCTACGCTTCTACAACGTTCCACCCAACCGTAGGCCAGTGTGCTCCTCAATCTCTCAGCACCACTGCCACACCCGAGCTGGGCATGATCTCCACAAGGAAAAAGGGGAAACAGGCTCTCACATAGCCAAAGATATGCCAGAATCAGCCAAGCCAACCAGCAGTTGGGTTTCTCAGGCTTCTAAGAGATGGGCAGAGGTGGATTACTAGGTTAGTGGCTCAATCATGGAGCTATGGATACTTCATTGGGCTCATCAAGCCAAATTTGTCCTCTTCCACTCTTGAGGCTCCTGCTCACCGGTTCAAATCCAAAACGGGATGCACTTAACAACAAAACCACAATTACTGGGCATGAGGAAAATGCTTTCCACAGTGGGATGCATGAGATGGGGTCCCAACTCACTCAGAAAAACGTGGAGAAAAACAAAAACGAAATTGGAAGATGGGGAATAACCCTGGGAAGCCAATCCGTTTTTAGAAAAACGTCCTTGGACATTCAGGGGCAAAAACGACCTCCATACAGTCCCCAAATCGTGGCCCTTCTCTCCCAAGCTACTGTATAAGCAAAAACGAACTCCTAGGCATGGAAAAATGAAGGATTTGGATGAAAAACGTGCAGGGAAAGGCCCAGCTAACTCCAACTGCGTGAGTCAGAGAAGACTGACCGTTCAGAATCCCTTTGGGCACCATTTCGTGGGTGTTTTCTTGCCCAACAAGCAAAAACACGAATTTCTAGGTTGATGGCTTGCCCATGCACGAAAATGGCTTGCCCATACTTCTTCATTTCCAAGGCAATAACTGCCCCAACCAATCTTTGGAAGAATTAAATGATTGGGTGCATGAGACAAAATGGGTAGTTGGTGGTTTATGGGTTTCCCCATTGACACATGGATTAACACCATTGGCTCAAGGGTTTGAATAATCCCCCCCCCCACCCTATTCCTTGTAAAGATCATGCCCCCATATCTTTGTTGCATTGCGTAGCCGGTTGTGGGTTTTTTTTTCATTAAAATTGCTTGTTTACATGATGTCCGATTTTACATTGTGCTCCGCTAGCACAAGAACCATATGCATCTATTTTAATTGCCGATACATAAAACGACAAATCAGTGGTGGGGCCTTGGCCTTGAGCTCCTCACCATGACTAAATAACAATATTTACATCATTTACAATATCAATGCAATAGGGTCAAGCTGGGGACATTACAATTCGATTTATTAAATAAATGGATTTTTTTAAAAGTCACGTTTTTAAAGAAATAATGGATTTTTTTAGAAGTCTTGATTTTTAAAAACGAGGGATACTAAGCTCTCCCTCTTACTGATTGCATGCGCAAGCTATAGAAAGGTGCGATCATGAAGAATGTGCATACTTTGTTTATCTGATTTATTAAATAAATGGTGTTTTTAAAAGGGTCGTGTTTTTAAAGAAATACTGGAATTTTTCTTAGAAGTCATGATCTTAAGAATGAGGGGTACTAAGCTCTTCCTCTTACCAATTGTGTTTCCAACCTATAGAAATGTGCAATCGTGTACAATGTGCATACTATATTATTCCATTTATTAAATAAATGACATTTTAAAAAAAGTCATTTTTTATGAAATAATCTAAATTATTTAGAAGTCGTGTTTTTAAAAAATGATGGGTACTAAGCTCCTCTTCTTACCGATCACATGCGCAACCCATAAAAAGGTACGATCATGTAGAATGGGCATACTTTGTTGAATCAATTTATTAAATAAAATGTGTTTTTTAAAAAGTCATGATTTTTAAGAAATAATGGATATTTTATTGGAAGTCGTGACTTGTGAAATGAGGGGTACTAAGCTCTTCCTCTCACTGATTGTGTGTGTAGCTTATAAAAAGGTACGATCATGTAGAATGCGCATATACTTTTTTTATTCCATTTATTAAATAAATGACATTTTTTTAAAAAGTCGTGTTTTTTAAGAAATAATGTAAATTTTTAGAAGCCACGATTTTTAAAAATGCGGGGTACAAAGATATTCTTCTTACCGATTGTTCCCACAACCTATAAAATTGTGCGATCTCTTAGAATGTGCATACTTTGTTTATCTGGCTTATTAAAAAAATGGCGTTTTTAAAAAAGTCACGTTTTTTAAGAAATAAAGTAATTTTCATTAGAAGTCATGATTTTTAAAAATGAGGGGTACTAAGATATTCCTCTTACGGGCATGCACAACCTATAAGAGGGTGTGTTCATGTAGAATGTGCATACTTTTTTATTCGAATTATTAAATAAATGGCATTTTCTAAAAAGTCATGTTTTTTAATAAATAACGAAATTTTTATTAGAAGTCATGATTTTTACAAACGATGGGTACTAAGCTCTTCCTCTTACGTGTACGAAACCTCCAAGAATGTGTGATGATGTATAATGTGCATACTTTGTTTATCCGATTTATTAAAAAAATAGTGTTTTTAAATAACATGTTTTTTAAGAAATAAAGTAATTTTGATTAGAAGTCATGATTTTGAAAAATGAGGGGTACTAAGCTATTCCTCTTATGGGTTTGCGTAACCTATAAAAATGTGTGATCACAAATAATGTTCTTACTTTGTTTATTCGATTTATTAAATAAATAGCATTTTAAAAAAAGACACGTTTTTAATAAATCATGGAATTTTTCTTAGAAGTCGTGATTTTTACAAATAATTGACTAATCTCTTCCTCTTACCGATTCCTTGAGCAACCTATAAAAAGGAGTAGAATGTGCATACTTTATTTATTTATTTATTAAGTAAATTGTGTTTTTTTAAAAGTCATGATTTTTAAAAATGAGGGGTATTAAGCTCTTCCTCTTACCGATTGTTTCCACAACCTATAAAAATGTGCAATCATATAGAATGTACATACTTTGTTTACTTGATTTATTAAAAAATGTTGTTTTTATA
Source organism: Larix kaempferi (assembly GCA_027924585.1). Taxonomy (NCBI): domain Eukaryota; kingdom Viridiplantae; phylum Streptophyta; class Pinopsida; order Pinales; family Pinaceae; genus Larix; species Larix kaempferi. The sequence continues at coordinate 22,241,141 of BSBM01000825.1, read as the reverse complement.
AAGTCATTCTTTTTAAGAAATAAAGTAACTTTCTTTAGAAGTGGTGATTTTTAAAAATGAGGGGTACTAAACTCTTCCTCTTATCGATTGCACGTGGAACAATAGAAATGTGTGATCACATAGAATGCACATACTTTGTTTATTTGTTTTTTTTAAATAAATGGTGTTTTCTAAAAAAATGTGTTTTTTAAGAAATCATGGAATTTTTCTTAGAAGTCATGATTTTTAAAAACGAGGGGTACTAAGCTCTTACTCTTACCAATTTCATTTGCAACCTCTAAAAAGGCATGATCACGTAGAATGTGCATACTTTTTTTATTCCATTTATTAAAATGACATTTTTTTAAAAGGTCGTGTTTTTTACGAAATAATCCAAATTTTTTAGACGCTGTGATTTTTAAAAATGAGGGGTACTAAGATATTCCTCTTACCAATTGTTTCTGCAACCTATAAAAACATATGATCATATAGAATGTGCATACTTTGTTTATCTAATTTATTAAAAAATTTATGTTTTTAAAAAGTCACCATTTTTAAGAAATAAAGTAATTTTATTTAGCAGCCGTGATACTTAAAAACGAGGGGTACTAAGTTCTTCCTCTTACCAATTATGAGCACAACTTAAAAAAATGTGAGATGATGTAGAATGTGTATACTTTGTTTATTCGATTTATTAAAAAATATTACTTTTTAAAAAGTTATGTGTTTTAAGTCATAGTGGAATTTTTCTTAGAAGTCGTAATTTTTAAAAATGAGGGGTACTAAGCTCTTCCTCTTACCAATTGTGTGCACAACCTATAGAAAGGTGTGATCACGTAGAATGCACATACTTTATTTATTTGGTTTATTAAATAAATAATTTTTTTTTAAAGTCTCGTTTTTTAAGAAATAACATATTTTTTTCTTAGAAGTCATGATTTTTAAAAATGAGGATACTCAGCTCTTCCTCTTATCAATTGCATGCACAACCTATAAAAATATGCAACAATGTAGAGCGTGCATACATTGGTTATTCAATTTATAAAATAAATGGCATTTTTAAAAAAGTCATGTTTTTAAAAAAATAATGAATTTTTTCTTAGAAGCTGTGATTTTTAAAAATGAGGGGTACTAAGCTCCTCCTCTTACAGATTGTGTGGGAGACCTATAAAATGGTGCAACCACATAGAATGTGTGTACATTTATTATTCAATTATTAAATAAATGGAAATGTTTTAAAAAGGCATGATTTTTAAGAAATACTGGAATTTGTTTTAGAAGTCGTGATTTTTAAAAACTAGCAGTATGAAGCTATTCTTCTTACTAATTGCATGCAAAACCTATAAAAAGGTGAAACCACATAGAATGTGCATACTTTCTTGATTCCATTTATTATATAAATGACGTTTTTTAAAAGTCATGTTTTTAAGAAAAAATGTAATTTTTTTAGAAGTCGTGATTTTTAAAAATGGGAGGTGGTAAGCTCTTCCTCTTACCAATTGCATGTACAACCCATAGAAATGTGCAATCATGTAGAATGTGCATACTTTGATTATTTTATTTATTAAATAAATGATGTTTTTTGAAAAAGTCACGTTTTTAAAGAAATAATGGGACTTTTCTTAGAAATCGTGATTTTATAAACAAGGGGTACTAAGCTCTTCCTCTTACCAATTGCAAGCACAACCTATAAAAACATGCAATCGTGTACAATGTGCATACCTTATTTATTCCATTTATTAAATAAATGACATTTTTTAAAAATTGTGTTTTTTAAGAAATAATGTAAATTATTTAGAAGTCATGTTTTTTAAAAATGGTGAGTACCAAGATCTTCCTCTTACCGATTGCATGCACGACCCATAAAAAGTTGCAATCGTGTAGTATGGGTATACTTCGTTGATTCTATTTATTAAATAAATTGTGTTTTTAAAAAATCCATGATTTTTAAGAAATAATGGAATTTTTCTTCGAATTCATGATTTTTAAAAATGAGGAGTACTAAGCTCTTCCTCTTATAGGTTGCATGCATAACTTATAAAAAGGTGCGATCACTTAGAATGTGCATGCACTTTTTTTATTCCTTTTATTAAATAAATGTCAATTTTTAAAAAGTCATGTATTTAAGAAATAATGTAATTTTTTTAGAAGTCTTGATTTTTAAAAATGAGGGTTACTAAGCTCTTCCTCTTACAAATTGTGTCTGCAACCTCTAAAAACGTGATTTCATGTAGAATGTGCATACTTTCTTTCTCCGATCTATTAAAAAAATGGTGGTTTTAAATAGTCATGTTTTTTAAGAAGTAATTTTCATTAGATGTTGTGATGCTTAAAAATGAATGGTACTAAGCTATTCATCTTAGGGGCATGTGCAACGTATAAAAAGGTGCGATGACATAGAATGTGCATAGTTTCTTTATTTGATTTATTAAATAAATGATTTTTTTTTAAGTTGTGTTTTTTAATAAATAATGGAATTTTTCTTAGAAATCGTGATTTTTACAAACGATGGGTGCTAATCTCTTCCTCCTACCTATCCCTTGACCAACCTATAAAAATGTATGATCAAGTAGAATGTGCATAATTTGTTAATTTTATTTATTAAGAAGTTGTGATTCTAAGTCATGATTTTTAAGAAATAATGGAATTATTTTGAGAAGTTGGGATTTTTAAAATGGAGGGGTACTAATCTATTCCTCTTACCGATTGTGTTCACAACCTATAAAAGTGTGCGATAATATAGAATGTGAATACTTTGTTTATTTGATTTATTAAAAAAATGAAGTAATTTTCTTTCGAAGTCATGATTTTAAAAATGGGGGGTACTAAGCTCTTCCTCTTCCCGATTGCATGTGAAACCCATAAAAAGGAGTGATCATGTATAATGGGCATACTTTATTGATTCAATTTATTGAATAAATCGTGTTTTTTAAAAAGTCGTGACTTTTAAGAAATAAGGGAATTTTTCTTAGAAGTGATTATTTTTAAAAACGAGGGGTACAAAGCTCTTCCTCTTACTGATTGTATGCACGACTTATAGAAATGTGTGATCTTCTAGAATGTGCATGTAATTTTTTTATTCCATTTACTAAATAGATGATAATTTTTTTTTAAAGTCATATTTTTTAATAAATAATGTTAAGTTTTTAGAATTCGTGATTTTTAAAAATCAAGGGTGCTAAACTCTTCCTCTTACCAATCGTGTCTGCAACCCCTACAAATGTGTGATCATGTAGAATGTGCATACTTTGTTTATCCAATTATTAAAAAATCAGTGTTTTTAAAAGTCATTCTTTTTAAGAAATAAAGTAATTTTCTTTAGAAGTCATGATTTTTAAAAATGAGGGTTACTAAGCTATTCCTCTTATGGGTGTGCCCATTCTATAAAAAGGTTCAATCATGTAGAATGCGCATACTTTGTTTATTCAATTTATTAAATAAATGACATTTTTTTAAAATCCGTGTTTTTAATAAATAATGGATATTTTCTAAGGATTTGTGATTTTTACAAATGATGGGTACCAAGTTCTTTCTCTTACCCATCCCTTGAGAAACCTATAAAAATGTGTGATCAATTTGAATGTGCATACTTTTTATTTATTTATTAAATAAATGGAATTTTTTTTAAATTGCGAGTTTTAAGAAATAATGGATTTTTTCTTAGAAGTCGTCATTTTTAAAAGCAAGGGGTACTAAGCTCTTCCTCTTACCGATTGCATGGGAAGTCTATAAAAATGTGCGATCATGTAGAATGTACACACTTTGTTTATTCGATTTATTAAATAAATGACATTTTTTAAAAAGTCATGGTTTTTACGAAGGAATGGAATTTTTCTTAGAAGTCACGGTTTTTCAAAACGAGGGGTACTAAGCTCTTCCTCTTACCAATTGTATGCGCAACATATAAAAAGTGCAATCACATAGAATGTGCGTACTTTTTAATTCCATTTATTAAATAAATGTTTTTTTTTTAAGTCATGTTTTTAAGAAATAATGTAAATTTTTTAGAAGTTGTGAGGGGTACTAACATTTTCCTCTTACCAATTGTTTCTGCAACCTATAAAAACTTGTGATCATATATAATAAGCATACTTGGTTTATCCAATTTATTAAAAAATGGTGGTTTTAAAAAGTCATGTTCTTTAAGAAATAAATTAATTTTCTGTAGATCTCACGATTTTTAAAAATGAGGGGTACAAAGCTCTCCCTCTTACCAATTATGAGCACGACTTATAAAAATATGCAATGATGTAGAATGTGTATATTTTGTTTATTTTATTTATTAGATAAATGTTGTTTTTTAAGTAGTCATGTTTTTTAAGACATAGTGGAATTTTTTTTAGGTGTCACAATTTTTAAAAATGAGGGGTACTAAGATATTCCTCGTACCGATTGAATGCACAACCTATAAAAAGGTTTGATCACGTAGAATGTGCATACTTTGTTTATTCAATTTATTAAATAAATGATCTTTTTTAAGTTATGTTTTTTAAGAAATAATCAAGAATTTTTATTAGAAGTCGTGATTTTTAAAAAATGAGGGGTGCTAAGCTCTTCCTCTTTACAATCGCATGCACTACCTATAAAAAGGTGCAACCATGTAGAACATGCATACTTTGTTTATTTGATTTATTAAATAAATTGATTTTTTTTAAAGTCGTGATTTTGAGCAAATAATTGAATTTTTCTTAGAAGTCATGATTTTTAAAACCTAGGGTTACCAAGCTCTGCTTCTTACCAATTTCATTTGCAACCTATAAAAAGGTGCGACCATGTAAAATGGACATACCTTCTTGATTCCATTTATTAAATAAAAGACATTTTTTTAAAAGTCGTGTTTTTTAAGAAATAGTGTAAATTATTTAGAATTCATGCTTTTAAAAAACGAGGGGTGGTAGGATCTTCCACTTACTGATTGCGTGCACAACCTAAATAAATTTGTGATCATGTAGACCGTGCATGCTTTGTTTATTTGATTTATTAAATAAATGATGTTTTTTGAAAACGAGGGATACTAAGATATTCCTCTTACCGACTACATGTACAGCCTATAAAAGTGCGTGATCATGTAGGATCTACATACTTTGTTTATTCGATCTATTAAATAAATGTTTTTTTTTAAGTTGTGTTTTTAAGAAATAATGGAATTTTTCTTAGAAGTCGTGATTTTAAAACTAGGGGTACGAAGCTCTTCCTCTTACCAATTGCATGTGCAACCTATAAAAAGGTGCAACCATGTAGAATGTCCATACTTTCTTGATTCCATTAATAAATAAAGGATATCTTTTTAAAAAGGCTTGGTTTTTAAGAAAAAATGTAATTTTTTTTAGAAGTCGCGATTCTTGAAAACGAGGGGTTGTAAGATCTTCATCTTATAGATTGTGTGGACAACCTATAGAAAGGTGTGATCATGTAAAAATGTGCATATATTGTTTATTCAATTATTAAGTAAATGGATTTTTTTAAAGGTCTTGTTTTTTATCAAATAATATATTTTTTCTAAGAAGTGATGATTTTTAAAAATGAGGGGTATTAAGCTTTCCTCTTACTTATTGTGTGTGAAACTTATAAAAATGTGCGATCACATAGAATGTGCATACTTTGTTTATTCGATTTATTAAATAAATGGTGTTATTTAAAAAGTCATTTTTTAAAAGTAATAATGGAATTTTTCTTAGAAGTCATGATTTTTAAAAATGAGGGGTACTAAGATCCGCCTCTTAATGATTATATACACAACCTATAAAAATGTGCGATCATGTAGAATGTGTGGATGTTGTTTATTTGATTTTTTAAATAAATGGTTTTTTTAAAGTTGTGTTTTTTAAGAAATAATGGAATTTTCTTTAAAAGTCATGATTTGTAAAAATGAGAGTAAATAAGCTCTTCCTATTACCATTTTCATGTGCAACCTATACAAAGGTGTAATATTTTATAACGTGCATACTTTGTTGATTCCATTCATTTAATAAATGACTTGTAAGAAAAATTCCATTATCTATTGAAAAACACAACTTTTAAAAAATGTCATTTACTTAATAAATTGAATAAACAAAGTATACACATTCTACATGGTCACACCTTTTTATAGGTTGCACAAACCTGTAAGAGGAATAGCTTAGTACCCCTTGTTTTTAAAAATCACAACTTCTAATAAAAAATAAGTTATTTCTTAAAAAAACATGACTTTTTAAAAGTACAATTTTTTAATAAATCGGATAAACAAAGTATGCACATTGTACATGATCGCACATTTTTATAGGTTGTGGACACAATAAGTAAGAGGAAGAGATTAGTACCCCTCATTTTTAAAAGTCATGTTCTCTAAAGAAATTACATTATTTCTTAAAAAACATGACTTTTTAAAAAATTGTCATTTATTTAATAAATTGAATAAAAAAGTACATGCACATTCTACATGATCGCACCTTTTTATATGTTGCACATGCAATCAGTAAGAGGAAGAGCTTAATATTTTGAAAATCATGAATTCTAATTATATTATTTCTTAAAACTCACGACATTTTAAAAAACATAGTGTATTTAATAATTCAAATCAACAAAGTATGCTCATTCTACATGATCACGCCTTTTTATGGGTTGGGCATATAATCGGTAAGAGGAAAAGCTTAGTAACCCTCATTTTTAAAAATCACAACTTATAAATAATTTAAATTATTTCTTAAAAGTTGACTTTTTAATAAAATGTCATTTATTTAATAAATGGAATAGAAAAAGTATGCACGTTGTATATGGTTGCATTTTTTTGTAGGTTGGACATGCAATTGTTAAGGGGAAGAGCTTAGTGCCCCTCGTTTTTAAAATAACGAATTCTTAGAAAAATTCCATTATTTCTTAAAAATCACGACATTTTAAGAATTTATTTATTAAATTGAATAAACAAAGTATGCACATTCTACATGATCGCACCTTTCTATAGTTTGCACATGCAATCGGTAAGAGGAAGAGCTTAGTACCAAAAAAAAATTCATTATTTCTTTAAAAACAAGACTTTTTAAAAAACACCATTTATTTAATAAATCGAATGAACAAAGTATACACATTCTAAATGATCACACCTTTATATAGGTTTCACATGCAATCAGTAAGAGGAAGAGCTTAGTGCCCCTCATTTTTAAAAATCATGACTTCTAAATAATTTACATTATTTATTTAAAAACATGAATTTTTTAAAAATATCATTTATTGAATAAATGGAATCAACAAAGTATTCACTCTCTACATGGTTGCACTCTTTTATATGTTGCGCACACAATTGGTAAGACAAGGAGCTTAGTACCCCTCATTTTTAAAATCATGACTTCTACAAAAAATTCTGTTATTTCTTAAAACTATGAATTTAAAAAAAAACTCCATTTATTTAAATATCCAATCAAGAATGTATGCACATTCTACATGATCACACGTTTTATAGGTTGCACATGTAATCCGTAAGAGGGAGAGCTTAGTACCCCTTGTTTTTAAAAATCATGATTTCTAAAAAAATTACATTATTTTTTATAAAACACGACTTAAAAAAAAATGAATGTATTTAATAAATGGAATAAAAAAAGTACATGCACAATCTACATCATCGCACAAGTTTATCAGTTGCACACCTAATCACTGAGAGGAAGAGCTTAGTACCCCTCATTTAAAAAAATCAAGTCTTCTAAATAATTTACATTATTTATTAAGAAACACAACTTTAAAAAAATGTCATTTATTTAATAAATGGAATCAACAAAGTATGCACGTTGTACATGATCGCACCTTTTTATAGGTTGCACACATATTTTGTAAGTGGAAGAGCTTAGTACCCGTTGTTTTTAAAAATCATGAACTCTTAATTATTTACATTATTTTTTAAGAAACATGACTTTTTTAAAAAATGTCATTTATTTAATAAATGGAATCAACAAAGTATGCACATTATACATGATCGCACCTTTTTATAGGTGGTGCACACAATTGGAAAGAGGAAGGGCTTAATACCCCTTGTTTTTAAAAATCACAACTTCTAAGAAAAATTCCATTATTTCTTAAAAAACATAACTCTTTAAAAAAATAAATTATTTAATAAATCGAATGACCAAAGTATACACATTCTATATGATTTCACCTTTCTATAGGTTTCCCACGTAATTGGTAAGAGGAAGAGCTTAGTGCCCTTCATTTTGTAAATCAAGACTTTTAAGAAAAATTCCACTATGTCTTAAAAAACATGAATTTTTAAAAAATGAGATTTATTTAATAAATAAAATAAAGAATGCACGCAATTGGTAAGAGGAAGAGCTTAGCACCCCTCATTTTTAAAAATCATGACTTCTAAATAATTTACATTATTTCTTAAGGAACATGACTTTTTAAAAAAGTGTCATTTATTTATTAAATGGAATCAACAAGGTATGCACACTATACATGATCACAAATTTTTATAGGTTGCACGCACAATTGGTAAGAGGAAGAGATTATTACCCCTCATTTTTTAAAATCAAGACTTCTACAAAAATTCCATTATTTCTTAAAAGCATGACTTTTTAAATAACGTCATTTATTTAATAAATTGAATAAAAAAATGTTCGCACATTCTATATGATTGTACCTTTTTCTAGGTTGCACATGCAATCGATAAGAGGGAGAGATTACTACCCCTCCTTAATAAAAATCATGACTTCTAAGAAAAAATCCATTATTTCATAAAAAAACACAACTTTTTAAAATATGAAATTTATTTAATAAATTGAATGATTAAAGTTTACACATTCTCCACGATCACACCTTTCTATAGGTTTCCGCGCAATTGGTAAGAGGAAGAGCTTAGAAACCGTTGTTTTTTAAATCACGACTTCTAAGAAAATTTCCACTATGTCTTAAAAAACATGACTTTAAAACAATGAAATTTATTTAATAAATTGAATAAACAATGCATAAAATTCTACGTCATCACACATTTTTATAAGTTGTGCATGTAATTGGTAAGAGGAAGAGCTTAGTACCCCTTGTTTTAAAAACAATGACTTCTAAAGAAAAATACTTTATTTTTTAAAAAACTCGAATTTTAAAAAATGACATTTTTTTATCCCAGACACGGTGACTATGGGAGGGGATGGGTGCATTTATGATGACAGGACGTGAGGTGACAGTGGAGGCTTGTCAGCAAGGGTGGTGTTGGTTTTGAGTGTGGCTTCACATTAACTCCCGCCCACTCCCAAGGATTTTTATATGGCCCGAGTATGATGGAATTTATTTAGTTTTAATGGTGGATAATACTGATGCAATAAAAGGTGTTAAGTTATTAGTGAGGAGAAGGAGGAATGCACTCATGTTCTAGCTTTTCGATGGTGAGGGCTCTGATAATACTTTGCGTAGAGGAATTTTGATGCCAACTTGTGGTGTATTGATTTGTAGAGGGGTCGACATTATTCCTTGCGGGCGTCTTAGGAATCCCAGTAGATGGGGTTGTAGGAGTCAAGAGCATATATTGGAGGCCAGAGAGGAAGGCATGTCTCGAAACCTTGTAGTGGTGACTGACACCCTGCTTTAAATTCACAACAATATTTGTGATGTTGGGGATGAAATGCAGACCAAGGTGAATGATATTGAACATACAGTGTGCATTGTAATTGAATGGTGTGCAGACATTGTTGAACTCTTGAACCTCCCCTCACAACTGCTCATTGTAATTGAGAAACCAGAGGAGGTTAAGTCTGAATCGGGTGAGGTTGCAGTGAATGAGATGGATCCAATGATGGAGAATTATCCATATAGTACGGACAAGGTGGTTAGAGAGGAATACTAGGATATGCAAAGCAAGGAGGGCAGACCCATAGCAGCTACGACTTTAGTTGGAAAGCGGGAAGCTCCAGCATCAAATATGGCCAAGGTCAAACCCCCAAAGAATAGGCAACGTATGGAGCACGGAAATTTTTAGGGGAGAAATTTTGCCAATTGGCTATTTTTTAGGACATTTTTCAAAAAATAAATTCGTTATTTGGTCATTTTTAGACTCTAATATCGCCTATATTTACATAAAATATGTTTTTTCTATCATAATATTCGCCAAAATTTACAAGTTTCAGTAGTAAATTGTATGTTTCATATTTAATATTCACCGACCAATCTATATATATGTTTTTTTCAATCCAAAATAATCGCCTAGAATATTATACTTAAGTATACTTTTATAATCCTTAAAAAATACCCTGGTATGGAGCCTAGCTCCTCCAAGTAATTATGTGTCATTGTTTATGAATGTGTACAGGAAGACCGGTTAAAGTTCTTAGGCCTTTTATAGTTTTGTATCTGGACCTTTTTGATTGGTTAGGTTTGATCCATTTTGTCTAATCCAAAACTTGGAACCCAAGTAGGACAATTAAGAATCTTTCTGAAAATTGTAATCTAGTCTCTACTAAGGATCTTTTGGCATTTCTACATGGGTTTGTTTCTCTTTCTGAGAGGCCCAATCTGGACTGTATCTCTTTGTAAATTTTGTTATATTATCATGTAAATACTAAATTACAAAAAAATGCCATTTTTAAAATAAATCTGAAAAAAAAAACCAAAGTTTTCACATTCTACATGATCGCACATTTTTATAGGTTGCGGAAACAATCGGTAAAAGGAAGTGACTAGTACCTCTCATTTTTAAAAATCACGACTTCTAAAAAATTTAAATCATTTCTTAAAAAACACAACTTTTTATTAAAACATCATTTATTTAATAAATGGAATTAAAAAAAGGTATGCACATTCTACATGATCGCACATTTTTATAGGCTACGTATGTAATTGGTAAGAGAAAGAGCTTAATACCCCTCATTTTAAAAATCACGACTTCTAAGAAAAATTCCATTATTTCTTAAAAAAACATGAATTTTTAAAAAACAAACTTTATTTAATAAATCAAATAAACAAAGTATGCACATTCTACATGACTGCAAGTTTTTATAGGTTGCACATGCAATTGGTAAGAGCTTATCACTCCTCATTTTTAAAATTGACGACTTCTAAATAAAATTACTTTATTTCTTAAAAAACACGACTTTATAAAAAATGTCATTTTTTTAATAAATCAGATAAATAAAGTATGCACATTCTATATGATCACACATTTTTATAGGTTGTGGACACAATCGGTAAGCGAAAGAGCTTAATACCCCTCATTTTTAAAAATCACCATTATTTCTTAAAAATTGCAACCTTTTTAAAAACACCATTTCTTTAACAAATAAAAAAAACTAAGTATGCACATTCTACTTGGTCGCACCTTTTTATAGGTTTCTCAAGCAATCAGTAAGAGGAAGCGCTTAGTAACCATCCTTTCCAAAAATCACATCTTCAAAGAAAAAATATATTATTTATTAAAAAACATGACTTGAAAAAAAACTATTTATTTAATAAATGGAATAAATAAAGTATGCACATTGTATGTGATTACACCTTTTTATAGGTTGCGCACACAATTGGTAAGAGGAAGAGCTTAGGACCCCTCATTTTTAAAAATCACAACTTATAAGAAAATTTATGTTATTTCGTAGAAAATATGTTTTAAAAAAAACCATCATTTATTTAATAAATCAAATAAACAAAGTATCCACATTCTACATGACTGCATCTTTTTATAGGTTGCACACACAATCGGTAAGAGGAAGATATTAGTACCCTTGTTTTGAAAAAACACTACTTCTAAAAACTTTACAATATTTCCTAAAAAGCACCACTTTTTAAAAGAATGTCATTTATTTAATAAATGGAATGAATAAAAACTACATGCATAAATGGAATGATCGCACATTTGTATAAGTTGTGCACACAATCAGTAAGAATAAGAGCTTACAACCGCTCATTTTTAAAAATCACGAGTTCTAAATAATTTACATTATTTCTTAAGAAACATGACTTTTAAAAAAAGTCATTTATTTAATAAATTGAATCAACAAAGTATGCACATTATGCATGATCACACATTTTTATAGGTTGCAGATGCAATTGGTAAGAGGAAGAGCTTAGTACCCCTCATTTTTTAAAATCATGAATTCTAAATAAAAATCCATTAGTTCTTTAAAAATGTGAATTTTTAAGATTTCCATTTATTTAATCCAATAAACAATGTATGCACATTCTACATGATTACATAGTTTTATAGGTTACACATGTAATCGATATGAGGGAGAGATTAGTATCCCCCATTTTTAGAAATCGCAACTTCTAAAAAATTTACATTATTTCTTAAAAAACATTACTTTTAAAAAAATGTTATTTATTTAAGAAATGGAATAAATAAAAACTACATGCACATTATACATGATCATACATTTTTATAAGTTGTGCACACAATCAGTAAGAGGAAGAGCTTAGTACACCTCATTTTTAAAAATCATGACTTCTAAATAATTTACATTATTTCTTAAGAAACGTGACTTTAAAAAAAAATGTAATTTATTTAATAAATGGAATCAACAAAGTATGCACATTGTACATGATCACACCTTTTTATAGGTTGCACACACAATTGGTAAGAGGAAGAGCTTGGTACCTAATGTTTTTAAAAATCATGACTTCTAAATGATTTACATTATTTAATAAAAAACAAGACTTTAAAAAAAATGCCATTTATTTAATAAATGGAATCAACAAGGTATGCACATTGTACACAATCGCACATTTTTATACGTTGCACACGCAATTGGTAAGAGCAATAGCTTATTACACCTCATTTTCAAAAATCACGAACTCTGAGAAAAATTCTATTATCTCTTAAAAAGACTGACTTTTTAAAAAATGTCATCTGTTTAATAAATCAAATAAAAAATGTTCGTACAGTTTACATGAGCGTACCTTTTTTCTAGGTTGCACATGCAATCGGTAAGAGTGATAGCTTAGTACCCCTCCCTAATAAAAAAACATGACTTCTAAGAAAAATTTCATTATTTCTTTAAAAACATGACTTTTAAAAAAACGCCATTTTTTTAATAAATGGAATGAACAAAGTATACGCATTCTACATGATTTCACCTTTCCATAGGTTTCCCACACAATTTGTAAGGGGAAGAGCTTAGAACCCCTCGTTTTTTAAATCACGACTTCTAAGTAAATTTCCACTATGTCTTAAAAAACGTGACTTTAAAAAAAATGACATTTATTTAATAAATCAAATAAAGAATGTATAAACATTATACATCATCACACATTTTTATAAGTTGTGCACATAATTGGTGAAGAGCTTAGTACCCCTTCTTTTAAAAAATAATGACTTCTAAGGAAAGTTACTTTATTTCTTAAAAAAACTGACTTTTTAAAAATGCCATACTTATAAATCTGGAAAACAAGGTATGCACATTCTATATGAGTGCATTTTTTTATATGTTGTAGAAACAATCGGTAAAAGGAAGAGATTAGTACCCCTCATTTTAAAAAAAAACATGACATTTAAAAAAATGTCATTTATTTAATAAATGGAATAAAAAAAGTGTGCACATTTTACATGACCGCACATTTTTATAGGCTATGTATGCAATTTGTTAGAGGAAGAACTTAGTACCACTCTTTTTTAAAACGCATGACTTTTATGAAAAAATCCATTATTTCTTTAAAATCTCTACTTTTTTAAAAATGCCATTTATTTAATAAATCGAATAAACAAAGTATGCACATTCTACATGATCCCACTTTTTTATAGGTTGGGTATGCAATCGGTAAGACAAAGAGATTAGTACCCCTCATTTTTAGAAATCATGACTTCTAAACAATTTACATTATTGCTTAAGAAAAACAACTTTAAAAAAATATCATTTTTTAATAAAAGGAATCAACAAAGCATGCACATTTTACATGATCGCACCTTTTTATAGGTTGCGCACACAATTGGTAAGAGGAAGAGCTTAGTACCCCTCATATTTAAACATCACGAATTGTAAAGAAAATTATTGTTTTTCCTCAAAAATATGACTTTGTTTTTCTATATGATCACATGTTTTTATAGGTTGAGGACACAATCAATAAGAGGAAGAGCTCAGGACCCCTCATTTTTTAAAATCACGATTTCTAGGAAAAAATCCATTATTTCTTAAAAATCACGATGTTTTAAAAAACATCATTTATTTAATAAATAAATAAACAAAGTATTCACATTTGAGTTGATCACACCTTTTATAGGTTTCTCAAGCAATCAATAAGAGGAGGAGCTTAGTACCCCTCATTTTTAAAAATAGTATCTTCTAAGAAAAAATCCATTTTTTTTGTAAATAGGTGCCAATGAGGATTTGAACTTGTGACTTTCCATCTACAAGTTCTCATCTCATTTACTCATTTCCAACTGCTTTACCCCCGTGGGAACTAAGAAAAATTCCATTATTTATTAAAAAACACCATTTATTTAATAAATGGAATAAATAAAGTATGCACATTGTACGCGATCGAACCTTTTTATAGGTTTCACATGGAATTGGTAAGAGGAAGAGCTTAGTACCCCTCACTTTTAAAAATAGTGACTTCTACGAAAAAATCCATTATTTCTTAAAAAACATGACTTTTAAAACAATCGTCATTTATTTAATAAATTAAATAAAAAAGTATTCACATTCTACATGGTCTCAGATTTTTATAGGTTGCACACACAATCAGTAAGAGGAGATATTAGTATGCCTCATTTTTAAAAATCACTACTTATAAAAAAATTACATTATTTCTTAAAATACATCAATTTTAAAAAAAATGTCATTTATTTACAAAATTGAATAAATAGAAGATACATGCACATTCTATGTGATCACACATTTTTATAAATTGTGCACACAATCAGTAAGATGAAGAGCTTAGTATTGCTCATTTTTAAAAATCACGACTTCTAAATAATTTACATTATTTCTTAAATATCACGACTTTTAAAAAACAATGTCATTTATTTAATAAATATAATCAACAGTGTACATGGTCACACACTGTACATGATCACACATTTGTATAGGTTGCACACAAAATTGGTAAGAGTAAGAGCTTAGTACCCCTCATTTTTAAAAATCACGACTTCTGAGAAAAATTCTGTTATTTCTTAAAAACATGACTTCTTAAAAAATGTCATTTATTTAATGAATACAGTAAACATCGTACTCACATTCTACATGATCGCACCTTTTTATAGGTTTCACATGCAACTAGTAAGAGCGACAACTTAGTAACCCTCGCTTTTAAAAATTATGACTTCTAAAAAATTTACAATATTTTTTAAAAAACGACTTTTAAAAACAATGTCATTTATTTAATAAATGGAATAAAAAAAGTACACACACATTCTATGTTATCACACTTTTTACAAGTTGTGCACCCAATCGATAAGAGGAAGAGCTTAGTACCCCTCATTTTAAAAATCGTAACTTCTAAATAATTTACATTATTTATAAAGAAACGCACATTTTTGTAAAAATGTCATTTTTTCATAAATGGAATCAACAAAGTATGGACATTGTACATGATCCAACCTTTCTACCGGTTGCGCACATAATTGGTAAGAGGAAGAGCCTAGTACCCCTCACTTTTAAAAATCATGCCTTCTAAATAATTTACATGATTTATTAAGAAACACACATTTAAAAAAAATTCATTTTTTTAATAAATAAAATCAACAAAGTATTCACGTTGTACATGATCACACCTTTTTATAGGTTGTGCAGGCAATTGGTAAGAGGAAGAGCTTAGTACGCCTCATTTTTTAAAATCATGGCTTCTAAGAAAAATTCCATTAATTCATAAAAACATGACTTTAAAAAAAACACCATTTATTTAATAAATCCAATAAACAAGGTATGCACATTCTACATGATCGTAACATTTTATAGATTATGGATGCAATTGATAAGAGGGAGAGACTAGTACCTCTAGTTTTTAAAAATCACGACTTCTAAAAAAATTACATTATTTCTTAAAAAACATAAATTTTTAAAAAGTGTTATTATTTAACAAATGGAATAAAAAAGTACTTGCACATTCTATGTTATCACACCTTTTTATAGGGTGTGCACACAATCTGTAAGAGGAAGAGTTTAGTACCCCTCATTTTTAAAAGTCACAACTTCTAAATAATTTACATTATTTCTTAGAAACACGACTTTTGAAAAAACTGTCATTTATTTAATAAATGGAATAAAAAAAGTATGCACATTGTACATGATTGCACTTTTTTTATAGGTTGTGCACACAATTGGTAAGAGGAAGAGCTTAGTATGCCTCGTTTTTAAAAATCACGTCTTCTAAGAAAAATTCCATTATTTAAAAAAAACACCACTTTAAAAAAAGTCATTTATTTAATAAATGGAATAAAAAAGGTATGCACATTGTAAATGATCACAAATTTTTATAGATTGCGCACGCAATTGGTAATAGGAAGAGTTTAGTACCCCCCTCATTTTTAAAAATCGCAAATTCTAAGAAAACTTCCATTCTTGGTTAAAAACAAAACTTAAAAAAAAACGCCATTTATTTAACAAATCGAATAAAAAATGTTTGCACATAAGACATGATCATACAGTTTTCTAGGTTGTGCATTTAATTGGTAAGAGGGGGAGCTTGTTACCCCTCCTTAATAAAAATCATGACTCCTAAGAAAAAATCCATTACTTCTTAAAAAACACAACTTTTAAAAAGTGTCATTTATTTAATAAATCAAATGAACAAAGTATACACATTCTATATGATTTCACCTTTCTATAGGTTTCCCATGCAATTGGTAGAGGAAGAGCTTAGTACCCCTCATTTTTTAAATCAAGACTTCTAAGAAAAAATCCACTATATTTTAAAAAACATGACTTTTTTAAAAATGACATTTATTTAATAAATAAAATAAAAAAAGTACAAACATTCTATGTCATCTCACATTTTTATAATTTGTGCACGTAATTGGTAAGAGGAAGAGCTTAGTACCCCTTGTTTTTAAAAATAACGACTTCTAAAGAAATTTACTTTATTTCTTAAAATACATGACATTTAAAAAAAACATTTTTAAATAAATATGAAAAACAAAGTATGCACATCCTATATGATCACATGTTTTTATAGGTTTCAGAAACAATCGGTAAGAGAAGATATTAGTACCCCTCATTTTTAAAAATCACATCTTCTAAAAAATTCACAATATTTATTTAAAAACAACTTTTTAGAAAAATGTTATATATTTAATAAATGAAATAAAAAAAATTCACTAAGAATGGAATACAAAATGTCATGAATATTAAATATGTGGGTACAATAGCTTTTCTACTTCTCAAGTATGTGCAAAATCTATAAAAATTGTGATCATGTTGAATGTTTATACATTGTTTATTCGATTTTTGAAATAAATGGTGTTTTTTAAAAAGTCATGATTTTTAATAAATATTTAAGCTTTTTATTAGGAGTCGTCATTTTAAAAAATGAGTGGTACTAAGCTCTTTCTCTTATCGATTGCGTGGACAAATGATAAAAATGTGCAATCGCGTAGAACATGCATATTGTATTCGTTCCATTTATTAAATAAATGACATTTTTTTTAAAAATTGCGTTTTAAAGAAATAATGGAATTTATTTTGAAGTTGCGATTTTAAAAACAAGGGGTACTAAGATCTTCCTCTTACTGATTGTGTGTGCAACTTTTAAAAAAGGTGCGATCACGTAGAATGTGCATACATTATTTATTCGATTTACTAAACAAATGGTGTTTTTTAAAAAGTCATGTTTTTAAAAAACTGATGAAATTTTTTACTAGAATCTATCATTTTTTAAAACGAGGGCTACTAATCTGTTCATGTTACCAATTGCATGCACAACTTATAAAAATGTGCAATCAAGTAGAATGTGCATACTTTGTTTATTTGATTGTTAAATAAATGACATTTTTTTAAAAAGTCGTGTTTTTAAGAAATAATGGAATATTTTTAAGACATGATTTTTAAAAACAAAGGGCAGTAATCTCTTCCTCTTACCAATTGTGTGCGCAACCTATAAAAAATGTGCACCCATGTCAAATGTGCATACTTTTGATGATTCCATTTATTAAATAAATTACATTTTTTTTTAAATTCATTTTTTAAACAAATAATTGCACTGAGAGTAGCGAGGTGCTCTATAATCCAGTATGGGTGACATGATGTCACATAAAGTACGTAACGTAACAATATGCTACAAAAAAAGTAATTAAAAAAATCATGTCGGCTCATAAAATAAAAAATTAAAAGCAAGTCAATAAATAAATTCATGTGGGCTTATAAAATAAAATATTTAAAACTAGCACAGATCAATCTTAAACCTAATTCAATCAAGAGGATCAAATTTCTTGAGGTATACTAGAAAATGAGGGTTACTAAGCTCTTCCTCTTAACAATTGTGTGCATAACTTATAAAAATGCACGATCACATAGAATGTGCATACTTTATTTACTCGATTTATTAAACAAATGTTTTTTTTAAATATTCGTGGTATTAAGAAATAATGGATTTTTTCTTAGAAGTCGTGATTTTTAAAAAAAGTGGTACTAAGTTCTGTGTCTTACCAATTGTGTGCACATCCTATAAAAGGGTGAAATCACGTTGAATGTGTATACTTTGTTGATTCGATTTATTAAATAATTTTTTTAATTCACGATTTTCAATAAATAATGTAAAGTTTTTAGAAGTTGTGATTTTTAAAAATGAGGGGAACTAATCTCTTCCTCTTACCAATTGCATGTGCAACCTATAAAAATGATTACACAGATTGTGCATACATTGTTTATTCAATTTATTAAATAAGTGGAGTTTTTTTAATTCATATTTAAAAGAAAATATGGATTTTTTCTTAGAAGTCATGATTTTTAAAAACGAGTGTTACTAAGCTCTTCCTCTTACCAGTTGCATGCACAACCTATAAAAAAGTGCGATCACGTAGAATGTGCATACTTTTTTTATTCCATTTATTAGAAAAATGACATATAGAAGTCATTTTAAAAAAAAATGAGGATTAATAAGCTCTTCATCTTACCAATTGTGTCCACAAACTATAAAAATGTGCATACTTTGTTTATCCGATTTATTAAAAACAATAGTTTTTTATAAGTCATGTTTTTTAAGAAATCAAGTAATTGTCTTTAAAAGTCTTGATTTTTAAAATTTGTGGTTTTAAGAAATAATGTATTTTGTTTTAGAAGTCGCGATTTTAAAAATGACGGTTATTAAACTCCTCATCTTAAAATTCAAGCTTTTTAAGAAATAATGTAAATTTTTTAGAAGTCGTGATTTCTAAAAACAAGGTGTATTGACCTCTTCCTCTTACCAATTAAGTGTGAAACCTATAGAGATGTGCGATCATGTAGAATGCGTATACTTTGTTCATTCGATTTATTAAATAAATGGCATTCTTTAAAAAGTCATGTTTTTAAATAAATAGTAGATTTTTTTTAGAAGTCTTGATTTTTGAAAACGAAGGGTACTAAGCTCTTCCTCTTACCGGTTGTGTGCGCAACCTCTAGAAAATGTGCAATCATGTAGAATGTGCATACTTTGTTTATTCAATTTATTAATTAAATGGCTTTTCCTAAAAAGTCATAATTTTTAAA
Organism: Larix kaempferi; assembly: GCA_027924585.1. NCBI lineage: Eukaryota > Viridiplantae > Streptophyta > Pinopsida > Pinales > Pinaceae > Larix > Larix kaempferi. The sequence continues at coordinate 22,221,600 of BSBM01000825.1, read as the reverse complement.
AATGAAGGGTACTAAGTTCTTCCTCTTACCAATTGCATATGCAACATATGAAAATGTGCGATCATGTAGAATGTGCATGTAGTTCATTTATTCCATTTATTAAATAAATGAAATTATTTTAAAAAGTCATGTTTTTTAAGAAATAATGTAAATGTTTTAGAAGTCGCGATTTTTAAAAATGAGGGGTCTTAAGCTCTTCCTCTTACCTTTTGTGTTTGCAACCTATAAAAATGTATGATCAGATAGAATGTGCATACTTTGTTTATCTTATTTATTAGAAAACAATGTTTTTAAAAAGTCATGTTTTTAACAAATAAAGCAATTTTCTTTTGAAGTCATGATTTTTAAAAAATGAGGGGTACTAAGCTCTTCCTCTTACCGATTGCATACACAACAATAGAAAATTGTGATCACATAGAATGTTCATGCTTTGTTTATTCTATTTATTAAATAATGGTGTTTTTTTAAAAAGTCATGTTTTTAAGAAATAATGCAATTTTTCTTCCAAGTTGTGATTTTTAAAATGAGGGGTACTAAGCTCTTCCTCTTTCCAATTGTATGCGCGACCTATAAAAATGTAAATGGCATAATATGTGAATTTTTTAGAAGTTGTGATTTAAAAAAATTAGGGGTACTAAGATTTTCCTCTTATGAATTGTTTCTGCAACCTATAAAAATGTGTGATCATATAGAATGTGCATACTTTGTTTATTTGATTTATTAAAAAATGTTTTTTTTTAGATCATGTTTTTAAAGAAATAAAGTAATTTTTTTTAGAAGTCACGATTTTTATAAACGAGGGGTACTAATCTCTTCCTCTTACCAATTACAAGCACAACTTATAAAATGTGTGATGATGTAGAGTGTGTATACTTTGTTTATATTTGATTGATTAAATAAATGTTACTTTTTTAAAAAGTCATATGTTTTATGATAGTGGAAATTTTCTTAAAAGACGAAGTTTTTAAAAATGAGGGGTACTAAGATATTCCTCTTACTGATTGCATGCACAACCTATAAAAATGTGCGATCATGTAGAATGTGCATACTTTTTTTATTCGATTTATTAAATAAATGGATTTTTTTTTAAGTCGTGTTTTTTAAGAACAAAATGATTTTTTCTTAGAAGTTGTGATTTTTAAAAATGAGGGGTACTAAGCTTTTCATGTTATTGATTACATGCGCAACCAATAAAAAGGTGCAACCACGTAGAATGTGCATACTTAATTTATTTGATTTATTAAATAAATGGACTTTTTTTTAAAGTTGTGATTTTTAAGAAATAATGGAATTTTTCTTAGAAGTCATGATTTTTAAAAACTACGGGTATGAATCTCTAACTCTTACCAATTGCATGCACAACCTATAAAAAGGTGCGACCATGTAGATTGTGCATACTTTTTTATTCCATTTATTAAATAAAGGACATATTTTTAAAAAGTCATGTGTTTTAAGAAATAATGTCAGTTTTATAGAAGTGATTTTTAAAAATGAGGGGTGGTAATCTCATCCTCTTACCGATTGCGTGCACAACCTATGGAAAGGTTCAATCATGTAGAATGTACATACTTTGTATATATGATTTATTAAATAAATGGTTTTTTTTAAATAGTCATGTTTTTAAGAAATAAATGTCCATTTACTAAATAAATGATGATTTTTTTAAAAGTTGTGTTTTTTAAGAAATAATGTAATTTTTTTAGAAGTTGCGATTTTTGAAAATGAGGATTATTGATCTCTTCCTCTTACCGATTGTGTTTGCAACCTATAAAAATGTTCCATCACGTAGAATGTGCATATGTTGTTTCTCTGATTTATTAAAAATATGGTGTTTTTAAAAAGTTATGTATTTTAAGAATCAAATAATTTTCATTAGAAGTCGTGATTTTAAAAAATGAGTGGTACTAATCAATTCCTCTTAGGGGCATGTGTAACTTATAAAAATGTGCGATCATGTAAAATGTGCATATTTTCTTTATTCAAATTGTTAAATAAATGACAATTTTTTAAAAATCGTGTTTTTTAATAAATAATGGATTGTTTATTAGAAGACATGATTTTTACAAACAATGGGTACTAATCTCTTCCTCTTACTAATCCTTTGAGAAACCTATAAAAATGTATGATTAAGTACAACGTACATACTTTGTTAATTTTGTTTATTAAATAAATGGTGTTTGTTAAAAAGTCGTGATTTTTAAGAAATAACATAAATTTTCCTAGAAGTTGTGATTTTTAAAATTGAGGGGTACTAAGATATTCCTCTTATCAATTGTGTCCACAACCTATAAAAACATGCGATCATGTAGAATGTGCATACTTTGTTTATCCGATTTATTAAAAAAATTATGTTTTTATAAAGTCATGTTTTTTAAGAAATAAAGTAATTTTCTTTGGAATTTGTGATTTTTAAAACCGAGAGATACTAAACTCTTCCTCTTCCCGATTGCATGCGCAACCTATAAAAAGGTGTGATCATGTGGAATGCGCATACTTAGTTTATTCGATTCATTAAATAAAATGCGTTTTTTTAAAAGTTGTCATTTTTAAGAAATAATGGAATTTTTCTTAGAAGCCGTGATTTTTAAAAGCGACAGGTACTAGGATCTTCCCCTTACCAATTGCATGTGCAACCTATAAAAATGTGCAATTACGTAGAATGTGCATAATGTTTTTATTCCATTTATTAAATAAATGACATTTTTTTTAAAAGAAGTGTTTTTAAAAAATAATGTAAATTTTTTAGAAGTTGTGATTTTAAAAAAAGAGGGGTACTAAGATCTTTCTCTCACTACTTGTTTCGTAAACCTATAAAAGCATGCGATCGTATAGAATGCATATACTTTCTTTATTCGATATACTACATAAATTTCGTCTTTAAAAGTAATGATTTTTAAGACAGTGGAATTTTTCTTAGAAGTCATGATTTTTAAAAACTAGGGGTATGAAGCTCCTCCTCTTACCGATTGCATGTGCAACTTATAAAAAGGTGCGACCACATAGAATGTCCATACTTTATTGATTCCATTTATTAAATAAATGACCTTTTTTAAAAACTCACGTTTTTAAGAAATAATGTAAATTTTTTAGAAGTCATGGGTTTTGGAAATGAGTGGTGGTAAGATCTTTCTCTTACCGATTGTGTGCACAACCTATAAAAATGTGTGATTGTGTAGAATGTGCATACATTGTTTATTCGATTATTAAAGAAATGACATTTTTTTAAAAGTCATGATTTTTAAGAAATAATGGAATTTTTCTTAGAATTCGTTATTTTTAAAAATGAGGGGTTGTAAGAAATAATGGAATATTTCTTAGAAGATGTGATTTTTAGAAACTAGGGGTACACAGCTCTTCCTCTTACCGATTGCATGTGCAACCTATAAAAAGGTGTGACCACATAGAATGAACATACTTTCTTGATTCTATTTAGTAAATAAATGACATTTTTTTAGAAGTCATGTTTTTTAAGAATTAATCTAAATTTTTTAGAAGTTGTTATTTTAAAAATTGAGGGATACTAAGATTTTTCTCTTACCAATTGTTTTTGCAACCTATAAAAATGTGTGATCATATAGAATGTGCATACTTTGTTTATCTAATTTATTAAAAATGAAATTTTTAAAAAACCATTTTTTTAAGAAATAAAGTAATTTTCTTTAGAAGTCGTGAGTTTTAAAAACGAGGTGTACTAAGCTCTTCCTCTTACCGATTACAAGTACAACTTATAAAAATGAGTGATGATGTAGAATGTGTATAATTTATTTGTTTGATTTATTAAATAAATGTTTTTTTTTAAGTCACATGTTTTAAGACATAGTGGAATTTTTCTTAGAAGTCGTGATTTTTAAAAATGAGGGGTACCAAGCTCTTCCTCTTACCGATTGCGGGAGCATCCTATAAAATGGTGTGATCATGTAAAATGTGCATACTTTGTTTATTCGATTTATTAAATAAATGGATTTTTTTTCAAAATTGTGTTTTTTAAGAAATAATTGAATTTTTCTTAGAAGTCGCAATTTACTCATACATGGCCAACCCCATCAAGGTGGTCTAATAACCCATCAAGTATAAGTTACGATACTTACAATATAAATTGAGACACATGCAAGTACAACTGACGACACTTCCAATCGGAGGAATGATACATCTCAGTTGGGGATACAATAAAGTACAAATACAATATACAAGTGAATATCTTCTGAAGTTACAAATACATCAATGATGCCTGGAGAGAACAACCTTGCTGGTGATTAATTACCAGAGGATGTAACTCCATTATTTTGATAAATAATAAAAGATGCAAAGAAGGTTTCGTGGATGTAGCCCAAAGATTGGGTGAACCACTTATATTGGTCTTCCTCTTATGTGCTCCGAATTTGTCTTATTCTCGTTGACATTTATGATGGCTTGTTGTTTATGTATATGTATATGTGAATGCTTTGATGAGAATAGTTCATTATTTACATGGTAGCCACACATGTGTATTCAATGTGTAGGTACAATTATGCTCACATTTATGTTTAGGTTATAAGAGTATTGAATGAAATAAATACGGAAAAATAAATAATTGGTCTTATATGGATATATGATCGTTGAAGTAACTTGTCATAGTATATAGCTGCCATGACTTCTCTTACATATAATTGTCCCAAGTAAGGAAGAAGTTTGTATAGACATTATTCAGAATGTTTAAGTAAATTTAGATCGCGGAAGTTTTAAAATAATCTTTGTGAAATGATTTTTCTGAAAATATTCACTGATTTACTGACTTGTTTAGTTGGGTATGTCACACTAATGATATTGCAATATCGGTATTTACACTAGTACGAAATGATAGATAAGTAACCAAAAAAATGACCAAAATCCGCATATAAATGACCACTTTTGAGTTGGCAAACACTGTTAGAAAATTAGCAGTCATTTATCACACAACCAAAAATGTGGTCATATTTAGCTTGGTCGTTTATAGCTTATCTCGTGGTCATATATTTGGTCATTAATTTGTTTGTATATTACATGCGCAACCTATACAAAGGTGCAACCATGTAGAATGTGTATACTTTGTTTATTTGATTTATTAAATAAATGTAATTTTTTTAAAAGTAGTTATTTTTAAGAAGTAATGGAATTTTTCTTAGAAGTCACGATTTTTTAAAAACTAGAGTTACGAAGCTCTGCCTCTTACCAATTCCATGTGCAACCTATAAAAAGGTGCAACCATGTAGAATGTGCATATTTTAATGATTTCATTTATTAAATAAATGACATTTTTTTAAAGTCATTTTTTAAAGAAATAATATTAATTTTTTAGAAGTCGTGATTTTTAAAAATGAAGGGTGGTAATCTCTTCCTCTTACCAATTGCGCAACCTATACAAAGGTGCAATCATGTAGAATGTGCATACTTTGTTTATACAATTTATTAAATAAATGATGTTCTTAAAATAGTTTTGATTTTAAAAAAATAATGGAATTTTTCTTAGAAGTCATGATTTTAAAAACAAGGGGTACTAAGTTGTTGCTCTTACCAATTGCATGTTCAACCTATAAAAGTGTGGAATCATGTACAACATGCATACTTTATTTATTCCATTTATTAAATAAATGACATTTAAAAAAAACTCATTTGTTTAAGAAATAATATAAATTATTTAGAAGTTGTGATTTTTAAAAATGATGGATACTAAGCTCCCCCTCTTGCCAATTGCATGTGCAATCCATACAAATGTGTGATTATGTAGAATGGGCTTGCTTTGTTGATTCAATTTATTAAATAAATTGCATTTTTTAAAACGTCATGAGTTTTAAGAAATAATGGAATTTTTATTGGAAGTCATGATTTTTAAAAAGGAGGGGTACTAAGCTATTCCTCTTACCGATTGCATGCACAACTTATGAAAAGGTGTGACCATTTAGAATGTGCATGTACCTTTTTATTCCATTTACTAAATAAATGACAATTTTTTAAAAAGTTGTGTTTTTTAAGAAATACTGTAAATTCTTTAGAAGTCGTGATTTTTAAAATTGAGGGTTACTAAGCTCTTCCTCTTATGGATTGTGTTTGCAACCTATAAAAATGTTCCATCGCGTAGAATGTGCATACTTTGTTTCTCCAATTTATTAAAAAAATGGTGTTTTTAAAAAGTCATGTTTTTTAAGAAGTAATTTTCATTAGAAGTTGTGATTTTTAAAAATGAGTAGTACTAAGTAATTCCTCTTAGGGCATGCCTAACCTATAAATAGGTGTGATCATGTAGAATTTGCATACTTTCTTTATTCAATTTATTAAATAAATAACATTTTTTTAAAAGTCTTTTTTTTTAAATGTACAATCGTGTACAATGTGCATACTTTAATTATTTCATTTATTAAATATATGACATTTTAAAAAAAAACTCATGTTTTTCAAGAAATAATATAAATGATTTAGAAGTCATGATTTTTAAGAATGGTGGGTACTAAGCTCTTCCTCTTACCGACTGCATGTGCAACCCATAAAAATGTGTGTTCACGTAGAATGGACATACTTTGTTGATTCGATTTATTAAATAAATTGTGCTTTTTAAAAAGTCACGATATTTAAGAAATAATGAAATTTTTATTGGAATTCCCCATTTTTAAAAGTGAGGGGTACTAAGCTCTTCCTCTTACCGATTGCATGCTCAACTTATAAAACGGTGCGATAATGTATAATGTGCATATACTTTTTTATTCCATTTACTAACAAATGATAGTTTTTAAAAAAAGTTGTATTTTTTAAGGAATAATGTAAATTTGTTAGAAGTCGTGATTGTTAAAAATGAGGGTTACTAAGATCTTCCTCTTACCGATTGTGTCTGCAACCTATAAACATGTACCATCACGTAGAATGTGCATACTTTGTTTCTCCGATTTATTAAAAAATGGTGTTTTTAAAAAGTCGTGTTTTTTAATAAGTAAAGTAATTTTCATTAGAAGTCATGATTTTTAAAAATGAGTGGTACTAAGCAATTCCTCTTATGGGCGTGCATAACCTATAAAAATGCGCAATCACGTAGAATGTGCATACTTTATTTATTCAATTTATTAAAGAAATGACTTTTTTCAAAAAGAAGCTTTTTTTAAGAAATAATGGAATTTTCCATAGAAGTCGTGATTTTTAAAAATGATGGGTATGAATCTCTTCTTCTTACCGATTGCAGCACGACCAATCAAAAGTTGCAACCATGTAGAATGTGTATACTTTATTTATTCGATTTATTAAATAAATGGTGTTTTTTAAAAAATCATGATTTTTAAGAAATAATGAAATTTTTCTTAGAAGTCCTAATTTTTAAAAGATAGGGGTATGAATCTCATCCTCTTAGCAATTGCACATGTGCAACCTATAAAAATGTGCGACCACATAGAATGTGCATACTTTCTTGATTCCATTTATTAAATAAAAGACGTTTTAAAAACAAATCTTGTATTTTAAGAAATAATGTGATTTTTTTAGAAGTCATGATTTTTGAAAACGAGGGGTGTTAATCTCTTCGTCTTACCAATTGTGTGCGCAACCTATAAAAATGTGTGATCATGTAGATTGTGTATACATTGTTTATTCAATTATTAGATAAATCATGTTTATTGAGAAGTCGTGATTTTTAAGAAATAATGGAATTTTCCTTAGAAGTCGTGATTTTTAAAAACTACGTGTACTAAGCTCTACCTCTTACCGATTGCATGTGAAACTTATAAAAATGTGCAATCATGTAGAATGTGCATACTTTCTTTACTTGATTTTTTTTTTGTAAGTAAAACATTTCATATTAACTTTCCAGAGAGAAATACATGACTTTAAACCAACCTGTTAGTAGACAGACTGTGCTGCTTGAAAGGTCTTTCCAAACTACTACCCATTATCACCACCCTTGACAAAAAAAAAAGATACCCTACTGCTATTTACCATTCTGTTCCTAAAACTATACCCCTTACAAAATTCAGGCTGCTAGAAAAAAGGTTGTCCTGTAAATACTTTCCCCCATACCCAATTACATCTTGTAGGACACGGTACATAACCGGATTCGATTGAGACATTAACATATATAAGATAAAAATGAAGACTAGCTCGAAACTTGATGAAAACCACTTATGCGTCGTGACCGGCGTGCTGCATATTAGGGCAATGGGAAGCATTCGCACCAGAAGTGGTTGCAACCCCGTTGGTTCCCCTACCATCTTCCCTTCAAGTCGCAGGAACGCCAGAGCTGCTACCAAGATCCGCTGTCATCTGGTTGAGAGGAGGGTACATAGGAATACCCATCTTCATTGCTATCAGATCAACTTTCTTATGCATAAGATGATAGTCATTGTGATGCTCTCTCCAATCCTAAACCGGTTCGATGTCTACCATAGCCTTGTTTTCGTGCTCGATTGGGACGTGGGAAAGCATCCCTTTGGTCACCTAGTAAGTTGAGACTATACCTTCATAAGCTACCAGGCGCCCCACAGTGGTTCTGGGGTCCTTCACCCAGTCCTCCACTTAAGCACAGATGTTCTCAATATTCTAGTATATCACTTTCTCCCATAAACCGTTTGTCAGACCATCAATTTCTTCCTGAATTTGACGAGGGATGTGATTCTGAAAAAATTGGGCAGCTTGGGAGGCCTTAATCTGCTCATGGTTTTATCTCTTCATCTTCTGGGTGTGGCCGCCTCAGGATCCCTTTTTCTTGTTCCTGGGGTTTCTCTGCTTAGGGGCCATTCTATGGAGCGGGTGGCGAGGACAAGGAAAATTGCACTGGAACTTAAACGGGGAGAATCTAACCAACGGGGAAGAAAATAACTAGTAGCGGGAGAAGGGACAATTGCATAGGTACAAACACCGGAAGAAACTAACCGGCGGGAGAGAGAAGACCACGAGAATTCACATGTAAGGCCTCCACCGAGTAGTGTCCATATTTATATTCCTCCTATTTCAACTTACCTTAATTACTGATAATATCTTTAAAGGTAGTGTTAGATCTACTTTAAACATTCTATATTACTATGAAATGGTGAGTTCCAATGTTAGATATGAAACAATTAACTAAAATTCCTTAACATCTTAACCATTTTAGAATTCAAACTAAACTTGATAAGAAAAAATCAAACTCTTAAATGGAAGGAAAATTGAATCATTTCATTAATAGCAATGAAGAAGATACATACTTACAATGGTTGAGATGCATCCCTCATCCTTTGCCATGAGCTTTCCTTTCTCCAACCTTGCCTTTGATGAAGAAACCAAGCTTTCCAATCCTCCAAATCTCTCCAACATTCCTTTGCTCTTCCTTTTTCCCTTTACAATGCCCCAAATGAATTTCTTATATAGCATTGGGAAGTGTGCTCTCAAGTTTCTCTTTTCAATGTGGGATTGTCCCTTTTCATGTTTTTTGATTATTTTTGCTCAAAACCCCGCTTTTCCATAGTTTTCAGGCTTTTTTGCACAACTTAGCATACTTTAAGCACAATTAATGCACTTTAATGCATTCATCTTCACTTTTTTATTTGTGTAGCTTAGTTTTGGACCTTTTATGAGCAGTTCAATCACTGAACTTGATCTCTTTAGGTTTTTACTTTCTTCACCTAATCCTTCTATTTATGGGAGAAGTGATTAGATCAGAGATTATTTCTCTCTCAATGTACTTGTGTCCTGTCTTCATGTTGTGGGCGCACAGTAAAAATGTGCTTCTTCTGTCACATGACTAAGGGTGTTAATTTGATTGTTAACAAATTCCCCCTAATGTGTGAGGTCTGAAGCAGAGCTAAGGGTCGAAATACATTACTGAAATTTATACTCTGTATACTAATACTCTTTATATTGATACTCTTTATCATTCAAAGCAAGGACGAGGGAAGGAAAAACTCATGGGAACAGGATTGAGGATCACACCTGCAAAACATAGCAATTTCTCAAATATATAATATCTTCCTGAGGTGGAAATACCTATGCTTAGCAGTAAAGAAGCATGGCCACGAACAATGCACAGTGGATCATGTCAAAAGTAAATTTTTTCAGAAGTGTAAGCATGCACTTTTATGAGTGCGAGAACAAAGTCTTCATTGAACTTCTGACATGGTAGTCTAATCTTGCACAACTCGGGCAGTGCATCTATGAGTGATACAACTGTTTTTTCGAAGGTCTTTAATACAAACCGATGATAGTATAAGTTTATATCATGAGAATAAGTGATCTGATGTCGAGCATAATAAAACACCATCTGATGACCGGTCATTGATGTATACCGTTAACACATGCAAAGATACCCACCGATAATGATGATGTACTCTACGGTACTGAGTAAAAACTAGCAAGTGTGAATAGATGTTCTGAATTCGAACACTTGTAGAATCAAACATGCAGGGGTCATTGACATATACCTACTGTCATTTGCGAGGAAACCTACCACTAATGGCTGCAAGATCCAAGGTACTGTAATGTCCCCATTTTGACCCCCTTCGCATTAATCGTAAATGATGTAAATATTGATATTTAATCATGGTTAGGAGCTCAAGGCCAAGGCCCCACCATTGATTTAGCATTTTATGTATCGACAATTAAAAATAGACGCCTATGGTTCTTGTGCTAGATAGGCACAATGTAAATTAAGACATCATGTAAATACGAATTTTAATGAAAAACCCACAACTAGCTATGCAATGCAACAAAGAGATGGGGGCATGATTCACAAGGAATAGGGAGGAAAATTATTCAAACCCTTGAGGCAATGGTGTTAGTCCATGTGTCAATGAGAAAACCCATAAACCACCAACTACCCATTTTGGGTTATGCACCCAATCATTTAATTCTTCCAAGAGTTGGTTGAGGCAGTTAATGCCTTGGAAATGGAGAGGTATGGAAGCCAATTTCATGCATGGGAAAGCCATCAACCTGGGAATTCATATTTTTGCTTCTTGGGCAAGAAAACACCCATGAAATGGTGCCTAAAGCCATATTTCACCCATGGCCTTTGCCCTCTCACGCAGTCTGAGCTAGATGGGCTTTCCCTATTAGTTTTTTCACCATTTTCCCTGCATTTTCCATGCCTGGGAGCTCGTTTTTGCATTGTACAACATATAGGACAAGAGGGCCACGATTTGGGACTATGAGGGAGGTCGTTTTTGCCCAAAATACCCATGGGCGTTTTTCTAAAAACGGTTTTTCTCTCCAGGGTTGAATCCCCATTTTTTTCTGGGCTGGTAGAAACCCCATCTTTGGGCATCTCACTGTAAAAATGTTTTTATCATGCCCAATAATTGTGGTTCTGCTGTTATGTGCATCCTTGTTTTGGTTTGAATCTGTGAGCGAGAGATTTGGAGTGGTAGTGGACAGAATTGGCTTGATAAACATAGTGGGGGAAGGGGATAACCTCTCAAGAAGATCAAGAGGGCTGGCTACTCTTCTATGCACACCTTAGACACTCTAGATTGGAAGGTATGGCCTGAGGGACTGTGCATTGGTGAAGGGAATGCTTCCTTGAGTGGGGTGTGTAGGCATTGTGGGTGCCAAGCTAGATAGATCTTGTAGAGGTATCCCTGGCTCTGTGCTTGAACCCACTAGCTTAGCAATTCTTCCTTTCCATTTCCTAGCAGCCTGATAAACCCAATTGTAGATTAGCTTGGCTCACCTTGGTGTATGCTTGGCTATGTGTAAGTCTGATGTTCCCTGGTTCCTTGTAGAGATCATGCCCAGCTCGGGGGTGGAATTTGTATCAAGAGGTTGATAAGCACAACTGGCCTATTGTTGGGTGGAACGTTGCAGTTGCATATCCAGTTGCTTGGGACTACTTTGTTATAAGATAAGTATTCTCTTGTGTTAACTTTGCAATTATTTATTTGATGAATATCTTGAATGTATGATGGATGTGTAATTGAAATTGTTTCCATTGTGTTTCCTTATAATTATACATTTCCATATGACTTTTTATATTATGTGAATGCTTATTTAAAAAAGTTCATGGGGCTAGATGCTCAGCTTTAGCATCATGTTCTCTCTATCATGCTGGTATGATGGGAGGGGACATTACAGGTACTCTTGGGTTTCTAGATCCATGTCCTAGATAATGATTTGATGTCGATAGGAATAGATCCATCGGAAGGAGGGAATTAATGCATCCCACATCAACCGATACGAAACAAATATCAATAGTCTGATATAATTTGGTCGAACTACAAGATCCACCACTGTATACTAACACAAGGAAGGCTAACATGATTGGTCAGGAATATTTGAGGAATGGTTGACTCGGTTTGGATTTCCCTTGAACACATATCATGATGTAGAATGGACACTTGGCAACATAGGACTTTGAGTAACCAACCTTAATGAAATCCGCCAATGCCAAATGCATTAACGAAAGCTCCATTGGTGATGGGAAGGATAACCCATCGGTGGAGATCTGTTCAAAATACTGGTACAGTTTCCTAAGGAAAATGTAGATGGTGTACTAATGGCGGATACCAAATTATGTGTCGTGTTCAAGGGCGACAAGGACTGACTATTGCCATTTTCTTCAATGATATAATATGAACTGATTCAAGTCTCTTCCTTTTTTGGATTTTTGTGCTTTCCAATTTTTTTAACCTTTTTCATTTATTAGCTTGAAAAAGGAATAAAGCATGCTATGATACATTAGAGGAAATGAGTGTCTCAAGGGCATGGGTCAGGCCAAGGAAAAGATCCATAATGCAAACAAGGGCTGAGCTAGTTATGTACACTCTTACAGATGTTTTCTCCATGGGTATGGGTCAAATATATAGAAGCAATGGTTTATAGGAATCTTGTAATAGAAAGTGACTACAAAGGAAAATACACAACATAAGCAATAAGCAACGAAGCAGTTTGCACAGATGTTCAAGTGGATATTTTAACACATGCTTATGTAAAATGACAAAAAATTGGGAGCCCATCAAGATATGGTCAGAAATGTATGAAAGAGAAATATGTGGTCTCAAACTCCAAGTCATGATGGAACTAATAGGGCTCCCGGTCCTATGAGAATAACTCAGCATGGGCACCAAAATGGCAATGGGGTGCTGACTAGGGTGTCCCATGTTTGGTAGGCTCTTCAGTCAGAATGGTGAAAAATAAAGATATGAAGGGTTGACCCACCAATTTCCAACAGGTTCAACCCTATGGCAAGTTTGGGTTGCAAAAGGTTCGAATGCATCTTCACAAAGGGATGGCCTAAACCTATATGCAATCTTCCAAATATACCAGATCATATCGAGGAACATGCAGATCATGCTCCTATACGTGGGTAGATTTAATCCAATTATGCTCCCAGTGGCCCCAAAAAAGATGTCCTTAGGTGGGTGCAACCAAATGTTTACAACTTTGGATAGGATCCTCCATATCGAATGGTCTATTTCTGATGTGATCAAAGTCTCATCGGATGGATCAACAGTGCCAATTGTAGACAATAGTTCCTTTCTTTATGCAGGATGACATTGCAATACCTCCAAGGCTGACATGGCACATGGTACTTGATCTAGGTCCTCAAGAACATTACCATTCTGAGCAGCTCACATGTTAGGATTATGCATTGTTCTAAGTAGAACACCTTTGGGGGGGTTTGGTACTAATTCTAAGGTTGGTTTCTCAATGTAGAGATAACCACTTGGTTGTGATACCGATTGATCCGATGTACTAGGAGAGACATCATAAGAATGAAGTCTTGTTTGAATGTTCATCTCATGATCACACATGAAGACATTGGCATTGGGATCATTGCCCCCTTGCGGAGGGGTTGGCTGGTTGCCCCTTGGTGGGGGTACCGGTGTCAAAATAGTGGGTTGTTGTTTCCCACCGCATTGAAGCATAGTTGGTGCATCTATGTTCCCAGAGTTAGCATTTTTCTTACTCTTGTATTTCTTCTTCTTTTCCCTAAGGTCTTTGGACTTGACTATAAGGATTTCATAATTCTGGGAAGGATTAGCACTTTGCTCACCCTTATACTTCTTCTTCTTTCCTCTCAAGTCTATGGATGACACTATGACGATGTTAGAATAGTTGGAATGATTAGCAGGTTCTTGCATTCCTTGGACAGTTGTGGGCTGCGAATTCTGAATAGAAACTTGTCCCAAATGTGGGGTAATCTGTTCAAGTTGGTTGATGGAAGCCATCATACCATTGACATGAGGTCCATGTGGCAGCCTAGCTGGATCAAACGCAGGTCTTGCAGGTTGGTTCCAAAAATATTGGTTACTTCCTAGAACCTTACCACTCCATTGCAGAATGGGGTTAATGGTTGGATTACCCCCTTGCGGGGTTAGGCCCAAAAAAGATTGGTTACTTTCTAGAACCTGACCACTCCATTGATGTGGTCCTTGTGTGTGATAATCATTCCAATGTGGGTTTCCCCTTTGCGGAGACTGACCCCAAGAAGTTTGGCTACTTACTAAAACATGACTAATGGGTGGATTGCCTCCTTGCAGAGGTGGGGCCCAAGAAGATTGGTTACTTCCTAGATCTAAACCATACCATGGCAGTTGAACTTGGTATTGAAAATCATTCCAAGTTTGACAACATCCTTGTGGAGGTGGCATCCAAAAAGATTGGTTACTTCCAGAATATTTTCCATTCCATGGTGGAATAGGATGGATGGATGGATTTCCCCCTTGCGGAGGTAGGCCCCAAAAATATTGTTTACTTTCTGGAATCTGACCAAACCATTGATTGTCTCCTTGGTTTAGATAAGCATTCCAAGGTTGATTTCCTCCTTGCGAAGGTGGTTCCCAAGAAGATTGGTTACTTCCTGGAACCTGCCCACTCCATTGTAGGATGGGGTTGATAGGTGAATTTCCCCTAGGCATTGTGCTAGGATAATTCAAAGGATAACCCCCCGGGGCATTTCCACTAATTTGAGGAGCATAACCCCAATTGGCATAAATGTTCCAAGGTTTATTGCTTCTGCCAAGAATATTACCATTCCATGGTGAAGGGTTGCCCCCAGAAGTATAATTTGGATAAGTATTAGTCATACCGAGAGGGTTTTGGTTTACTCCTTGGGTGTTTTGAGCTTGATTAGCCTAACCATATGGAAAACCAATGTTTGGTAAGGCACACCCTTCAGTAGGGATTCCTGCAGACGAAGTGGATGTACTTCCAGGATTGGAACCTGAAACTGTACCAACTGTGTCATGTCCCAAATTTGGCATTGGGTCACAATGGCCTAATCAAATTTTCCCTATTCATTAGAGTTTGTCAAATTGATGCTAAAGGTCAAATAATTGCCAAGGAGGAAAATTACTAGTTTCCTAGGTTTAGGGTGAAAGCTTTGGGATTTGGAATAATGGGGATAATAAATTATGTTGGAACATTATGATGGCATAAATATTTAATAAAGGAGATAAATAAATATATACGAGTGAAAATCAAAGTGGCATTTGATCATGAAGACATATGGAAGAAGTGGGACCCACACAAGCTAGAATTTATGTGCCACATGGCATCCTCTTCTTGCAATTTCTAATCCATGGGAAGCCTAATGTTCTTGGGATGCGTTATAATGTCAATAATACTTGTCATGAGTCAATGAGGTCGAAATATAGAGGAAGAGTAACTCCCATGGAAGAGGAAGAGGCAATTTGGAGCTAGTGAGACACTTGGGCTAGATTCCCTACCTCTATGACAACAATGGTGAAGATGCTATGACACAAATCAGACCTGAAGGCTGACATATGACATATATGACATGTCAGGGCTAAAAATAGACTCCAAGAGAGCGCTCAAGGGTGTTAGGGAAGCTATGATGCTTCCACATGTGATTTGGTGGAAGTGGGAGACTAGGAATTGTTGTACAAGTGGCGTCCTTTGGAATCTCTTCCCAACTTGATTTGGCATGAGTCTCTTGGAAGGAATTCGACCCATGGATGACATTAGAACTTTATAAATTTCAATAACAAATAATGAAACCAACTTTCGATCATTTGTAGAATTTTCAATTGCATTTGTGAAGAGGGAGAGCTAGTGGATGACTAGTTTCTTGCCATAGCCAATTTCGAGGGTGAAAGATTCCCATCCAAGTTGGTAATTGGAAAGGCCATTCAGACCTTTCATTTGGATATTTAATGGAGTCTTTATTTTCAGGTGTAATCTACAGGGAAGCTCATGGTTTCTTATTTTGCAGCTCACTCCTTCAACCATTTCCAGTTTTGATGGCATATCCTTGATCCTTGAGGGAGGGCATTTTTGGTGAGCTATTGTACTCTTTGGGGGAGATTATAATTCCCCATTTATTTTTTAATATGAATTAATACTCTTTTATTCATCTACAAAAATTTTCAAGTCGAAATTCCAAGTAGAAATGTGTAAATCTCATTTTTAATGAAAGAACAGTGCCATTTCCACACTACCTTGTTGTGAACCAATGTAATGCTGATGATTTCGAATGAATGGATGATTCTATGATAAATGTTTGATTAATACACTTCTATGGATGTATTTTACAAGTTTCATGTACTGTACTTGAGCATTTGAAGTATTTTTACTCAATTTAATTGCATCGGGAGAAGAAATAGTGTCATTTCCCCAAGGGTCGAATGGGTGATTTTTGCAGCTGAATGGGAGAGGGTTGGAACGGATATAATAATAAATTAATGGTGCAAATGAGACCTTAATAAAATAATTAATACATTCCCTACCTCTGTTCATAAATTTGAGTGGGTTTGGAGGCATTTGGGAAGCCATTTTCAGTACTTATCCCAGGGGGATTTGAACCCCAAATTACTAGTAAAATTGTATACTTGGTCCAGAATCTTAAGAGAGTTTTCAGAGGTCTTTTGGTGGCCATATATCATCCCTGAGCATCATATTCAATTCCTAATATCATCCATACACCTTCCTTGGAAATTTGAAGGCATTTGGAGTCAATTTGAGACCTAGAGACCAATACTAGTCAAAGGGAAATCACTAGCAAAGTTACCTACATTGGACAGAATTGAAAGAGGATTTGCAGAAGAATTTTTAAGGTCCAAAGGCATCCCTGAAACACATATTTATGTTCTAATATAATTCATATACCTTCTCATAATATTTGGGATCATTTGGGGCAAATTTGGGACCTAGGCATCAAAACTAGTCAAAGGTCAAAATTGGGGAAAAAGTGGAAAATTGAGCATTTTAATAAAATTCCTAACAAGGGACATTACAGTGGTATCAGAGCATGCTCCTTGCACCTGTGGATTAGGTACATACATTCAAGAATAATTGGAAACCATGTATTACTATTATGATGAATCCTATGAGTACAATTCTTATGAGGAATATGCAGATGCTTATGAACAATATGAAAGAGAATGTGAATGGTATGAGGAAGAGGTGCCATCATGCAACACTTCTTACAATTTCAAGAGGAATGAAGATTATGATTATGACCCTATGTATGATAAATATGAGGATGTCACACCACCAAAGGATAATGTTGTGGATGATTTACAAAGATGAAGAGCAAAATATAAAACCTTGCCCCAACAATATCAATCATATCAAGAATATCTTGCTTTGAGCAAAAATACACAAAATGCCATGTATTTTGAGTACTATGCTGAACATATTTTTGCAAATAGGCCCAAACATGAAGATGTGGAGTTAGTAAAGAAAGGTTTATGCCCTTCTTGTAAAGAACCTTGGAGAAAGTATCATATATGTATGGGTGAAATGATGTCCTACTTAAGGAGAACTTTTGGGAATTCTTCAAAATGAGATTCCAAAGATATTGATCCTAAGGAAAACAAGGGAAAAATGCATCAACTTTCTTGAAGGAGCAAAAGGAAGAGACATCACAAGATCATGAAGAAGATTCTATTGAAAATATGGAAGATCATTTCGAGACACCTTCTAGCTTAGGCATGAACCAAAGAGCATCTACTGATGGATGCTTAAACTATGAAGGAGTACCTACTAATGGGTGCTCACAACTCTATGTTGGTGACATAGAGATCACTTTTGAAAGTGTTTCTACAAGCCCAAGTTCCATTAAGCATGATAATGAATACCTTGTAGCATTTGAAGAAGAACCAAGATCAACTTCCCCGTCACCACTTGAGCTTCATGAAGTTGGTCCAAGCAAAATTGAAGAAGATAAGGAGGTTCATTTGCAAGAGCCTCATATTGAAGGGTCCTTAAAGATGAATGAAAAGAAGATCCAAGAGTCCTCAGCATTCTCCATGACGCTCAAGCATTGGTGTCAAATTCTTGTTGGAGAGCTACTTCATCGGAGGAAGCATCCTTCCTTGAATACATGGAGAAGATTGAATAGAAATGTGCCACATCAAAGGTAATTTCATGTCTTTGATTTTTTATAGAAACCATTTGTTTTAGCTTAATGAATTGTTACATGATGCATACTTGAAGAATAATGAGGATAATCATAAGCTCACAATTCAAAATGAGCAACTTCTTGAAAAGTTGCAAGATACTTGTTTTTCCTCCTATGTTTCAGATTGTCAAATGGTAGATTGTTTGGAGGATTCTCATGACATGGTGGATCATGATAAATGTAAAAATTTGAATGTTCTTGATGTGTTTGAAGATGAAATTGAAGAGATCCAAACACTTGATGTGGTGGAAGAGGAACTTGAATTGTCTCTTGATGAAGGTTATGCAATTTTTAAAGAAGAGCATGATTCCTCTACATTGGAACCAATCTATGACAAAGGTTACACTTTTGAAGGAGTTGCGTGGTACTATCCATATGGATCCTTCCCATGATGAAACTTCTGCACCTTTTGATCATTTGGGTGATTTAGTTTGTTCTCCTACATCCTACAATTCCATGTTTTGTAGCATTAGTCTCAATGAAGTATGGGTGAAAGGGTTCTTTTTTATGGTGCCACATGAGGAGTATGGAACTCCTAGATTTACCTTTTATGATGACATGGTTGGAGCAAATTCTTATTCACATTTGCAGCAGCATCATTTGTCACTTTATGATGATGCACATCTACATGGATGCACCTATGATATGCATTTGAGTCACTTGAAGACTCATGGTTTTTCTTGCTCAACACTTGATTCATTTGATGTTGGAGGAACTTTGTCCAACACTTGGGTGAATAGATTTATGATTGGAGAGAATTTTTGTTAGCAGCCACATACTTTGTTATATCTTTATGATTCTCACATTCAGGGATGTATGGGTGATACTTATTTGAGTCATTTGAAGCCTCCTTGTTTTTTCTGCTCATTATTTGGTTCAGATTTTAGTGTAGATTCTTCATTCACTTCTTGGATGAAAGAATACATGGCTGAATATTTTGATGCATATCAAATCCTTTTGGAGTAGCATTATAGGACATGTGATCCTCACCTATGTCATTGGAGAAGATTTGATTGATCACTTGAAGTTTGCATGCACTTGGAAAATGGTGGTCTACCTTCTTGGAGGTATAAGCACTTTCATGATTCTTTGATGAAGCACCTCCTTGATGTACATTTTCATTATGTTGTTATGTACTTTGATTATATATATTTTGTACTCATGATGTTTGGAAGAATGAATAAAAGAAAATGGTATCCAGGAATCCTCTTATCTGATGGTATGGGATGGAGAACACTCTTGATTGTTGGGGTGCAATACAAGCAATGGGTCCCTGGAATAATTTTTGTCTCATTGGTTTCATTTTTTTTTGGGAAACAAGCAGTATGGGAGATGAATTTTCCACTTAATAAAGTAATTTTGATCAGAGTAATGCAACAAAAAGCATGGTGGTTCCTCTCTAAAATCTTCATGGAAACTCAAAGACTCAAGGTTGGGCAATTCAATGGCGACTTCAAAGAATTATACAGAAAGAAGGTTCTTCAACACCCATGTTTGAAATTGCTTGAGGACAAGCAATATTGGGAAGGGAGGATTTGTCATGTCCCAAATTTGGAATTGGTTCACAATGGCCTAATAAAATTGGCCCTATTCATTATAGTTTGTCAAATTGATGCTAAAGGTCAAATAATTGCCAAGGAGGAAAATTACTAGTTTCCTAGGTTTAGGGTGGAAGCTTTGGGATTTGGAATAATGTGGATAATAAATGATGTTGGAACATTAGGATGGAATAAATATTTAATAAAGTATATAAATAAATATATACAAGTGAAAATAAAATTGGCATTTGATCATGAAGACACATGGAGGAAGTGGGACCCACACAAGCTAGAATTTATGTGCCACATGGCATTCTCTTCTAGCAATTTCGAATCCATGGGAAGCCTAATGTTCTTGGGATAAGTTATAAGGTCAATAATACTTTTCATGAGTCAATGAGGTCTAAATATAGAGGAATAGTAACTCCCATGGAAGAGGAAGAGGCAATTTGGAGCTAGTGAGACACATGGGCTAGATTCCCTACCTCTATGACAACAATGATGAAGATGCTATGACACCTATGACACAAATCAGACCTGAAGGATGACATATGACATATATTACATGTCAGGGATAAATATAGACTCCAAGAGGGTGCTCAAGGGTGTTATGGAAGCTTAGATGCTTCCACATGTGATTTGGTGGAAGTGTGAGACTAGGAATTGTTGTACAAGTGGCGTCCTTTGGAATCTCTTCCCAACTTGAGTTGGCATGAGTCTCTTGGAAGGAATTCGACCCATGGAGGACATTAGAAATTTATAAATTTCAATAATAATAAAAATGAAACCATATTTTGATCATTTGTAGAATTTTCAATTGCATTTGTGAAAAGGGAGAGCTAGTGGATGATTAGTTTCTTGCCTTAGCCAATTTCGAGGGTGAAATATTCCCATCCAAGTTAGTAATTGGAAAGGCCATTTAGAAATTTCATTTGGAGATTTAATGGATTATTTATTTGCAGGTGTAAGCTACATGGAAGCACATGGTTTCTTCTATTGCATCTCACTCTTTCAACCATTTATAGTTTTGATGGCATATCCTTGATCCTTGAGGGAGGGTGTTTTTGGTGAGCTATTGTACTCTTTGGGGGAGATTATAATGCCCCATTTATTTTTTAATATGAATTAAATACTCTTTTCTTCATATCCAAAAAATTTTAGGGTCGAAATTCCAAGTAGAAATGTGTAAATCTCATTTTCAATGAAAGAATAGTGTCATTTCCCCACTACCTTGTTGTGAACCAATGTAATGCTGATGATTCCGAATGAATGGATGATTATTTGATAAATTTTTTATTAATAGACTTCCATGGATGTATTTTTCAAGTTTCATGTACTGTACTTGAGCATTTGAAGTATTTTTTACTCAGTTTAATTGCATTGGGAGAAGAAATAGTGTCATTTCCCCAAGGGTTGAATGGGTGATTTTTGCATCTGAATGGGAGAGGGTTGGAACATATATAATAATCAATTAATGGTGAACATGAGACCTTAATAACATCCTTAATACATTCCCTACCTCTATTCATAAATTTGAGTGGGTTTGGAGTCATTTGGGAAGCCATTTTTCAGTACTTATCCCAAGTGAATTTGAACCCCAAATTACTAGTAAAATTGCATACTTGCTCCAGAATCTTAAGAGAGTTTTCAGAGGTCTTTTGGTGGCCATATATCATCCTTGAACATCCTATTCAAGTCCTAATATCATTCATACACCTTCCTTGAATATTTGAAGGCATTGGGAGTCAATTTGAGACCTAGAGACCAATACTAGTCAAAGGGAAATCACTAGCAAAGTTACCTACATTGGCCAGAATTGAAAGATGATTTGCAGAAGAATTTTAAGGTCTAAAGGAATCCCTGAAACACATATTTATGTTCTAATATCATTCATATACCTTCTCAGAATATTTGGGATCATTTGGGGCAAATTTGGGACCTAGGCATCAAAACTAATCAAAGGTCGAAATTGGGGAAAAAGTGGAAAATTGGGCATTTTAATAAAATTCCGAAAAATGGACATTACAAACTGACACTGAGGTGTTGGTTGATCTTGTGCTACTAACAGGTATACTAACTATTGGGATTGATGTAGAGTCCAAATTGGAAGTATTTCTACCTTCAACAACTGTTTGATGTTGCAACGATGTAGTCCCTTGTGCTCCTAATGAAGCAATAGGGTCACTTGTTGAATTTTGCATGTCATTCAAACTTTCAAAAAGAGGTTTGATATCACCCAGTTACTCACGAATAGTAAGTAAAACTTGTTCTAAAATACTCATCAAAGGTGGAATTACATGAGTATTTGTGTGATTTTTCAATGTTTCAATTTCAACTAGAGTAAGGTCATCAACTATGTTTGTATTCAGTTCGTGATGTGATAATGAATGTTCAGGGTTTGTTTGATGTTGTTCTTCTCAAGTAATATTAATTGTATTTAAAATCAGTTTTTTTTCCAAGTCATTAGGATGTGGTTTTTGTATGTCTCTGCAATGTAGCAGGGCCTTCAATTTCTGGTGAATCACCACGCTTCCCGTGACTGGTGGATCGAGAGAGTAGCCACTTATAAGAAGTTGATAAAAGGATGTGTTTAAAATGATATTATTAATCAAACAATCCTAAGGCAGTCTAGACTCAAAAAAAAAGAAAAAGTGTCCACACAGTAAAAAGTCCTATAGATACAAGCAAGCAAACTACTTTTCCAAAGAATCGAGTTTCAGTGAAAATCTAGATTAGGGGGCCTTTTGAAACTAGTAGTTGTTGAGGGATCTCAAACCTCAAACAATTGATAGCAGCGAAGGTATGAGAAACAATTACAATAAAATTTAATCACCAGGGGTGCAAGCATAGGTTCCTGACCAATCACCCTCCCAAGGAGTAAAAGTTCCAAAGTCTGTCTCAGGTATTGCAAGTGTCTCCCACTCACAATAGCCTATGTGATATCCTAGGAATAGCCACTAAAGCTACTACTTCACAATCGACGATCGAGCGGAACAGTTGTAAGTCGAGGACAACTCTCAAACCAGGAACTCTAGAAACAATGATGTCACCCCGAGGACTTGTCACTGAACATATAATCCCCTCAATAAGCTCATGTCCCACTACACAAGCAAGAGGGGGGAACCACCCTTATTTATCCAAATTGACCTTGTGCTTAACGCATGTTTTAGAAGCGCTTTATCGACAAGCATTTTTTGATACTAATGGATTTACTCTCAGTAATCAATGCTAGTTTCAAAATTTTTGCAGCCCAGGAGTGTTAACTCTCCAAACCTAATCCAGGGCACTAACCTATTCTTGTTGGTGATATGAAAATCAAAAGTTGGTCAATTTTAGATTAAGCGCCAATTTTAAGGGTAGTTTGCTTAGTTTCAGGAGTGGAAGTGAAACTGGTGGTGTTTTTACTTGAAAAATATGAACCACACAATGCAAAATGCTCACTATACTACCTTTCAATTCGATGAATGTTCTAAACTAATGAAAAGTCAAAGGTTCATGTGTGTCTTTCAGACATTCAAAATGGTTTGGTATATTTTGTATTTTCATGCACAGTTTTTTTTGAAATATTGATAATAATTGATTTCAAAGATCAATGTAAACCAAAAAAATATCTCAAGTGAAAATGAATCAAATTCTATTACACGGGGGATCTCTATTTCTTATTCACAAGATCCCACGAAGGCCCAAGTGAAGAGGATACGCAGAGCCCTTTGGAATGCTTATGAATTAAATTCTAGACTGTTACACTTGAGATCCACTTTCTCATTCACAAGATCCCACGAAGTCCCTCGTGAAGAGGATACGGTAGCTCGAAACATTGTATGCAAAAATTAAATCTAATCTGTTACACGTGAGAGCCACTTTCTCATTCACAAGGTTGCACGAAGGCCCAAGTGAAGAGGATACAGTGACTTGAAAATAAGATGCTTGAAAAATCAAATCCTAAACTGTTACACTTGAGATCCACTTTCTCATTCACAAGATCGCACAAAGGACTAAGTGAAGAGGATACGGTGGCTCGGACACAACTTATCACAAGAAAATTGAGATCTAAAGCTACAACTTCATCTAATTGTGCAAGAGTATAATGAAAATACTTGTAAATCCAAAACAAAATTTGACTAGTTAAAGCTTGTGTTTGTTTTTGGAAGAAAATGGTTTTCAAAATAACTCAAAGTGTGATGTTCAAAATTTTTGTTTTCAATGCAAATGAGTTCAAATGATCTTTTCAAATGTTAGAACTGATATTTGGTTTCATGTTTCAGATATGCAAGTTTATGAAATTCAGAAGTTAAAGGGCCTTAAGGTTCTTTGAACAAATCTCGATATTTTGTCATTTTTTGTGATTTGCAAACTCTTAAATGAATCAAATTTTTTTAGATATCAGTCCTAATATTATGCAATAAGGTATCCAATAGCAACATATAACTTGAAGCAATTGAATCTACCACAAATTTAAGAAAATTTTGAAATAAATGTCAATTTGGGCCATTTTTGGAGGTTTTCGGTAAGAAACTCCAAATCTAAGGAGCTCAAACCCTCCCAAAGTTTCCTTAAATAGTGGTAAAA
Organism: Larix kaempferi; assembly: GCA_027924585.1. Classification (NCBI taxonomy): domain Eukaryota; kingdom Viridiplantae; phylum Streptophyta; class Pinopsida; order Pinales; family Pinaceae; genus Larix; species Larix kaempferi. The sequence goes on along the minus strand of BSBM01000825.1, from coordinate 22,197,168 downwards.
TGATCCTAAGAAGTTTTAAAATCTTTGTTAAGTTCTGCAAATACAAAAAGAAAGCCTCAAATCTTCCCTAAAACAGTGAAAATTCAAAGGTTATTCTTCATGTTTTTGTTTTTTAATTTTTGAAAATTATGAAAGGAGTCAAAATTATTTCAAAGATCAATCCAAATAATATACAATCAGGTACCTAACATAAAAATATGGCTTTAAGAAAGTGGATCTAACACCAATTTAAAAAACAATTGGAAAGAAATGACAATTTGGGCTATTTTTAGTGGTTTTGGGAGGAAACATTGCCAATCTAAAGATTAACCCAAACTCTTGAAAACTTTTCAGAAATTTTAAAATTTAGTGATAAATTTATATTAAAAGATTTAGAATCCTTAAGAAGGTCGGCAAATTCAAAAATATAGGCACCAAACAGCCCCAAAACAAAGAGATCTCAAACTAGTTCATAATTCATGCAAATCTGAAGCATGGAGGCTTTGAAGCTTACAAAAGTTTGAAAATATCCCAAATATTTGGATAATGAGGATAAAAATGAGGTATGCACTCTGATATCAGAGATTCCTAATCCCATACAAGAATAAAAGATCATCAAAACAAAGGAAAGAGCGAAGAAATGGGCACAAATCTCAAGAAAAACCTTCAATGCACTCTCTAGCAAAGGGAGCTAAAATCTAGCTTATTCTTTGAAATTTTTTAGAATATAGGAATGGATATAGGCCAGTTTTGAGCCTATAAAACTGAAGCATAGGTTATTTAAGGGATCTTGAGGCATTATTAGAGTAGATCTGAAAGTTTAGAACACCAAAAATGAAGAAATTCTCAAGAAAAAACCTTCAATGCACTCTCTATCAAAGCAGGCTAAAATCTAGCTTCATCTTTGAATTTTTTGGGAGTGTAGGAGTGGATATAGGCTGGTTTTGAGCCTATAAACCTGTACGATAGGATCTTGATGGGATATTATGGAAAATATGAGTAGATATGAAAGTTTAGAACACCAAAAATGAAGATATTTGCAAGAAAAAACATAAATTTTCAAGAAAAATCAACTAGTATGGTCGCCAATCTGACAATAGCGTTCAAGGTAGTGTTAGATCTACTTTAAACATGCTATATTACTATGAAATGGTGAGTTCCAATGTCAGATATGAAACAATTAACTAAAATTCCTTAACATCTTATCCATTTTAGAATTCAAACTAAACTTGATAAGAAAAAACTCAAACTCTTAAATGGAAGGAAAATTGAATCATTTCAATAATAGCAATGAAGAAGATACATACTTACAATGATTGAGATGCATCCCTCCTCCTTTTCCATGAGATTTCATTTCTCCACCCTTGCCTTTGATGAAGAAACCAGGCTTTCCAATCCGCCAAATCTCTCCAGCATTCCTTTGCTCTTCCTTTTTCCCTTTACAATGCCCAAAATGTCTTTCTTATATAGCATTCGGAAGTGTGCTCTCAAGTTTATCTTTTCAATGTGGGATTGTCCCTTTTCATGTTTTTTGATTATTTTTGCTCAAAAACCCAGTTTTCCATAGTTTTTAGGATTTTTTGCACAACTTAGCATACTTTAAGTACAATTAATGCACTTTAATGCATTCATCTTCACTTTTTGATTGGTGTAGCTTAGTTTTGGACCTTTTATGAGCTGTTCAATCACTGAAATTGAACTTCTGACATGGCGGTCTAATCTTGCGCAACTCATGAAGGGCATCGATGAGTGATACAATTGTTTTTCCTAAGGTCTTCAATACAAACTGACGATAGTACGAGTTTATATCATGAGAATAATTGATCTGTTGTTGAGCATAATAAAACACCATATGATTACCGGTCATTGATGTATACCATTAACAGATTCGAAGAGACCCACCAATAATGATGATGGACTCTAAGGTACTGAGTAAAAACTAGCAAGTGTGAATAGATATTATGAAGTCGAACACTTGTAGAATCAAACAATCAGGGGTCATTGACGTATACCCACTGTCATTTGCGAGGAAACCTACCACTAATGACTACAAGATCCAAGGTACTTTTGGGTTTCTAGATCCATGTCCTAGATAGTGATTTGATGTCAATAGGAATAGATCCATCGGAAGGAGGGAATCAATGCATCCCACATCAACCAATACGAAACAAAGATCAATAGTCTGATATAATTTGGTCGAACTGCAAGATACAACACTATATACTGACACAAGGAATCCCGACATGATTGGTCAGGAATATTTGAGGAATGGTCGACTTGGTTTGGATTTCCCTTGAACACATAACATGACGCAGAATGGACACTTGGAAACATAGGACTTTGAGTAACTGACCTTAATGAAATCCGCCAATGCCAAATGCATTAACAAAAGCTCCGTTGGTGGCGGAAAGGATAACCCATCGGTGGAGATCTGTTCAAAATACTGGTATAGCTTCCTAAGCAAAATGTAGATGGTGTACTGACGGCAAGGACTGACTATTGCCATTTTCTTCAATGATATAATATAAAGTGATTCAAGTCTCTTCCTTTTTTGGATTTTTTTGTTTTCCAATTTTTTTAACCTTTTTCATTTATTAGCTTGAAAAAAGAATAAAGCATGCTATGATACATTAGAGGAAATGCCAGTGTCTCAACGGCATGGGCCTAAATGTAAAGGGCAGGGTCAAGCCAAGGAAAAGATACATATTGCAAACAGGGGCTGAGCTAGGTATGTACACTCTTACAGATGTTTCCTCCATGGGTATGGGTCAAATATACAGAAACAATGGTTTATAGGAATCTTGTAACGGAAAGTGACTGCAAAGGAAAATACACAACATAAGCAATAAGCAACGAAGCAATTTGCATAGATGTTCAAGTGGATATTTTAACACATGCTTATGTAAAATGACAAAAAATTGGGAGCCCATCAGGATATGGTCAGAAATGTATGAAAGATAAAGATGTGGTCTCAAAATCCAAGTCATGATGGGACTAATAGGGCTCCCGGTCCTATGAGAATAACTCAGCATGGGCACCAAAATGGAAATGGGGTGCTGACTAGGGTGTCCCATGTTTGGTAGGCTCTTCTGTCGGAATGGTGCAAAATAAAGATATGAAGGGATGACCCACCAATTTACAACAAGTTCGACCCTATGGCAAGTTTTGGTTGCAAAAGGTTCAAATGCATCTTCACAAAGGGATGGCCTAAACCTATATGCAAGCTTGCAAATATACCAGATCAGATCGAGGAACATGCAGATCATGCTCCTATACTTGGGTAGATTTAATCTAATTATGATCCCAGTGGCCCCAAAAAAGATGTCCTGAGGTGGGTGCAACCAAATGTTTACAACTTCAGGGATATATTTATTTGATGATAAAATGTAATCCAAGAAATCATGTGAGCTGGGAGATCTCACATCCCAAATGGGCCAAGTAACCATATCATATTCCTCCTTCAAGGGAATATTTTGATATGAATCTGCCGAAGCTATTTGAGTAGCTTGGTATGAAACTTCTACGACAGATAGGGGTGACCCAAATTCCTGCCAACAATTAAATGACATTACACAAGTTGAGGTACCTTCATCCACTATGGTTAGATAGATGTTCTTACCATGAGTCGTTACTTTAATCTAAAAAGCAACTTCGGAAAGGATCCTACATATTGAATGGTCTAAGCCTGATGTGATCAAAGTCTCATCGGATGGATCAACAGTACCAATTGTAGACAATAGTTCATTTCATTGTGCAAGATGACATTGCAATACCTCCAAGGCTGACATGGCACATGGTACCTGATGTTGATGTATATGTAACTTCAGAATGTATTTCACCCATGTATTTCATCTATGTATATTGTGCTCCTATAGAGATGTTATTATTCCTCTATACGGAAGTGTCATCATTTGTATTGACAAGTGTCGCAAGTGTCGTAACTTGTCGATGGGTTATTAGACCACCATGTGTGGGGTCGGCCTTGATTAAGTTAACATTGGGTTATTGCACTAAGCTAGACAAGTCGGCCCCATAAGTTTATTGGGCAGTCAGGACAAGTATAAATAGAGATCTCCTGATCTCTATTTGGATCACTTCACAACCCACTCTTCCATCACTCGGAAAGTGGCGCACATGTGAGGAGGAGGATTAGCTACTAGGAGGATTCTATCTCTGTGTACTTTGGTTGTACTATTTCTCTATCTATCTCTGAGGAAGTTGTGGGGTTTTTCACCTTAGGGTTTTCCCCACGGAAACTCTGTGTCTATTGTCTCTTATGTTTGCATCTTCTGATGATTGACATGCTTGCTATGATTGATATGCATTGATATAATGTACGTGTTATTCTCTCAGTAAAGATCCTAGAGTATATTGAATTAATGCTAAAAAATTAACATCGTATCAGAGCTAACCTGAGAAGAAGACATTGTGCAGTGGCGGAAACCAGGGTTTCTTGTTTATTGGGTTTCTCTCCACAGATTTTGGAAAAGTAATATGATAGATTGACTCTCCTCAGCAAGGTGAATCTATCTTTCCAATCATAATTCAATTCTGAGCACTTTCAGTTTTGGCCCTAAAAATTAGGGTTTCCACAAAAATAGGAATTCATGAAATCTGAAGACATAGCTTGAAGCTCCTTCAAAAAATCAAAGTTTAGAGCTTTGGATCGAGATTTCTGGCTGGGTAAATCTCCAGGAAACTCAAACCCTAATTCAGGGTCCTCCTTAGTGAACCCAAGAAGACTAAAAGGCATTTCTAAAGGGTGAAGCTTTGTAGATCTCAAATTCTGAATACACCAGGCTGGTCATCTCATCAAGGCGCATCTTTCTATCATTTCAGAAAGTTGAAATTCACATTTTGAATTTTTAGGGTTTCTCTGACAAAGCCTAATCCGCGACCAAATCCAGTTTTCAGCAAATCAAGTGGTAAGACCTAAATCTTTTCTATTTCCATTTGAAGTACTCTTTAAAGATGTCTCACCACACCAAGCTTGAGGACAAGCTTGAAGGGGATAATAACTTCCGATCCTGGAAGTATAGGATTGGGTTAATCCTGGAAGAGAATGAGTTGGACTCATATATAAGGGAAGAGGTCCCTGTCCCAGAGGGAGAAGAGGCTAAAGCCCTCCACAAGAAGAACTTGGTCAAGGCAAAGATAATCATTGCTGATTCTATCAAAGACCATCTCATCTCCCATGTGTCATCTCTGAAGACACCCAAAGAGATGTTTGATTCCCTATCCAAGCTATTTGAAGGGAAGAACATAAATCGAAAGATGAATCTATGGAACCAATTGAAAGGAGTAAAACTTCAGAATGGAGAATCCATTCAATCTTATTTTTCTAGGGTCTCTCAGATCAAGGAACAACTAGAAGCAGTGGATGAAATGGTGGAGAATGGTGAAGTTGTCATGACCACTCTGAATGGCCTACCCAGGTCATGGGATTCCTTTATCCAAGGAATCAATGCAAGAAAGAAGTTGGTATCCTTCAATAGACCGCGGGAAGAATTCTCACAAGAAGAAGAAAGGCTTGTGTCACGAGAAGAAAATATGGGGAATGAAGATCAAGCTCTCACAGCTCACACCAAGAAAGGGAAGTCCAAGGGAGAGCCATCTCACTTCAAGAAATCTTCACATCACCATAAAGGAGGAGAATATGCTTCACCCGTAATGAAAAGGGACATATTGGCTGTAAGTTCTAATCTCTGCTCTCACATGTACTATTTCTCATGGTTGTAATGATTGGCTTATTGACAGTGGGGCTTCCAAACACATGACTAGATTTAAAGAATATTTTGTAAATCTATCTGAACATGAATCACCCCATAAGGTGAAACTTGGGGATGATTATCAATACCCTATCAAAGGATGTGGGGAATCCTACTACAACCTAGACTCTGGAAATTCTTTGAAGATGAAAGAAGTTCTTTATGTACCTGGGCTCAAGAAAAACCTACTCTCCATATCTGTATTGGATGCAAAATGTATGAGGGTTTCATTTGTGGATGGCCAAGTTCTAATGTGGCCAAAGGGAAAGACCATATATGATGCAGTGGTGATTGGAGAGCAAGAGGGAGGATTGTATAAATTGAAGGGACAACCTAAACATGCCATGGTGCATGATTCCATGGAGCCAAGTGAACTTTGGCATAGAATACTTGCACATATGCACTACAGAGCATTACTAATTGTAAGTAAATCTGTAGAAGGTCTTCCTGAAATCAAGACCAAGCATGAAGGTGTTTACAAAGGATGTGCAAACGGAAAGAACATAAAGAAGTCATTTCCAAGCAGTGAAAGCAAGGCAAAAAGTATCTTGGAAATTATCCACTCCGATGTATGTGGTCCGATGTCATCTAGTTCTCTGGCTGGGTATGATTACTATGTCTCTTTCATTGATGACTTCTCCAAAAAGACTTGGGTTTACTTCTTGAAAAACAAAGATGAAGTGTTTGATAAGTTCAAGGAATTCAAAACCTTGATGGAGAACCAAATTGATAAGAATATCAAAACATTCAGATCTGACAATGGTGGAGAATTCACTTCAGGTGACTTCAAGAAGCTATGCAGTGATTCAGGGATTAAGAGGGAGTTGACTACTCCTTACAATCCACAACAGAATGGAGTTTCAGAAAGAAAGAATCGAACAATCATGGAAGCAGCAAGGGAAATTCTGCATGACCAGGATCTACCTATGCATCTATGGGCAGAAGTAGCTAGGACAGCTATATATGTGCAGAATAGAACACCCCACAAAATATTGGACAACAAAACACTAGAAGAGGTCTTCTCTGGTAAGAAACCTGAAGTCATCCATCTCAAAATATTTGGTTGTCCAATATACACTCATGTCCCAAAGGAAAAGAGGACCAAGCTAGATTCTTTAGGAAAGAAGGGTATCTTTGTGGGTTACAGTGAAAGCTCGAAGGCTTATAGAATATACTTTCCAAGGTTCAAAAAGATTGATGTCAGCAGAGATGTGACATTTGATGAAAACTCAGCATTCATCAAATCAAGGAAGACACCTGTTGAATATTATGAAGAACCTAAGGAAACTAGATTTCAAGACACTACTATGACTGAAGCAATTCCAGATGCAGATCGTGAAATTGAAGATCCACAAGAACCTGCAGATCCATCCCGTGAGAATAACTCTCACAAGAGGAAACCTGCATAGGATAGAGAGCTCATTCAAGATTCAAAAAGATATGGCATTCTAGAAGAAGAACACAGAGCAAAGAAGAGAACTAGATCACACACCATCTATGTTGCTTTACTCTGTGATATCATGAACAAAGAACCTTCCAATTATGAAGAAGCAGTGGAAAAGAAAGAATGGAAGGATGCCATGGTCAAAGAATACCAATCAATAATGAAGAATGATGTTTCGTATGTTGTCCCAAGACCTAAAGGGAAGTCTGTTATGAATTCCAAATGGATCTACAAGATCAAGCATGCTGCAGATGGCAGCATAGAGAAATACAAGTTAAGATTTGTAGCTCGTGGCTTCTCTCAGAAAGAGGGACTATATTATGAAGAAACTTTTTCTCCTGTATCTAGGTACACTTCCATCAGATCAGTACTTGCTCTGGCTACATTGATGAAATGGAAGATACACCAGATGGATGTCAAGACTGCTTTCTTGAATGGTGTAGTTGAAGAGGAAGTGTATGTGGAGCAGCCACTCGGTTTTGAAACTTATGAGAAGGAGTCATATGTGTGCAGATTGAAGAAATCCTTGTATGGATTGAAGCAATCTCCTAGGACTTGGTATGGTAGGATGGACATCTTTCTATCCAGTTTGGGCTTTACCAAGAGTAAAGCGGATTCCAACCTTTACTACAAGGTTGAGGAAGGAAATCCTTTGATACTACTGTTGTATGTAGATGATCTGTTTGTAACAGGTAATGATAGTTTGATTGCTGATACCAAGAGGAAGCTTGCTGCCAAGTTCGAGATGAAGGACTTGGGGATGATGCACTATTTTCTAGGCATGGAGGTGTGGCAGAGTGCAGATGGTATCTTCCTTGGGCAAGGGAAGTATGCAGTAGAGATTCTAAAAAGGTTCGGGATGATGGACTGCAAGGACATAGCCACACCTATGGCATCGAACGTATAGATTCTATGTGATGCTTCATCTGAGCCAGTTGATGTCACTATGTATCGTCAGATGATTGGGTCCTTGATGTACCTGACGAACACAAGACCAGATATTTGCTTTGCGGTGAACACATTGAGCTAGTTCCTAACAGATCCAAGGAGTGTTCACTTGGTTGCTGTAAAGCATATTTTGAAGTACCTGAAGGGTATAGTTGATTATGGGCTCAAGTATGATGCGAATCAAAAGTTTAACCTACAGGGTTATGTTGATTCAGATTGGGCAGGTATTGCTGCAGATAGGAAGAGCACCTCTGGGTGCTGCTTCAGTATGGGATCAGGTGTGATCTCTTGGTTTAGAAAGAAGAAGTCTTGCGTAGCACTGAGTACAGCCGAGGAAAAGTATGTTGCAGCCTGCTCGGCTAGTTGTGAGGTAGTATGGCTTCGGAAGCTACTGTTTGAGTTATTTGATCTACCGCTAGAGGCTAATGGTATATTTTGTGACAACCAGAGTTGTGTGAAGCTGTCTGAGAACCCGGTGTTCCACGATAGGTCGAAACACATAGAGATCAAACATCACTATATCAAGGATATGGTGCAGAGGGGAGCAGTGAAGCTCCTGTATGTTGCGACGGATGAGTAGATTGTAGATGTGTTGACGAAGCCACTAGCCAGAGTGAAGTTCGAGTACTTCAGAGAGAGGCTTGGTGTTCTTCATACTGACGACACTTCGAGGAAGAAGTGATGGAGACATTTGCTGAAGCCATTCCAAGCATGGTGTAAGGAGGATCCTTCACATGGCTATGGATATAAGCGCTAGATGATGAGCATCAGTATGATGTTCTAGTTCTGTTCTGTATGATCAATTGGATCATTTATGTATGTATGCATCATGTTGGATGTTGGATATGATCAGTTGGATCATTTATGTATGTATGCATCATGTTGGATGCTGGATATGATTAGTTGGATCATTTATGTATGCATCATGTTGGATGCTGGATATGATTAGTTGGATCATTTATGTATGTATGCATCATGTTGGATGCTTGGACCATGTATCTGTATATGTATCAGGTGGATACGTTGTATGATCAGGTAGATCATGTATGTTGATGGACACATTGTGTGGATCATGTATCTATGTATGTATCAGGTAGATACATTGTATATGATGATATGTATTAGGTAGATACTTGGTATGCATCAGGTGGATGCATTGTATGATCAGGATGATCATGGGTGATGAGCTTCAGGATGTTGCTCCAGATGACATGCATCAGGACGATGCAGTGATGATGATCAGAATGATCATGTGTACATCAGGATGATGTATGGTGAGTATCAGGTGCATACTCTATGGCCGTGGACAGGTTGTACAGATGAGCATGTAAGTAGACCTGGGAGATCTGGACAGGATGAAAAAGGCCTCATATGCTCTTTCGAGGCGTTGCTCTGGGAGGACATATAATAGAACCCTGGAAGATTTGCAGATGCTCTTGCTAGGTTTTTCCACTGGAATATAATATCTCCCTGGGAGATTTGGAAAATGCTCTTGCAAGGTTTTGTCCTATGGCATGTAATGTGTCCTTGAGAGATCCGATAGGTAGAGCTGTGTGCTCATAACAGCCTGGGATTCTCTTGCAAGGTTTTTCCATGACCACATGTAATATGCTCCTGGGAGATCTGATAGATAGAGCTGTGTGCTCGTAACACCCTGGGATGCTTCAACCAGGTTTTGTGGTGAGATCACGTGTAATGTGCTCCTGGGAGATCCGACAGGTAGAGTTGTGTGCTCGTAACACCCTGGTATGCTTCATCCAGGTTTTGTGGTGAGATCACATGTAATGTGCTCCTGGGAGATCTGACAGGTAGAGCTATGTGCTCGTAACAGCCTAGGATGCTTCAGCCAGGTTTTGTGATGGGTCACATATAATGTGCTCCTGGGAGATCTGACAGGTAGAGTTGTGTGCTCGTAACAGCCTGGGATGCTACAGCCAGGTTTTGTGATGCACGTAAAAAGTCCTGAGGATTCCACAGTATGGCCAGTGATGATGAAGACCTGCAGGTGGTGGGCCTACATCCAGTATGAAAAAGGATTGGCTTTGTAGAACTTCCTATGACGAGTAGATTCAGAGATTGATTGAGATAGCAGTAGCAGTGACGATGACGATGATTCGAGGATGATGATTCGCTGATGATGATCCAGAGAAGAAGACTTGTGCTAGCAGATCTATGTCGAGAAATACCTTCCTAGTTAAGAGGGAGTGTTGATGTATATGTAACTTCGGAATGTATTTCACCCATGTATTTCATCTATGTATATTGCGCTCCTATAGAGATGTTATTATTCCTCTATACGGAAGTGTTGGCATTTGTATTGACAAGTGTCACAAGTGTCGTAACTTGCCAATGGGTTATTAGACGACCATGTGTGGGGTCGGCCCTGATTAAGTTAACATTGGGTTATTGTACTAAGCTATAAAAGCCGGCCCCATAAGTTTATTGGGTATTCAGGACAAGTATAAATAGAGATCTCCCGATCTCTATTTGGATCACTTCACAACCCTCTCTTCCATCACTCAGAAAGTGGCGCACATTTGAGGAGGAGGATCAGTTGCTAGGAGGAGTCTATCTCTTTGTACTTTGTTTGTACTATTGATCTATCTATCTCTGAGGAAGTTGTGGGGTTTTTCACCTTAGGGTTTTCCCCACGAAAACTCTGTGTGTCTATTGTCTCTTATGTTTGCATCTTGTGATGATTTACATGCTTGCTATGATTGATATGCATTGATATACTGTACATGTTATTCTCTCAGTAAAGATCCTAGAGTATATTGAGTTAATGCTAAAAAATTAACACTTGAACTAGGTCCTCAAGAACATTACCGTTCTGAGCAGCTCACGTGTTAGGATTATGCATTGTTCTACGTAGAACACCTTTGGGGGGGTGTGGTACTAAGTCTATGGTTGTTTTCTCAATGTAGAGATAACCACTTGGTTGTGATACTGATTGATATGATGTACTAGGAGAGACATCATAAGAATCAAGTCTTGTTTGAATGTTCATCTCATGATCACACATGAAGACATTGGCATTGGGATCATTGTCCCCTTGTGGAGGGGTTGGCTGGTTGCCCCTTGGAGGGGGTATCGGTGTCAAAATAGTGGGTTGTTGTTTCCTTCCGCATTGAATCATAGTTGGTGCATCTCTGTTCCCATATTTAGCATTTTTCTTACTCTTGTATTTCTTCTTCTTGTCCTTACGGTCTTTGGACTCGACTATAAGGATTTCAGAATTATGGGAAGGATTAGCACTTTTCTTACCCTTATACTTCTTCTTCGTTCCTCTCAGGTCTACGGATGACACTATGAGGATGTTAGAATTGTTGGAACGATTAGTAGGTTCCTACATTGCTTGGCCAGTTGTGGGCTACGAATTCTGAATAGAAACTTGTCCCAAATGTGGGGTAATTTGTTCAAGTTGGTTGATGGGATCCATCATACCATTGACATGAGGTCCATGTGGCATCCTAACTGGATCAAACGCAGGTCTTGCAGGTTGGTTCCAAAAATATTGGTTACTTCCTAGAACCTGACCACTCCATTGTGGAATGGGGTTAATGGTTGGATTTCCCCCTTGTGGGTTTAGTCCCAAAAAAGATTGGTTACTTTCCAGAACCTGACCACTCTATTGATGTGGTCCTTGGGTGTGATAATAATTCCAAGGTGGGTTTCCACTTTGTGGAAACTAACCCCAAGAAGTTTGGCTACTTACTGAAACATGACCAATGGGTGGATTGCCTCCTTGCGGAGGTGGGGCCTAAGAAGATTGGTTACTTCCTAGATCCAAACCATACCATGGCGATTGAGCTTGGTATTAAAAATCATTCCAAGGTTGACTTCCTCCTTGTGTAGGTGGCATCCAAAAATATTGGTTACTTCTTGAGTATTGTCCATGCCATGGTGGAACATGATGGATGGATGGATTGCCCCCTTGCAGAGGTAGGCCCCAAAAATATTGCTTACTTTTCGTAATCTGACCAAACCATTGATTGTCTCCTTGGTTTAGATAAGCATTCCAAGGTTGATTTCCTCCTTGTGAAGGTGGTGCCCAAGAAGATTGGTTACTTCCTGGAACCTTCCCACTCCATTGTGGGATGGGGTTGATAGGTTGATTTCCCCTAGGCATTGTGCTAGGATAAGTAGGAGGATAACCCCCCGGGGCATTTCCACTAATCTGAGGAGAATAACCCCAATTGGCATAAATGTTCCAAGGTTTATTGCTTCCGCTAGGAATATTACCATTCCAGGGTGAAGGGTTGCCCCCAGAAGTAGAATTTGGACAAGTGTTAGTCATACCGAGAGTGTTTTAGTTTACTCCTTGTGTGTTTTGAGCTTGATTATCTAAACCATATGGAAAACCATTGTTTGGTAAGGCACACCCTTCAGTAGGGATTCCTGCAGATGAAGTGGATGTACTTCCGGGATCGGAACCCAAAACTGTACCAACTGGCACTGAGGTGCTAGTTGAACTTATGCTACTAACATGTATACTAACTGTTGGGATTGATGTAGAGGCCAAATTGGAAGTATTGCTACCTCCAACAACTGTTTGATGTTGCGACGATGTAGTCCCTTGTGCTCCTAATGAATCCATATGGTCACTTGTTCAATTTTGCATGTCATTCAAACTTTCAAAAAGAGGTTTGATATCACCTAGTGACTCACGGATAGTAAGTAAAACTGGTTCTGAAAGATTCATCAAAGGTGGAATTACATGAGCATTTGTGTGATTTTTCAATGTTTCAATTTCAACTAGAGTAAGATCATCAACTATGTTTGTATTCAGTTCGTGATGTGATAATGAATGTTTAGGGTTTGTTTGATGTTGTTCTTCTCGAGTAATATTAATTGTATTTAAAATCATTTGTGTTTCCAAGTCATTAGGATGTGGTTTTTGTATATGTCTATGCAATGTAGCAGGGCCTTCAATTTTTGGTGAATCACCTCGCTGCCACTGTGACTGGTGGATCGGGAGAGTAGCCACTTCTAAGAAGTTGATAAAAGGATGTGTTTAAATTGATATTCTTAATCAAACAATCCCAAGGCAGTCTAGACTCAAAAAAAAAGAAAAAAGTGTCCACACAGTAAAAAGTCCTATAGATACAAGCAAGCAAACTACTTTTCGAAAGAACCGAGGTTCAGTGAAAAGCTGGATTAGAGGGCCTTCCGAAACTAGTAACTACTGAGGGATCTCAAGCCTCAAACAATTGCTAGCAGCGAAGGTATGAGAAACAGATACAATAAACTTTAATCACCAGGGGTGCAAGCGTTGGTTTCTGACCAATCACCCTCCCAAGGAGTAAAAGTTACAAAGTCTGTCTCAGGTATTGCAACTGTCTCTCACTCACAATATCCTATGTGATATCCTAGGAATAGCCACTAAAGTTACTACTTCACAATCGACGGTCGGGCAGAACAGTTGTAAGTCGATGACAACTCTCATAACCAGGAACTCTAGAAATAGTGATGTCACCCCGAGGACTTGTCACTGAACATAGATCCCCTCGATAAGCTCATGTCCCACTAAACAAGCAAGAGGGGGGAACCACCCTTATTTATCCAGATTGACCTCGTGCTTAACGCATGTTTTAGAAGTGCTTTGTCGACAAGTTTTTTTTGCTACTAATGGATTTACTCTCAGTAATCAATGCTAGCTTCAAAATTTTTGCAGCTCAGGAGTGTTAACTCTCCAAACCTAATCCAGGGCACTAACCTATTTTTGTTGGTAATATGAAAATCAAAAGTTGGTCAATTTTAGATTAAGCGCCAATTTTAAGGGTAGTTTGCTTAGTTTCAGGAGTGGAAGTGAAACTGGTGGTGTTTTGACTTGAAAAATATGAACCATGTAATACAATATGCTCACTATACTACCTTTCAATTCGATGAATGTTCTAAACTAATGAAAATTTAGAGGTTCATGTGTGTTTTTCAAACATGCAAAATGGTTTGGTAGATTTTGTATTTTCATGCACAGTTTTTCTGAAATATGGATAATAATTAATTTCAAATATCAATGTAAACCAAACAAATATCTCAAGTGAAAATGAATCTAATTCTATTACACGAGGGGTCTTTGTTTCTCATTCACAAGATCCCATGAAGGCCCAAGTGAAGAGAATACATAGAGACCTTTGGAATGCTTATGAATTAAATTCTAGACTATTAAACTTGAGATCCACTTTCTCATTCACAAGATCACAGGAAGGCCCAAGTGAAGAGGATATGGTGGCTTGAAGTTTTTATGCAAAAATGAAATCTAATCTGTTACACGTGAGATCCACTTTCTCATTCACAAGATCACACGAATGCCCAAATGAAGAGGATACTGTGGCTCGAAAATAAGATGCTTGAAAAATCAAATCCTAAACTGTTACACTTGAGATCCACTTTCTCATTCACAATATCGCACAAAGGCCCAAGTGAAGAGGATACGGTGGCTTGGACATAACTTATCACAAGAAAGTTGAGATCTAAAGCTACAACTTCCTCTAATTGTGCAAGAGTATAATGAAAATACTTGTAAATCCAAAACAAAATTTGACTGGTTAAAACTTGTGTTTGTTTTTGGAAGAAAATGGTTTTCAAAGTAACTCAAAGTGTGATGTTCAATTTTTTTTTTTTTCAATGCAAATGATTTCAAATGATCTTTTCAAATGTTAGAACTTATATTTGGTTTCATGTTTCAGAGATGCAAGTTTATGAGATTCAGAAATTAAAGGGCCTTAAGGTTGTTTGAACAAATCTTGATATTTCGTCATTTTTTGTGATTTGCAAACTCTTAAATGAATCATTTTTTTTAGATATCAGTCCTAATATTATGCAATCAGGGATCCAATAGCAACATATAACTTGAAGCAACTGAATCTACCACAAATTTAAGAAAATTTTGAAATAAATGTCAATTTGGGCCATTTTTGGAGGTTTTTGGTAAGAAATTCCAAATCTAAGGAGCTCAAACCCTCCCAATTTTCCTTACATAGTGGTAAAATGATCCTAAGAATTTTTAAAATCTTTGTGAATTTCCGCAAATACAAAAAGAAAGCCTCAAATCTTCCCTAAAACAGTGAAAATTCAAAACTAGGTGTCTTTCCAATGTTATTCTTCATGTTTTTGTTTTTTAATTTTTTCAAATTATGAAAGGAGTCAAAATTATTTCAAATATTAGTCCCAATACTATCCAATCAGGTACCTAACATAAAAATATGTCTTTAAGAAAGTGGATCTAACACCAATTTAAAAAACAATTGGAAAGAAATGACAATTTGGGTTATTTTTAGTGGTTTTGGGAGGAAACATTGCCAATCTAAAGATTAACCCAAACTCTTCAAAAAATTTCAGAAATTTTAAAATTTAGTGATAGATTGATATTAAAATATTTAGAATCCTTAAGAAGGTCTGCAAATTCAAAAATATAGGCACCAAACAGCACCAAAACAAAGAGATCTCAAAACTAGTTCATAATTCATGCAAATCTGAAGCATGGAGGCTTTGAAGCTTACAAAAGTTTGAAAATATCCCAAATATTTGGATAAGGAGGATAAAAATGAGGTCTGCACTCATATATCAGAGATTCCTAAGCCCATAAAAGAAGAAAAGATCAGCAAAACAAAGGAAATATGGAAGAAATGGGCACACATCTCAAGAAAAACCTTCAATGCACTCTCTAGCAAAGGGAGCTGAAATCTAGCTAATTCTTTGAAATTTTTGAGAGTGTAGGAATGGATATAGGCCAGTTTTGAGCCTATAAAACTGAAGCATAGGTTATTTAATGGATCTTGAGGCATTATTAGAGTAGATCTGAAATTTTAGAACACCAAGAATGAAGAAATGTTCAAGAAAAAACCTTCAATGCACTCTCTATCAAAGCAGGCTGAAATCTAGCTTCATCTTTGAATTTTTTGGGAGTGTAGGAGTGGATATAGGCCGGTTTTGAGCCTATAAACCTGTATCATAGGATATTGATGGGATCTTATGGCAAATATGGAGTACATATGAAAGGTTAGAACACCAAAAATGAAGAAATTTGCAAGAAAAAACAGAACGTTTCAAGAAAAATCAACTAGTATGGTCACCAATCTGACAATAGCTTTAAAGGTAGTGTTAGATCTAATTTAAACATGATATATTACTATGAAATGGTGAGTTCCAATGTCAGATATGAAACAATTAACTAAAATTCCTTAACATCTTATCCATTTTAGAATTCAAACTAAACTTGATAAGAAAAACTCAAACTCTTAAATGGAAGGAAAATTGAATCATTTCAATAATAGCAATGAAGAACATACATACTTACAATGATTGAGATGCATCCCTCCTCCTTTTCCATGAGCTTTCCTTTCTCCACCCTTGCCTTTGATGAAGAAACCAAGCTTTCCAATCCTCCAAATCTCTCCAGCATTCCTTTGCTCTTCCTTTTTCCCTTTACAATGCCCAAAATGCCTTTCTTATATAGCATTGGGAAGTGTGCTCTCAAGTTTCTCTTTTCAATGTGGGATTGTCCATTTTCATGTTTTATTATTATTTTTGCTTAAAAACCATCTTTTCCATAGTTTTTAGTCTTTTTTTCACAACTTAGCAAACTTTAAGTACAATTAATGCACTTTAATGCATTCATCTTCACTTTTTGATTGGTGTAGCTTAATTTTGGAACTTTTATGAGTGGTTCAATCACTGAACTTGATCTCTTTAGGTTTTTACTTTCTTCACCTAATCCTTCCATTTATGGGAGAAGTGATTATATTAGAGAGGATTTGTCTCTGAATGTACTTGTGTTCTATCTTCATGTTGTGGTCGCATAGTAAAAATGTGCTTCTTCTATCACATGACTAAGGGTGTTAATTTGATTGTTAACAATTACCATCATCATTCCTTCATACGCCGGATCTGACTACAGTACTGAAGCGTATGATCTTCCTGATCCACCATTTTTTCCCATATTCCACTTTAGTGAGTGTTCATTGGACGAGGACAGTATGGATATCTATCCTCATTAATATCCACTTCAATGGTTAACTGTTCCAGACGATCCATGTACTCATGATTGTGGTTTGCATCGGTGTCACGAGTTTGGGAATTATGTCAAGAAGTGTCGATAGGACAATTCACATGGAGGATTTCTTGGGCATCATTCCCAATGCAAGTGTCATTATGTTGTCAGATTAGAGCTTGGCTATCTTGATTAGCCAGCTGGGCGCAAGGTTTAGCCCAAGCCATTCCCCCAAAGTTTGACAGGGTCCTTCCTGCTTCCTATGCGGTGATTCAACCCCGACATTTACCAGGAAATCAATGACCTTATTACCATCTCTTCTGATGTGGTTGAAGAACCATGCGCGTGGGTTATGCAGGTGGGCCCCAATTCTTCCACCCTATGATCCAACCGCCAACTGTATGTCACTTTCATTGGATTTTTTCCAAACTGGAGTTTTTTGTCCATGTTGATGATCACCTTCAAGTCCCCTTTAGCTATGAGTGGTCCCATCCATTCCGTTCAACGATATTTAGACCCTGCAGAAGCCTTTCGATTTCGGCAACATTGTTTGTATCCTGTCCTATGTGTTCATGAAAAATAAGCAGAATTTGACCATCATTATTACGGAAAACCCCTTCATAGTCAGCCATGCCAGGATTTCCTTTGAAGGATCCATCAAAATTAAGATTGAGAGAGATTGCGGGGGGAGGGGACCAAAAATTAGGACTAGTCTACGTCTGGGTTTTAAGTTTCTTTCGAACCCAACATTGATCAAATTGATGAAGGATTAACTAATTCAGGATTCTTAGTTCTTATTCATTATCTTCCTAGTCCTTATCCGTCCAGGGGTTAATCTTAACCGTCTCCTTAATGTGTTTAATAATTCTATTCCAAATCATTTGAATTGGGGCTCTGGTATCTTTGAATATTCTTTGGTTTCTTTCCTTCCAAACTTCCCAAATCAAAAAGCGAGGGAACATGAGCCAAATGTAAGTAACAATGTTGTTTTTGAAAGCCTTGGGGTCCCATTCTTTAATTGTTTGGTCTGGGATCCCAGGTTTCCTATTCGATCTTCTGAATATTTCCATCCCCCCAGTCCCATAAGGTGGAAGAGAAGGGGTAAGAATACAGGAGATGGTTTAGAGATTCTTCAGCTATATTGCATAGGGGGCATTGAGAGGAGCTAAAAATTCCTCTTTTCAGAGGTTTTCTCCAATAAGGATTCAATGATAAACAACCATCCAAACAAAATAAGTTACTTTTGTCCAAGGATTTGACATCCAAATATTCTTCCATATTACTTCTGTTGGTCTTGATTCACAATTTGTCCATAGGTCATAAGATTCCTTGATGTTGAAATTTCCTTTGGTGGAGTATCCCCATTGAAGTTTGTCTGGGCTATGTTGAATATTTATCATTCTTTCTTGAAGAGCTTCATCCATATGGTGACTTCCCTCAACTGAGCATCTTTCTTGCCACCACTCTATTTGTTTCCATTCTCAGAAGGTGGCATCCTCCGCTTCAAGCTTCCAGAATTGAAAAAAATTTGTGAGGTTTAGAGCCCTGCAATATTCATGGAATTCTTGTGATGGAAGGGATGAGGCAAATTTTGGACATTGTTGCCATGATTCTTCCCACAAATATGCTAAGGTACCATCTCTTATTTCCCAAAAACTGTTATCTTGGATAATTTTCCTGCTACATAGGGACGTTCACCATATGTGGGAGCCCTGTTTTTCCTTGTTGAATCTATGAGCTCCTACTTAGGTCCGTTGTGAGCATATTTATCATTCCACAACTGGGCCCAAGGTTCTGAATTATAGGTGACCTAGTTCCACCATATTTTAGCTCCTAAGTCTTCATTGTTTATTCCTGGGTCCCTCAATCCCAGAACACCTTTGAGTTTGGGATGGAAAATTTCTCCCAGCTAACAAGACCCCATTTCTGTTTCTCTAAATCCCCCCCCCCAAAAGAATTTCCTCTGAATTTTTCTCATCTCTTTGAGAACAAATTTTGGGGTCTTTAGGACCGAGAAAAGATAGATGGGCATGGATTGAAGGACCACTTTGAGGAGGGTGAGTCTACTGGCAAAATTAAGAGGTTGAAGCACCCAAATTCTCAACTTTTTCCTCATTCCATCCAGAACATCCATCCAAGAAACCTGTTTTATGACACCTTCAGCCAGAGGGGCAACACGGTATTTGGATGGAAGGGAACTCCCTGGAAGCCTAAAATTCAGATAATAATCCTTTGGGATATGTTAGGGGTTTTGAAAAAGAAAACTTGTGATTTTTCTCTATTGATCTCCAAACCTAAAGCCTTAGAGAATGTATTTAGACACATCTTGATGGATCTGGCTTCCTGAAATAAAGCATGTCCCATGAGAATCGTGTCATCCAAAAAATGCTAGTGGGTTTGTTTGTCCGCATGTGGATGGATGTTGATCCCTCTTAGTTCCCCATTCCTAACCATTGCTTTGATCAATCTGCTGAGTCCCTCTACCATCATAATGAAGAGGAAGGGTGAAAGAGGGTCCCCTTGGCGAATGCCTCCAGATGGGATGAAGGTCTTGGTTGTGGAATTTTTAAGCAAAATAGAGAAAAATGTTGAGGATGTCATGCTCATAAACCAATCTACCCAGTCTCTGTTAAAACCATAAGCTGCAAGCATCTCCCTCATATACTGTCAATTTAGCTTATCATAAGCTTTTGAAATATCCAATTTAAGCCACATCCCTAGGATTTTGGTCACTCTAAGGGAGTGGATGACTTCATGAATAGGAATGACCCCATCTAGGATCTGTCTCCCTTCCACGAACCCTAATTGATTCGGGGAAGTTATATAGGGGAGAATGGGTTTCAATCTATTGGCCATAACTTTGGTAATAATTTTACAGATAACATTACATAGAGCAATGGGTCTGAATTTACCTGGTGTGTCTGATCCCTCGGATTTGGGGATAAGGGTAAGAAAAGTGGCTTTGAATGCTTGTAACACCCCTTTGTTTCATCGGGAGTCTTCAACTATGTGCCACACATCTTGTTTGATCATGTCCCAGAAGTGGTGGAAAAACTTGGTTGTAAAACCATCTGGTCCTGGGGCCTTTCCTTCTGCCATTTGCTAGAGGTATTCCTCAACTTCTGCAAGAGTAACTGGTTTCTTCAGGAGATCATTCTATTCTGCAGACACAGTGGGGGGGATGAGTTGGGTGATCCTGGAAATATGATTAGATCGATTGGCTTGATCTTCCCTCGTGATATTCCCAAAATATTTCGTAAGTTCAGCTTTGATCTCTTCTCTAGTCTCCACATATTGTCCAGATTCCTTTTTAACTCTATTTATCCTTGATTTTTTTTGGTTCTGGATAACTAAGCGATGAAAGAATTTGGTATTTCTTTCCCCTTCTTGAATCCATTGATTCCTGGATTTCTGTTTCCAGAAGATCTCCTCTTGTTTCTCTCAGGATTGCAGTTGTTCCGGAATGACTTGTTCTTGCTTCTTTAGGTCTTCACTATAACCATTATTCATACCTTCTCTTTGGATGGCTTCCATCTATTCTCGTAGGAATTTTTTGTCTTGAAATATGTTCCTGAATTCTTCTTTGTTCCACATGCGTATCTTGGATTCTAAAGCTTTCAGCGTTTGCTGGAATTGGTACATTCTTGTCCCACTTGGGGGGATGAGATATTCCCACCAATGTTGGACCAATGATTTGAAGTCCTTGTCTTCCATCCAAAATTGTTTAAATTGGAATGGATTCCCTCCACTTGAGCCCGTCCTATCCCAAAAGAGGCAAATTAGCCAATGATCCAAACCTGATGACGACATAATAGAGGTAGTCAAATCACCACCTGCGGTTGCAAGTCCTTCTGAAATTAAGAACCTTTCAAGTCTGCAGGCCACATGATGATCTCCCCCCTGTTTATTCCATGTGAACCAACCATTCCCTATTTCCAGATCAACAAGCTTACTGGTCTCAATGAAGTCTTTGAAACCTTCATTGGTTGGTCCAATTACTCACCTTCCCCCTTTCTTTTCTTCAAGAGAAGTGATCATATTAAAATATCCTCCGATGATCCAATGCCTATCCCCAATCCATTTTGCTGACCAAGAGAGGGATTCCAGAAAGGCCATTTTTTGAGGGTTGATACTTGGGCCATAGAAATTCAATATCACTCCCTTTATCCTGGAATCAAGGATTTCGAAGTCTGCTGAAAGCACAAACCGAGTTGCCCAAAAATTGGTGAGGTCAACTTTGTTTGGCTTCCAAAGGATCGCCAATCCTCCTGTAGAACCTCGTGCTTCAATCACCATAGTCTTACTTCCTCTCCAAACCTTGATCCCTATTTCTTGCATCTTCTTCGTTCCACACTTTGTTTCTTGGAGAAAAACAATTATTGGTTTTTCCATCCTCATCTTATTCTTCAAGCTTTTTATTTTACGAGGGTGGTTCACTCCACGAATGTTACATGTAATGAGTTTCATTGACAACCTTTATTCACTTCTGAGAATCCAGCCTTAATGGTGGGGTACTGTCCTGACTCAATGAGTTTAGTTCCCACCTCTGCAATCCTCTTCCTGTTTGTCTTTCATCCTCTTTTGTCACCTTCTTCCGGTTGTTTCCTTTTGCTTCCTTCTGTGGTTCTTAGGATATTCCCAAATATGGGGTAGCCTTAGCTTTGAGGATAGCCTCCTGCAATAATTCAAGTTGTCGATGCGAGATATAGCCCTTTCCCTTTTTATCACATTCCTTTTCTATTGCGTCCAGATCCATGTCCTCTACTTTGTCAACCACATCATCTTCCATAGCCTCCGGTAGGTCTTCTAGATTTCCTTGGGTTAGTATAGTATCTTCCTGCACTGCTTCTTTTCCTTTTGCATGTTTTCCTAGCTTTTCCAAGTTATCCCCTATTGAGTTTAGGGTTTTGAATCTATTTGTTGGCAGCGTTTTCTTAGTCTTGGGTTGTTCGTGTTGTTGTTGGTTGCTGAGTCATCTCCAAGGTTTTTCCTGGCTTACATGGATAAAAACCTCCTCCATCATTCTTCCTTCCTTCTCCTGGGACGCCTGCAGGGTAGCGGGGGATTTTATATTGTACATACAGTCCTGGTTCATATGGTCTTATTCATGGCATTTGCGACATCGAAAAGGGAGGCGTTCGTAGTATAACAACTGGTTCCAATATACGTCATCCCATGTCGGGTTGATAACTTCAGGGAGGTCTTGTGCGAGATCCATATAGACACAAATACGGGCAAATGAGGTGTATCTTCTCTACATAGTTTGATAAGAGGATTTCACAAATTTTCCCAAGGTATTTCCAATATATTGTAAGATCTCTGGTTCCCAGTATTCACATGGGAGGGAATAAAGCCTGATCCATATTGGGGCTATGTTTAGATCCTCCTTATCAGGGTTAAATCGTTCTTTCCATGGACATAGATACAATCCAACAGAGAAGAAAACAATATGGCCTCCTTCTAATACCTGGTCTCTATCTTCCTGAATGAAAAACACGATTGTGAAGAAACCCTTGGCCCCTAAAGGCATATCAAAGTGACCTTTAGGGTTCCAGGTAGTCTTGATCCATCTTGTTAAATCCTTATCTTTTGTCTAGATTCCAATGAACTTCCATGTCAAGGATCTTTATTTCCATTTCTCTACTCACTCTCGAAGGTTCTCTGATCCGATATGAAGAGATGGGATATATTTTGCTCTGGGAAGGCATCCTCCTTGAGTTTTCCCTGATCCATATTTGGCCATGTTGTCTCCGTTCTTTCCACTCTCATTCTCCCTTGGCTCGTCCATTGAATTCAAAGCAATGTGTGTGGCAAGGACATCCTGCTGGCATGAGGAGGAGGGGGAGCCTCCCTCTCCAAAGGACTCCATCCTTCGTTGAAATCCTAAAAAGTCCAAACCCTTACTTCTATTGCCGTTTCGCTCCCGATCTCATCCGCCCAGAAAAATTGTTTTGGCCTCGCGATTGGATTACTGACATTCTCTTTACTTGATTTCTTAAATAAATGCCGCTTTTTCAAAATTTGTGGTTGTAAGAAATAATGGAATTTTTGTTAGAAGTTGTGATTTTAAAAATGAGGGTTATTAAGCTCTTCCTCTTACCGATTGCATGTGCAACCTATAAAAAGGTGCAATCACATAGAATGTGCATACTTTTTTCTTTGATTTGTTAAAGAAATGGTGTTTTAAAAAAGTCATGTTTTTGAAGAAGTAAAGTAATTTTCATTAGAAGTCGTGACTTTTAAAAACAAGTGGTACTAAGTTATTCCTCTTATGGGTGTGTGCAACCTATAAAAATGTGTGACCGTGTAGAATGCGCATACTTTATTTATTCAATTTATTAAATGAATGATGTTTTTTAAAAAGTCATGTTTTCTATAAATACTGGATTTTTTCTTAGAATTCCTGATTTTTACAAATGATGGGTACTAAGCCCTTCCTCTTAAAAATTCCTTAAGCAACCTATAGAAACGTACAATCAAGTAGAATGTGCATACTTTGTTTATTATATTTATTAAATAAATGGTGTTTGTTAAAAAGTTGTGATTTTTAAGAAATGATAGAATTCTCCTTAGAAGTTACGATTTTTAAAACTGAGGGGTACTAAGCTCTTCCACTTACCGATTGTGTCCATAACCTATAAATACATGTAGTCATATAGAATGTGCATACTTTGTTTATCTAATTTATTTAAAAAAATGGTGTTTTTTATAAAGTTATTTTTTAAGAAATAAGATAATTTCCTTTCGAAGTCATGATTTTTAAAAACAAGGGGTACTACTAAGCTCTTCCTCTTACCGATTGCATGTACAACCTATAAAAAGGTGCGATCATGAAGAATGTGGATACTTTGTGTATTTTAGTTATTGAATAAATGGCATTTCTTTTAAAAGTCATCATTTTTAAGAAATAGTGGAATTTTTCTTAGAAGTCGTGATTTTTAAAAATGAGGGTTACTAAGATCTTCCTCATACCAATTGCATGTGCAACCTATAAAAGGATGTGATCACGTAGAATGTGCATACATTTTTTATTCCATTTATTAAATAAATAACATTATTTGAAAAGTCATGTTTTTTAAGAAATAATGTAAATATTTTAGAAGTCGTGATTTTTTAAAATGAAAGGTACTATGATCTTCCTCTTATTAATTGTTTCCCATCCTATAAAAATGTGATATCATATAGAATGCACATACTTTGTTTATCTGATTTATTAAAAAATTGCACTTTTAAAAGTGATGTTTTTTAAGAAATAAAGTAATTTTCTTTAGAAGTCGTGATTTTTAAAAATGGGGGATACTAAGCTCTTCCTCTTACCAATTACGAGCACAACTTATAAAAAATTGAGATGATGTAGAATGTGTATACTTTTTTTATTTGATTTATTAAATATATGTCATTTTTTTTAAAGTCATGTTTTTTAAGACATAGTGGAACTTTTCTTAGAAGTCGAGATTTCTAAAAATGAGGGGTACTGAGCTCTTCCTTTTACCGATTGCGTGCGCAACCTATAAAAATGTGCGATCACGTAGAATTTGCATACTTTGTTTATTCAATTGATTAAATAAATAGATTTTTATAAAAAGTCATTTTTTTTAAAGAAATAATGGAACTTTTAATAGAAGTCATGATTTCTAAAAACTAGGGGTACAGAGCTCTTCCTCTTACCAATTGCATGTACAACCTATAACAAGGTCCAACCACATATATGTCCATACTTTCTTTAATCCATTTATTAAATAAATGCCATTTTTTAAAAAGTCTTGTTTTTTAAGAAATAATGTAAAAAATTTAGATGTTGTTATTTTTTAAAACAAGGGTTGGTAAGCTCTTCCTATTACAAGTTGTGTGCACAACCTATAAAAATGTGAGATGATGTATAATGTGCATACATTGTTTATTCAATTATTAAATAAATGGTGTTTTATAAAAGGTTATGATTTTTAAGAAATAACAGAATTTTTCCTACAAGTCATGATTTTTAAAAATGAGGGGTGTTAAGCTCTTCCTCTTACCGATTGATTACACAACATATAAAAAGGTGTGATTACATAGAATGTACATATTTTTTTTAATCAATTTAATAAATAAATGGTGTTTTTTTAAAATTCATGTTTTTAGGAAATAATGGAATTTTTCTTAGAAGTCATGATTTTTAAAAATGAGTAATACTAAACTCTCCCTCTTAACAATTGCATGTGCAACCTATAAAAAGGTGCGACCATGTAGAATGTGTGTACATTTTTTATTCGATTTATTAAATAAATGGTGATTTTTAATAATTTGTACTTTTTAAGAAATAATAGAATTTTCTTTAGAAGTCGCGATTTTTAAGAATGAGATTTACCAAGATCTTCCTCTTACCGATTGCATGCACAACCTATCAAAAGGTGAAATCACATAGAATGAGCATACTTTGTTGATTCCGGTTATTAAATAAATGACTTCTAAGAAAATTTCCCTTATTTATTCAAAAACACGAATTTTTAAAAAAACATCATTTATTTAATAAATCGAATAAACAAAGTATGCACATTTTATGTGATTGCACCTTTTTATAGGTTTCACACACTCGTAAGAGGAATATCTTGGTACCCCTCATTTCCAAAAATCACGAGTTCTAATGAAAATTACTTTATTTCTGAAAAAATATGACTTTTTAAAAATTTCATTTTTTTAATAAATCAGTTAAACAAAGTATGCGCATTCTACGTGATCACACGTTTTTATAGGTTGTGGACACAATCGGTAAGAAGAAGAGCTGAGTACCCATCATTTGTAGAAATCAGGACTTCTAAGAGAAAATCCATTATTTCTTAAAAAACACGAGTTTTAAAAATATCATTTATTTAATAAATTGAATAAACAAAGCATGCACATTCTATGCGACCACACCTTTTTATAGGTTGTGCACGCCCTTAAGAGGAATAGTTTAGTACCCCTTTAAAATTCATGACTTATAAATAAATTACTTTATTTCTAAAAGCTTGAATTTTTTAAAAACACCATTGTTTTTAATAAATCGGATAAACAAAGTATGCACATTCTACATGACTATGCATTTTTATAGGTTGCAAACATAAAAGGTAAGAGGAAGAGCTTAGTACTGCTAATTTTAAAAATCGCGATTTCTAAAAAGATTGCATTATTTCTTAAAAAACTTTACTTTTTAAAAAAATGGCATTTATTTAATAAATGGAATCAAGAAAGTAAGCACATTCTACATGGTCACACCTTTATATGGGTTGTGCATGCAATCGGTAGGAGGACATACCCCTAGTTTTTAAAAATTGCGTCTTTGAAGAAAAATCCCATTATTTCATTCTAAGAAAAAACATGATTTTTTAGAAAAAATCCATTTATTTAATAAATAAATTATGCGCATTGTACACAATTGCACGTTTTTATAGGTTGAACACACAATTGGTAAGAGGAAGAGCTCAATACCCCTCATTTTTAAAATCACAAATTCTAAGAAAAAATCCATTATTTCTTAAAAAACACGACTTTTTGAAAACATCATTTATTTAATAGATCAAATAAACAAAGTATGCACATTATACATGATCGTACCTTTCTATAGGTTGCACACGCAATCGGTAAGAGGAAGAGCTTAGTACCCCTTGTTTTTTAGAATCAAGACTTCTAAAAAAAATCCATTATCTCTTTAAAAATACAACTTTTTAAAAAATGACATTTGTTTAATAAATCAAATGAACAAAGTATACACATTCTACATGATCGCACATTTCTATAGGTTTCACACACAATCGGTAAGAGGACGAACTCAGTACCCCTCATTTTTATAAATAATGACTTCTAAAAAATATTCATTATTTCTCAAAAAGCAAGAATTCTTTTTAAAATGCCATTTATTGAATAAATGGTATAAGCAAAGTATTCACTTTCTATGTGGTTGAGACTTTATAGTTTGTGCACGCAATTGTTAAGATGTGGAGCTTAGTACCCCTCATTTTTAAAATCACGACTTCTAAGAAAAATTCCATTATTTCTTAAAACCACAAATTTTAAAAATCAAGACTTCTAAATACAATTACTTGATTTCTTAAAAAGCGTGACTTTTAAATAACTATTTTTTTTAATAAATCGAATAAACAAAGTATGCACATTCCATAAGATTGCATGTTTTTATAGTTTGCGGGCACAATCGATAAGAGGACAAGCTTAGTAACCCTTGGTTTTAAAAATGATGACTTCTAAAAACAATTACATTATTTCTTGAAATCACTAATTTTTTTAAAAATGTCATTTACTTAATAAATGGAATAAAAAAGTATGCGCATTCTGCGTGATCGTGTCATTTTATAGGTTGTGCACATAATTGGTAAGAGGAAGAGCTTAGTAACCCTCATTTTTAAAAATCACGACTTCTAAGAAAATTTCCATAATTTCTTAAAAACATGAATATTACAAAAAGCCATTTATTTAATAAATCGAATAAACAAAGAATGCACATTCTACTAGTCACACATTTTTATAGGTTGTGCATGCAATCAATAAGAGGAAGAGCATAGTAACCTTCATTTTTTAATTTAAATCACAACTTCTAAAAAATTTACATTATTACATAAAAACATGCTTTTTTTTTAAATATCATTTATTTTTATAAATGGAATCAACAAAGTATGCACATTCTATGTGGTTGCACCCTTTTATATGTTGCACATACAATTGGTAAGACACGGAGTTTATTACCCCTTGTTTTTAAAAATGACGAATTCTAAAAAAGTTACATTATTTTTTAAAAATCATGACCTTTTAAAAAAATGTCATTTATTTAATAAACAGAATAAAAAAAAAACATCAACATTCTACATGATCGCACCATTTTATAAGTTGCACACCCAATCAGTAAGAAGAAGAGATTAGTACCCCTTGTTTTTAAAAATCACAACTTGTAAATAATTTACATTATTTATTAAAAAACACGACTTAAAAAAAAATCATTTATTTAATAAATGGAATGAACAAAGTATGCAAATTGTACATGATCGCACCTTTTTTATAGGTTGTTCACGCAATTGGTAAGATGGAGAGATTAGTACCCATTGTTTTTAAAAATCACGACTTCTAAATAATTTACATTATTTCTTAAGAAAGACGACTTTTAAAAAAATTTCATTTGTTTAATAAATGGAATCAACAAATTATGCACGTTGTACATGATCGCACCTTCTTATAGGTTGCACACGCAATTGGTAAAAGGAAGAGATTAGTACTCATCCTTTCTAAAAATCACAACTTTTAAGAAAAATTCCATTATTTCTTTAAAAACATGACTTTTGAAAAACATCATTTATCTAAAAATCGAATAAAAAATGTTCGCACGTTCTACATGATTGTACCTTTTTCTAGGTTGCACATGCAACCAGTAGGAGGGAGAGCATAGTAACCCTCAATAAAAATCATGACTTCTAAGAAACATTTCATTATTTCTTAAAAAACAAAACTTTTTAAAAAACACCATTTATTTAATAAATCAAATGTGCAAAGTATACACATTCTACATCAGCACACCTTTCTATATGTCATCCACGTAATTGGCAGGAGGAAGAACTTAGTGCCCCTTATTTTTTAAATCATGACTTCTAAGAAAAAATCCACTATGTCTTAAAAAACACGAGTTTTTAAAAAACAACATTTATTTAATAAATAAATAAAAGAATGTATAAACATTATAATTCATCACACATTTTTATAAACTGTGCACATAATTGGTAAGAGGAAGAACTTAGAACCCATTGTTTTTAAAAATAATGACTTCTAAAGAAAATTACTTTATTTCTTAAAAAACTTGAATTTTCAAAAACACCATTATTTTAATAAGTTGGAAAAATAAACTATGCACATTCTATTTGATCAGATATTTTTGTAGGTTGCGGAAACAATGGGTAAGAGGAAGAGATTAGTACCCCTCAATTTTAAAAATCACAATTTCTAACAAAATTACATTATTTCTTTAAAAAAATGACTTTTTAAAAGAATGTCATTTATTTAAGAAATGGAATAAAAAAAGTATGCACATTCTACGTGATCGCACCTTTTAATAGTTTGTGCATGCAATTGGTAAGATGAAGATCTTAGTACCTGTTTTTTTTTTAAATCATGACTTCTAAGAAAAACTCCATTATTTCTTAAAAACACTAATTTTTAAAAAATGTCATTTATTTTATAAATCGAATAAACAAAGTATGCACATTCTACGTGATCACACCTCTTTAAAGGTTGTGCATGCAATCGGTAAGAGGAAGCTTAGTGCCCCTCATTTTTTAAAATCATGACTTCTAAATAAAATTACTTTATTTCGGAAAAATACATGACTTAAAAAAATGCCATTTTTTAATAAATCAGATAAGAAAAATATGCACAGTCTATATGATCACATGTTTTTATAGTTTGCAGAGATGATTAATAAGATCTTAGTACCCCTCATTTTTAAAATCACAACTTCTAAGAAAAATTCCATTATTTCTTAAAATCATGACTTTTTAAAAAACACCATTTCTTTAATAAATAATTAAAACAAAGTATGCACAGTCTACTTGATTGTACATTTTTTATAGGTTTCTCAAGCAATTGGTAAGAGGAAGAGCCTAGTACCCCTCATTTTTAAAAATCATGACTTCTAAGAAAAATTCAATTATTTATTAAAAAACACAACTTTTGAAAAACACCATTTATTTAATAAGTGGAGTAAATAATGTACGCACATTGTATCCGAGCGCACTCTTTTATAGGTTGCGCACACAATTTGTAAGAGAAAGATCTTAATACCCCTCGTTTTTAAATATCGTGAATTCTAAGAAATAAATCATTATTTTTTAAAACAAGAGTTTTTAAAGACACCATCTATTTAATAAATCGAATGAAAAAAGTAATCACATTATACATTATCGCACATTTTTACAGGTTGTGCATGCAATCGGTAAGAGGAAGTGATTAGTACACCTCGTTTTAAAAAAAACCACTTCTAAAAAATTCACATTATTTCTTAAAAACACGCAGTTTTAAAAAAATCCTATTTATTTAATAAATGGAATAAATAAAACTACATGCGCATTCTACGTGATCGCACAATTGTATAAGTTGCACACATAATCAGTAAGAGGAAGAGCTTAGTACCACTCGGTTTTAAAAATCACGACTTTTAAATCATTTACATTATTTCTTAAGAAACATTACTTTTAAAAAAAATGCCATTTATTCAATAAATGGAATCAACAAAGTATGAACATTGTACATTATCAGATCTTTTTATAAGATGTGCATGCAATTGGTAAGAGGAGGATCTTAGTACCCCTCATTTTTAAAAATCAATACTTCTAAGTAATTTACATTATTTATTAAGAAATGTAAATTTTTAAAAAAATGCCATTTGTTTTATAAATGGAATCAATAAAGTATGCACATTGTACATGATCGCACCCTTTTAAAGGTTGGGCACACAATTGGTATGAGGAAGATCGTAGTACCCCTCATTTTTAAAAATCACGACTTCTAAGAAAAAATCAATTATTTCTTAAAAAACACTTATTTTTAAAAAAATGTAATTTATTTAATAAATCGAATAAACAAAGTATGCACATTCTAGATGTGATCACACCTTTTTATAGGTTGCACATGCAATCGGTAAGATGAAGACCTTATTATCCCTCATTTTTTAAAATCATGACTTCTAAAGAAAATTACTTTATTTCATAAAAAACATGACTCCATAAAAAAACGTCATTTTTTAATAAATTATAGAAGCAAAATATGTGCATTCTATATGATCACATGTTTTTATAAGTTGTAGAGATGATTGGTAATAGGAAGATCTTAGTACCCCTCATTTTTAAAAATCACGACTTCTAAGAAAAAATCCATTATTTTTAAAAGATCATGAATTTTTAAAAAACACCATTTATTTAATAAATAAATAAACTAAGTATGCATAGTCTACTTGATTGTACCTTTTTTATAGGTTTCTCAAGCAATCGATAAGAGGAAGAGCCTAGTACCCCTCATTATTTAAAATCACGACTTCTAAGAAAAAATAAATTGTTTATGAAAAAACATGACTTTTAAAAAACACCATTTATTTAATAAATGGAGTAAATAAAGCAAGCACATTGTATATGATCACACCTTTTTATAGGTTGCGCATGCAATTGGTAAGAGGAAGATCTTAGTACCCCTTGTTTTTAAATATTGTGACTTGTAAGAAAAAATCCACTATTTCTTAAAAAACACAAGTTTTTAAAAACACCATTTATTTAATAAATCAAATAAACAAAGTATTCACAATATACACGATCACACCTTTTTATAGGTTGTGCACACAATCAGTAAGAGGAAGTGATTAGTACGCCTTGTTTTTAAAAATAACTACTCCGAAAAAATTTACATTATTTATTAAAAGCAACGACCTTTTAAAAACATTCCATTTATTTAATAAATGGAATAAATAAAAACTACATGCACATTCTACATTATCACGCAATTTTATAAGTTGCACGCACAATCGATAAGAGGAAGAGCTTAGTACTGCTCATTTTTAAAAATCATGACTTCTAAATCATTTACATTATTTCTTAAGAAACATTACTTTTTTTTTAAATGTCATTTATTCAATAAATGGAATAAAAAAATATGCACATTGTACATTATCGTACCTTTTTATAGGTTGTGCATGCAATTGGTAAGAGGAAGAGCTTAGTACCCCTCATTTTTAAAAATTACGACTTTTAAGTAATTTACATTATTTCTTAAGAAACACGACTTTTAAAAAAAATGTCATTTGTTTAATAAATGGAATCAACAAAGTATACACATTACACATGATCGCACCTTTTATAGGTCGTGCACACAATTGGTAAGATGAAGAGCTTAGTACCCCTCGTTTTAAAAAAACACAACTTCTAAGAAAAATTCCACTATTCTTAAAAAACACGACCTTTTAAAAAAAATGTCATTTATTTAATAAATCAAATAAACAATCTACGTACATTCTACATGATTGCACCTTCTTATAGGTTGTGCATGCAGTTGGTAAAAGGGAGATCTTAGTACCCATTGTCTTTTAAAATCATGACTTTTAAAAAAATTACATTATTTCCTAAAAACACGACTTTTTAAAAAATGACATATTTAATAAATGGAATAAAAAAGTACATGCACATTCTACGTGATTGCACCTTTTTATAAGTTGCACACCCAATCAGTAACAAGAAGAGATTTGTACCCCTCATTTTTAAAAATCACGACTTTTAAATAATTTACATTATTTCTTTAGAAACGTGTCTTTTAAAAAAAATGTCATTTATTTAATAAATGGAATCAACAAAGTATCCTCATTGTACACGATCGCACATTTTTATAGTTTGTGACTGCAATTGGTAAGAGGAAGAGCTTACTACCCCCTGTTTTTAAAAATCACGTCTTCTAATAAAAATTCTATTATTTCTTAAAAAATACAACTTTTAAAAAAATGTCATTTATTTAGTAAATCCAATAAACAATGTACACACATTCTACATGTTCGCTATTTTTTATAGGTTGCGCATGCAATCAGTAAGAGGGAGAGCATAGTACCCCTCATTTCTAAAAATAATGACTTCGAAAAAAATTATATCATTTCTTAAAAACATGATTTAAAAAATATGTCATTTACTTAATAAATGGAATAAAAAAAGTACATGCACATTCTATGTGATTGCACCTTTTTATAAGTTGTGCACCTAATCGGTAAGAGGAAGTGCTTAGAAGCCCTTGTTTTTAAAACTCATGACGTTGAAATAATTTACATTAATTATTAAGAAACACGACTTTTTAAAAACATATCATTTATTTAATAAATGAAATCAACAAAGTATGCACGTTGTACACGATCACACCTTTTTATAGGATGTGCACACAATTGGTAAGAGGAAGAGCTTAGAACCCCTCATTTTTAAAAGTCATGAATTCTAAATGATTTACATTACTTATTAAGAAACACAACGTTTTTAAAAAATGTCATTTATTTAATAAATGGAATCAACAAAGTATGCACATTGTACATGATCACACCTTTTCTAAGATTGCACACGCAATTGGAAGAGGAAGAGCTTACTATCCCATGATTTTAAAAAGCATGACTTCAAATAAAAATTCCATTATTTCTTAAAAAACGTGACTTTTTTAAAAACACCATTTATTTAATAAATCGAATAAACAAAGTATTCACATTTCACATGATCGCACCTTCTTATAGGTTGCACACGCAATCGACAAGAGGAAGCGATTAATATGCCTCATTTTTTAAAATCAATACTTCTAAAACATTTATTTATTTCTTAAAAAACACGACTTTTAAAAAAATATCATTTATTTGTGTGTTAGAGAGATCCAAATAGCTCTTTAGACATCACCTCAGCTAACTTTGGATTATTCTGTTTGAAATCACTTTAGTAATAATTTTGTAAATCAAGTTGCAAAGTGAAATGATCTAAAGCCACTGAAGGATTCAGGTTTTGAACTTTTTGGAATTAATGCAATAAAATTTGAGTTCAATGAACATAAAACAAAAGCCTACAATCTTGAATCTTCCAACATCCAATAGTTCATTTCCAATAGTATCAAAAAATTCAATAAAATTTTCAATGGACTATCCATTTGGACAAGGGCTCTTAGATCTAGCAAATTTCTTTAAAACATCTTCAATTTCCTTCAAAGAGACAGGGTATCCTACTCTAAGGCCCTCCTTAGGAGAAAAAAGTGTAGGATAGCTTTAAATAACTTGTAACTATTGCAAAACCAAGATCCTTATATAGATCGGAGAAATGTTCTACAACAACTTATTCCAAGTCTTTGCTCCCATATATCAAATTTCCTTGCCTATCTTTTAAATTCTAGATAGCATTTGAGGTTCTTCTATGATTGGCGAATCTATGAAAAAAAGTTGTATTGTTATTTGCTTGAGATAACCATATGGCTTGGCGTTTGAGCCTCTAGGATTCTTCTTCAATCTTCTTCAACCTTACTTTTTCTGGCCTCCAAGTTAGCTAACTAATCTTTTGTCTGACTCAAGAAAATACCAAAGGAATTACTGGAATAATGAAAATCAATTTCTTCTTCAATAAGTAGTAATCCTTTCTTCAATTTTAACTTCTTCGCATTTTCCAACTGAATCACTACCTTCTTTAACTCTTTCATTTTACCAACCAGTCTATGCATAACAGTATATCCAATATAATTTGAAAGAGACCTTCATTTTTCTCTAACCAGAGTAGAAAATTATGCATGGATTTCTCAACCTCCAACTGCAAACATTGTGGAATATGATCTGAAATACCAACATTAACCGACGAAGGTCAAAATTTTCCAACCGACTTAGCCAAATATTCTGTGATTAAAAATCGATCAAGTGTCTTAGCAACCTCTATTGTGGTAGTCCTTCAACCATTTCTCCTAGTAAAATATAGAGAAGTAGGAAGGACATCAATTAGTTGAACCTCTTGAAACAAATCTTGAATGAAGACCAATAATGGGTCTAAACAAGGACTTCTACCCCACACTTAGTAGGCAAAGAGAGTCAAATTTAGATCACCTCCAAGAATCAACTAAAAATCATTAAGTAAACCATTGTGAACCACTCAGTTACAAAACTCCTTCCTACCAAATTAAAGTCCATATTAGTTTATATTTTTTATGATATGATCTAATCCTTTGATCCTTACTTCCAAAAGTATCCTTGCACAAGTAATAAATGGTCTTATATCAGCCACAGTTGGGTTCCAAATTGCAAGTAAACCCTATGAATGACCACTAACATCAACTGAACAACATTCCTAACCAAGACAATTATATAAAAAATATCAGAAGCTTTGGAACCGATTCACATCGTCTCTTGTATCAGAATAACATTGGGTTTAATCATCTCAAAAGGTATCTTAAGGGTGTTCAATTTTGCAGCGCCCCCTATACCTATAATATTAAAAGAAGTAATTATTGTAGGAACTTCCATTGTTACACACCTATTTGTCACACTAATAAGTGTTACACTTTCATCACCATGTGGGAGTGTTTGTTATGACCCCTGGATATGTTGGAAGGGAAACCTATCATTTGGAGGTCAAAATATTATTTTTCACCTTGATTTATTATCCTTCTTTGAGCTTCATTGCTCCCTTTCCCACATACAGAGGAGCATGAAACCATGTTATCCCCCATTTCCCAGTTTTGAGGGAGGGATAAAGTCCACTTTATCCCCCTTTTCCCATTTCTGAGGGAGTGATGAAGTTGTTACAACCAACTTTGTCTTATTTGAGAGGTTGTTTCTAATATATTTTAGTTGGTTAAGGGTTGGTTCGAGCTATCCTCTATCCAAGGCAAGTTCAATCTTGTATGTTCAATCAAATTCTCTTTTGATCCTATCCTCTTTTCAAATTATCCTATGGTTTTTATGCCTCAAAATCCTATATAATGGAGACCATTCTTGGGTGAAAAAGGAGGAGAATTTTAAAGCATCATACTTATGATCTTGTAACACTCAAATGGATGGAAAGGCGAGATTGGAGGAGATGTTGCAAAATAAAGGCTAAGGTTTTAAGTGATTCTTATGTATGATTTCCATATTTATTAACATAAACTTGGCCTATTCTCCCAATTTTGTGTTTATTATGTTGAATCTACAAAATGTTTATCTTTCTTTGGTTTGGTAATTAGATTTATTTATGCTCAATATACATATTTGTCATGTCCCAAATTTGGTATTGGGTCACAATGGCCTAATCACATTGGCCCTATTCATTAGAGTTTGTCAAATTGATGCTAAAGGTCAAATAATTGCCAAGGGGGAAAATTACTAGTTTCCTAGGTTTGGGGTGGAAGCTTTGGGATTTGGAATAATGGGGATAATAAATGATGTTTGAACATTAGAATGGCATAAATATTTAATAAAGGATCTAAATAAATATATACAAGTGAAAATCAAAGTGGCATTTCATCATGAAGACACATGGAGGAAGTGGGACCCACATATGGCTAGATTTCCCCACTACACTTGGCATCATTCTCTCACCAATTCGAATTCAAGGTGAATGGTAACATACTTTGGGGAGTACAAAAGGTATTATTCATTGCATGACTCATACAAGGTCGAAATATAGAGGAAGAGTAACTCCCATGGAAGAGGAAGAGGCAATTTGGAGCTAGTGAGACACTTGGGCTAGATTCCCTAGCTCTATGACAACAATGATGAAGATGCTATGACACCTATGACACAAATCATACCTGAAGGCTGACATATGACATGTCAGGGCTAAAAATAGACTCCAAGAGGGCGCTCAAGGGTGTTAGGGCAGCTAAGATGCTTCCACATGTGATTTGGTGGAAGTGGGAGACTAGGAATTGTTGTACAAGTGGCGTTCTTTGGAATCTCTTCCCAACATGAGTTGGAATGAGTCTCTTGGAAGGAATTCGACCCATGGAGGACATTAGAAGTTTATAAACGTCAATAACAAAGAATTAAACCAGCTTTTGATCATTTGTAGAATTTGCAATTGCATTTGTGAAGAGGGAGAGCTAGTGGATGACTAGTTTCTTGCCTTAGCCAATTTCGAGGGTGAAAGATTCCCATCCAAGTTGGTAATTGGAAAGGACATTCAGACCTTTCATTTGGAGCTTTAATGGAGTCTTTATTTGCAGGTGTAAGCTACAGGGCAGCTCATGGTTTCTTCTATTGCAGCTCACTCCTTCAACCATTTCCAGTTTTGATGGCATATTCTTGATCCTTGAGGGAGGGCGTTTTTGGTGAGCTATTGTACTCTTTGGGGGAGCTTTTAATGCCCCATTACTTTTTTAATATGAATTAAATACTCTTTTCTTCATCTCCAAAAATTTTCAGGTCGAAATTCCAAGTAGAAATGTATAAATCTCATTTTTAATGGAAGAACAATGCCATTTCCCCACTACCTTGTTGTGAGCCAATGTATTGATGATGATTTCGAATGAATGGATTATTATCTGAGATATATGTGATAAATATACTGCCATTGATGTCTTATACAAGCTTCATGTACTGTACTTGAGCATTTGAAGCATTTTTACTCAGTTTAGTTGTATTGGGAGGTGAAATAGTGCCATTTCCCCAAGGGTCGAATTGGGGATTTTTGCAGTTGAATGGGAGAGGGTGAGAACAGTTGTAATAATCCATTAATGGTGCATATGAGAATTTAATAAAATAATTAACACATTACATACCTTTTTTCATAAATTTGAGTGGGTTTGGAGGCATTTGGGAAGCCATTTTCAGTACTTACCTCAGGGGGATTTGAACCCCAAATTACTAGTAAAATTGCATACTTGGTCCAGAATATTAAGAGAGTTTACAGAGGTATTTTGGTGACCATATGTCATCCCTAAACATCATATTCAAGTACTAATATCATTCATACACCTTCCTTGAATATTTGAAGGGATTTGGAGTCAATTTGAGACCTAGAGACCAATACTAGTCAAAGGGAAATCACTAGTAAAGTTACCTACATTGACCAGAATTGAAAGAGGATTTGCAGAAGTATTTTAAAGGTCCAAAGGCATCCCTGAAACACATATTTATGTTCTAATATCATTCATATACCTTCTCAGAAGATTTGGGATCATTTGGGTCAAATTTGGGACCTAGAGATCAAAACTAGTCAAAGGTCGAACCAGGGAAAAAAAGTGGAAAATTGCAATTTTAATAAAATTCCTAACAAGGGACATTACAGTGGTATCAGAGCATGGTCCTTGCACCTGTGTATTAGGTACATACATTCAAGAATAATTGGCAGCCATGTCTTACTATTATGATGAATCCTATGAGTACAATTCTTATGAGGAATATGCAGATGCTTATGAGCAATATGAAGAAGAATGTGAATGGTACGAGGAAGAGGTGCCATCATGCAACACTTATTACAATTTCAAGAGAAATGAAGATTATTATTATGAATTTAGATCTGATGAATATGAGTGTGTCACACCAACCAAGGATAATTCTATGAGCGAGTTCCAAAGATGGAGAGAAAAATATAAAACCTTGCCCCAACAATATCAAAAATATCAAGAATATCTTGCTTCAAGCAAAAATACACAAAATGCCATGTCTTTTGATTACTATGCTGAACATGTTTTTGAAAATAGGCCCAAAAATGAAGATGTGGAGTTAGTGAAGAAAGGTTTATGCCCTTCTTGTAAAAACCCTTGGAGCGAGTATCATATATGTGTGCATGAAATGATGTCCTCCTTGAGGAGAGCTTTTGAGATTTATTCAAGAAGAGATTCCAAGTATACTGATCCTAAGGAAAACAAGGGGCAAAATGCATCAGCTTGCTTGAAGGAGAAAAATGAAGAGACATCACAAGAGCATGAAGAATATTCTATTGAAAATATGGAAGATCATTTCGAGACACCTTCTAGCTTAGACATGAACCAAAGAGCATCTACTGATGGATGCTTAAACTATGAAGGAGTACCTACTGATGGGTGCTCACACCTTTATGTTGGTGACATAGATATCCCTTTTGAAAGTGTTGCTGCAAGCCCAAGTTCCATTAAGCATGATAATGAAGACCTTGTAGCAGTTGAAGAAGAACCAAGATCAACTTTCCCATCACCACTTGAGCTTCATGAAGTTGGTCCAATTAAAAATGAAGAAGATGAGGAGGTTCATTTGCAAGAGCCTCATTTTATTGAAGGGTCCTTAAAGATGAATGAAAAGAAGATCCGAGAGTCCCTCAGCATTCTCCATGACACTCAAGCATTGGTGTCAAATTCTTGTTGGAGAGCTACTTCATTGGAGGAAACATCCTTCCTTGAAGACATGGAGAAGATTTAAAGAGCAATGTGCCACATCAAAGGTAATTTCATGTCTTTGATTTTTGATAGAAACCATTTGTTTGAGCTTAATGAATTGTTACATGATGCATACTTGAAGAATAATGAGGATATTCATAAGCTCACAATTCAAAATGAGCAACTTCTTGAAAAGTTGCAAGATACTTGTTTTTCGTCCTATGTTTCAGATTGTCAAATGGTAGATTGTTTGGAGGATTCTCATGACATGGTGAATCATGAGAAATTTGGGAATTTGAATGTGCTTAATGTGTTTGAAGATGAACTTGAAGAGATCCAAACACTTGATGTGGTGGAAGAGGAACTTGAATTGTCTCTTGATGAAGCTTATGCAATTTCTAAAGAAGAGCATGATTCCTCTACATGGGAACCAATCTATGACAAAGGTTTCCCACTTTTGAAGGAGCTGCATGATACTACCCACATGGATCCTTCCCATGATGAAACTTCTGTACTTTTTGATCATTTGGGTGATTTGGTTCATTCTCCTACATCCTACAATTCCATGTTTTGCAACATTAGTCTCAATGAAGTATGGGTAAAAGGGTTCTTTTTGATGGTGCCACATGAGGAGTATGGAACTCCTAGATTTACTTTTTATGATGATATGGTTGGAGCACATTCTTATTCACATTTGCAGCAGCATACTTTGTTACTTTATTATGATGCACATCTACATGGATGCACCTATGATATGCATTTGAGTCACTTGAAGACTCATGGTTTTTCTTGCTCAACACTTGATTCATTTGATGTTAGAGGAACTTCATCCAACACTTGGGTGAATAGATTTATGATTGGAGAACATTTTTGTTGGAAGCCACATACTTTGTTATATCTTTATGATGATCACATTCAGGGATGTATGGGTGAGACTTCTTTGATTCATTTGAAGTCTCCTTGTTTTTTCTGCTCATTATTTGGTTCAGATTTTAGTGGAGATTCTTCATTCACTTCTTGGATGAAAGAATACATGGCTGAATATTTTGATGCATATCAAATCCTTTTGGAGCATCATTATAGGAAATGGGATCCTCACCTATGTCATTGGAGCAGATTTGATTGGTCACTTGAAGCTTGTATGCACTTGGAAAATGGTGGTCTACTTGCTTGGAGGTATAAGCACTTTCATGACTCTTTGATCAAGCATATCCTTGATGTACATTTTCATTATGTTGTTATGTACTTTGATGATATATATTTGGTACTCATGATGTTTGGAAGGATGCATACAAGAAAATGGGATCCAAGAATCCTCTTAACTAATGGTGTGGGTTGGAGAGCACTCTTAATTAGTGGGGTGCAATACAAGCAATGGGACCCTGGAATAATTTTTATCTCATTGGTTTCATATTTTTTTGGGGAAGCAAGCAGTATGGGAGATGGATTCCCCACTTAATAAAGTGATTTTAATCAGAGTAATGTAGCAGCAAGCATGGTGGTTCCTCTCTAAAATCTTCATGGAAACTCAAAGACTCAAGGTTGGGCAATTCAATGGCAACTTCAAAGAATTATACAGAAAGCAGGTTCTTCAACACCCATGTTTAAAATTGCTTGAGGACAAGCAATATTGGGAAGGGAGGATTTGTCATGTCCCAAATTTGGTATTGGGTCACAATGGCCTAATCACATTGGCCCTATTCATTAGAGTTTGTCAAATTGATGCTAAAGGTCAAATAATTGCCAAGGGGGAAAATTACTAGTTTCCTAGGTTTGGGGTGGAAGCTTTGGGATTTGGAATAATGGGGATAATAAATGATGTTTGAACATTAGAATGGCATAAATATTTAATAAAGGATCTAAATAAATATATACAAGTGAAAATCAAAGTGGCATTTCATCATGAAGACACATGGAGGAAGTGGGACCCACATATGGCTAGATTTCCCCACTACACTTGGCATCATTCTCTCACCAATTCGAATTCAAGGTGAATGGTAACATACTTGGGGGAGTCCAAAAGGTATTATTCATTGCATGACTCATCCAAGGTCGAAATATAGAGGAAGAGTAACTCCCATGGAAGAGGAAGAGGCAATTTGGAGCTAGTGAGACACTTGGGCTAGATTCCCTAGCTCTATGACAACAATGATGAAGATGCTATGACACCTATGACACAAATCAGACCTGAAGGCTGACATATGACATGTCAGGGCTAAAATAGACTCCAAGAG
Organism: Larix kaempferi; assembly: GCA_027924585.1. NCBI lineage: Eukaryota > Viridiplantae > Streptophyta > Pinopsida > Pinales > Pinaceae > Larix > Larix kaempferi. The sequence goes on along the minus strand of BSBM01000825.1, from coordinate 22,155,984 downwards.
GGCTCTCAAGGGTTTTAGGGCAGCTAAGATGCTTCCACATGTGATTTGGTGGAAGTGGGAGACTAGGAATTGTTGTACAAGTGGCGTTCTTTGGAATCTCTTCCCAACACGAGTTGGAATGAGTCTCTTGGAAGGAATTCGACCCATGGAGGACATTAGAAGTTTATAAATGTCAATAAAAAAGAATGAAACCAGCTTTTGATCATTTGTAGAATTTGCAATTGCATTTGTGAAGAGGGAGAGCTAGTGGATGACTAGTTTCTTGCCTTAGCCAATTTTGAGGGTGAAAGATTCCCATCCAAGTTGGTAATTGGAAAGGCCATTCAGACCTTTCATTTAGAGCTTTAATGGAGTCTTTATTTTCAGGTGTAAGCTACAGGGCAGCTCATGGTTTCTTCTATTGCAGCTCACTCCTTCAACCATTTCCAGTTTTGATGGCATATTCTTGATCCTTGAGGGAGGGCGTTTTTGGTGAGCTATTGTACTCTTTGGGGGAGCTTTTAATGCCCCATTTATTTTGTAATATGAATTAAATACTCTTTTATTCATCTCCAAAAAGTTTCAGGTCTAAATTACAAGTAGAAATGTATAAATCTCATTTTTAATGGAAGAACAATGCCATTTCCCCACTACCTTGTTGTGAGCCAATGTATTGATGATGATTTCGAATGAATGGATTATTCTCTGAGATATGATCAATATACTACCATGGATGTATTATACAAGTTTCATGTACTGTACTTGAGCATTTGAAGCATTTTTACTCAGTTTAGTTGTATTGGGAGGTGAAATAGTGCCATTTCCCCAAGGGTCGAATTGGGGATTTTTGCAGTTGAATGGGAGAGGGTGAGAACAGTTGTAATAATCCATTAATGGTGCATATGAGACTTTAATAAAATAATTAACACATTAAATACCTTTTTTCATAAATTTGAGTGGGTTTGGAGGCATTTGGGAAGCCATTTTCAGTACTTACCTCAGGGGGATTTGAACCCCAAATTACTAGTAAAATTGCATACTGGTCTAGAATATTAAGAGAGTTTGCAGAGGTATTTTGGTGACCATATGTCATCCCTAAACATCATATTCAAGTACTAATATCATTCATACACCTTCCTTGAATATTTGAAGGGATTTGGAGTCAATTTGAGACCTAGAGACCAATACTAGTCAAAGGGAAATCACTAGTAAAGTTACCTACATTGACCAGAATTGAAAGAGGATTTGCAGAAGTATTTTAAAGGTCCAAAGGAATCCCTGAAACACATATTTATGTTATAATATCATTCATATACCTTCTTAGAATATTTGGGATCATTTGGGTCAAATTTGGGACCTAGAGATCAAAACTAGTCAAAGGTCGAACCAGGGAAAAAAAGTAGAAAATTGCAATTTTAATAAAATTCCTAACAAGGAACATTACAATATTGCATAGGAAAGTATTTTCTCTTTGTTTCTTGCAGTATATCATATGCACCATAAGATTGGAATTCAAAGCTAGGAGCTAGAGTAATTAGGAGCAGCATGGTCGATCGTCTAAAGAGAAGTAGAGCATCTACTCCCATTTTCCTTTCCCTTGATTTGCTTGTTTGTATTTGAGCTAGATATAGGGAGAAGTTAGTGTCTATTTGTAATATTCTATCTTGGATCAAAGGATTCTTGATCCAAGGGAGACCTCACCTATCCGCAGGGGAAAATTTTACACAACAGAAACTATCGACACCATTGAGGAATGATTTCTATTAATCATTTCTTAGTTTCTACCCCTTTGAATTTTTGTTTGTTGCTCAATCTTTTCAAGTGTGTGTTTTTCATTTGAATTTTCCCCTTCCCTCATCATCATTGGGAATATCTTTGAACCAAGAACCTAACCCTTTCTCATATCTGAGCAAGATTGGTTTATTTTTCACCACTTTATAGACTCCATCCCCCCTATAAGGGAGTATATGGGGATAACATCTTGATTATACCCCTCTCTCAATGTTTTGGGGAGTGACAAACCCTTATGTTGAATTTTCTGAATTTACTTCAATATGATCTAGGATCTTAACTGAGAGAACAACATGTATAGCATATCTACAGCATATCAATCATGGAGACAATAATGCAAGCACACAAGAGACACAAAGATTTACTTGGGGAAAACCATAAAGGTGAAAAACCCCAATAACTTCCTCAGAGATAGATAGAGCAATGATACAACCAACCATGAGAGATAGACACAACCTAGCAGCAGATCCTCCTCCTCCATAAGTGTGACACTCCTCCTTGAGTGCATGAGTGAGAAGTAAGTGAGTAAATAGAGTGCCTCCCGCACTCTATTTATACTTGACTTGACTTGCCTTTTTACCTAACTCATGTAGGCTCGAACTTTACCACATAACATAATGCTGAGTGGGCCGACCCCCAATAGGGTGGTCTAATAACCCTTTGACCCACATGGCTGACCCCCAATAGGGTGGTCTAATAACCCTTTGACCCACATGACTTATACAGGGCTGACCCCAAATAAGGTGGTCTAATAACCCATCAAGTATAAGTTACGACACTTACAATATAAATGACGACACTTCCTTATAGAGGAATAATAACATCTCTATAGGAATATAATATACATATATGTGAAATACATTCTGAAGTTACATATACATCAACACTCCCTCTTAACTAGGAAGGTATTTCTCAGCACAGTTATTCTAGCACAAGTCATCTTCTCTGGATCATCGTCACTAGATAATCGTCATCGAGTCATCATCATCATCACTGCTGCTGCTATCTCAATCAATCTCTGAATCTACTCGTCATAGGAAGTTCTACAGAGCCAGTCCTTTTTCATACTGGATGTAGGCCCACCACCTACAGGTCTTTATCATCATTGGCCATACTGTGGAATCCTCAGGACTTATTGCGTGCGTCACAAAACCTCGAAAGAGCATCCCAGGATGTTACGGGTACACAACTCCAACCTGTAGGATCTCCCAGGGCTCTATTACATGTGACCCCACCACAAAACCTCGAAAGAGCATCTCAGGATGTTACGGGTACACAACTCCGACCTGAAATCTCCCAGGGAACAAATTACATGTGGTCCACCACAAAACCTAGCAAGAGAATCTCAGGATGTTACGGGTACACAACTCCGACCTGAAATCTCCCAGGGCACAAATTACATGTGGTCATGGAAAAACCTCGAAAGAGCATCTCAGGATGTTACGGGTACACAACTCCGACCTAAAATCTCCCAGGGCCCAAATTACATGCCATAGGACAAAACCTCGCAAGAGCATCTCAAGATGTTACGGGTACACAACTCCGACCTGAAATCTCCCAGGGCACAAATTACATGTCCTCCCAGAGCAATGTCTCGAAAGAGCATCCCAGGCTGTTACGGGTACACAACTCCGACCTATAGGATCTCCCAGACATGCTCATCTGCACAACCTGATCCACGCCCACAGAGTATAAACCTGATACTCACCATACATCATCCTGATGTACTCATGATCATCCTGATCATCATCACTGCAACGTCCTGCTGCATGTCATCTGGAGCAACATCCTGAAGCTCATCATCCATGATCATCCTGATCATCATCACTGCAATGTCCTGTTGCATGTCATATGGAGCAACATCCTGAAGCTCATCATCCATGATCACCCTGATCATCACTGCAACATCCTGCTGCATGATCCACCTGATCATCAATGCATCCACCTGATGCATACCAAGTATCTACCTGATACATATCATCATACATGATCCTCCTGATCATGCAATGTATCCACCTGATACATGATACATATCACCATACATGATAAACCTGATCATACAATGTATCCACCTAATACATATACAGATACATGGTCCAAGCATCCAACATGATGCATATACAAAATACATACACATGATCCAACTGATCATATCCAGCATCCAACATGATGCATACATACATAAATGATCCAACTGATCATATCTAGCATCCAACATGATGCATACATACATAAATGATCCAACTGATCATATCCAGCATCCAACATGATGCGTACATACATAAATGATCCAACTGATCATATACAACATCCAACATGATGCGTACATACATAAATGATCCAACCGATCATATCCAAGAAGAAACTAGAACATCATCCTGATGCCCATTATCCAGCGTTTACATCCACAGCCATGTGAAGGATCCTCCTTCCAACATTCTTGGAATGGCTTAAGCAAATGTGTCCATCAATTCTTCCTCGAAGTATCCTCAATCTGAAGAACGCCAAGTCTCTCTCTGAAGTACTTGAACTTCACCCTGGCTAGTGGCTTCGTCAGCACATCTGCAATCTGCTCGTCCGTCGTAACATACAGGAGCTTCACAGCTCCTCTCTGCACCATATCCCTGATATAGTGATATTTGATCTCTATGTGTTTCGACTTGTCATGAAACACTGGGTTCTCGGACAGCTTTACACAACTTTGGTTATCACAGAAGATACCAGTAGCCTCCAATGGGAGATCAAATAGCTCAGACAGTAGCTTCCGTAGCCATACTACCTCACAACTAGCTGAACAGGCTGCAACATACTCTGCCTCAGCTGTACTCAGTGCTACGCAGGACTGCTTCCTGCTAAACCAAGAGATCACACATGATCCCATACTGAAGCAGCACCCAGATGTGCTCTTCCTGTCTGCAGCACTGCCATCCCAATCTGAATCAACATAAACCTGCAGGTTAAACTTTTGATTCGCCTCATACCTGAGCCCATAATCCACTGTACCCTTCAGGTACCTCAGAATATGCTTTACAGCAACCAGGTGAACACTCCTCGGATCCATCAGGAACTGGCTCAATGTGTTCATAGCAAAGCAAATGTCTGGTCTCATGTTCGTCAGGTACATCAAGGACCCAATCATCTGGCGATACATAGAGACATCAATCGGCTCAGATGAAGCATCACATAGAAGCTTCAGATTTGATGCCATAGGTGTGGCCATGGCCTTGCAATCCATCATCCCGAACCTCTTTGGGATCTCTACTGCATACTTCCCTTGTCCAAGGAAGATTATATCTGCACTCTGCCACACCTCCATGCCAAAAACAAATAGTGCATCATCCCCAAGTTCTTCATCTCGAACTCGGTAGTAAGCTTCTGCTGCGTGTCGGCAATCAATCTATCTTCACCATACCAAGTTCTGCACATATATGATTTCCTATCATGTGTCTCAGAACCAAGTGGATACTCTACATACACTTCTTCTTCAACTACACCATTCAAGGAAGCTGTCTTGAATCCATCTGGTGTATCTTCTATTTCATCACTTTTATATTTCTCAATGCTGCCATCTACAACATGCTTGATTTGATAGTTCCATTTGGAAGTCATAGCAAACTTCCCTTCATGTCTTGGGATTACATCCCAAACATCATTCTTCATGATCGACGGATCATGGCATTTCATTTATTCATCCCAGATCCTGGGAACTTCAATATCTTCAATATCTTCAATAGATATCTTTGTTGCTAGAACAAATGTTGTAGTTCTTCTTTTGTAGGAGATGGCATACGATCTTTCCTACACAACAAGTTAAATTGCATGATTAGAAAACATCTCATAGTTTTCAGAACAAATTCTTACACATAAAGAAATATGCCATACAGTCATGCAATTATCTTAGCCAATGCTTCAATACAACATTTATCCATATTCCGTAACTTTCTAGATTCCTTCCAATCTCTACCAGAACATTGTTAAGAGTGTGCACAACTCCCAACATGTTAGCAAAGAGGTTTCATTCTAGATAAGTAGCAATGGAATGTTGTACAGTGCCATAGGCCACTTACCCATGCATATTAGGAGTATATTGTTCATCAATGCAATTATTCTAATATGCATAATACACAACCTAATTCTAGGAACATCAGTATATACATTATTGAACAGTATTATTTAAGAAATGACAATTCAAATACTTATCTTTGTTTGTTCGTTGGGTGGACTCCCTCTGAGTCTTCGCTTCCTTGCAGGAGCTGCTGGAGTCCTAATCTGAAGTAGCTTTTTCTACACCTTTCTGTTGTGGGATGTAGAGAGATGGTCAACTCCCTCTGAATATCTGCATCCTTTCATAAACCACTGGAGTGTACTCCCTCTTGATCTTTGCTTCCTGGATTACCTGTCCTTGAACTTACATTCATCCTTGGTTCCTATGCATGCTTATTAGTATCATGATTGTGTTATCCTTGTGATCTCATATAAAATCATACATTCATTAGTATACTATTAAAACACAATAATCTCAAGCATGTATAGTCATGATCATTTCAAACAGAAAATAATAAGCATTAGCATTCAAGGTTTATGTAGAATTCTTTAGTCAAATCATAAGAAACATAACATGTCTAAACCTGTAATTACTCAAACCTATGACTCTTCAGGTTAGTTGAATCATCAATCAAGATAAGAGATATATTATGCATAAAACCTGTGATTATTCAAACCTATACCTTCATGATTCTTCTGGTTAGTCATATCATCAATTAAGGTAAGAAACATAATATGCATACAACCATGATTATTCAAACCTATGACTTCATGAATAATCATTATCAACAATAGTATAAGATCCTAACACAAGGTAGGATTCTAACTTGATATAGGAAAAACATACCTGGATTAGCATGCTAGCTATTTATGTCTAACATACTCACACGATGTCTTCTTGTTCTTCTTCAATGACTTGTGCTAGTAACCTGTATATCTCATAGGTTAACTATTACAAAACCAAGTTATACATACCTCGTAAATGGATCTTCTATGAGATCCATGACAATGGATGAATCTTTGTCCTCATGTTATCATGATCATATGTTCTTGGACCAGAACATGATTTGTCTTTCTTGGTGTACCTTTCATGTTAGTAGACAACATAAACCTCATACAACACCATAATGCATTAGTACAATCATAAGTGTCAACACCCTAACCAATGAATATCTTCTATCATGCATTCATAATTTTGTTAAGGTGATACGACAAATCTAAAATCAAAATTGTACTAACCGTAATAACATGAAGACAAACATACCATAAACTTAATCATGGACAAATATCGAAACATACCTCGATGAGTCATACCTGTCGAGATCGCTTGTAATCTTCTTATATAAGGCCTTAGCCTCATCTCCCTCTGAAACAGGAACTTCTTCACTCATGCAGATGATCAATCCATCTTCTTCTACGATTAACCCAATCCACTTGATTTGCAAGAACTGGACCTTGAGCTGGATATGGGTTTGTCAGAGAAACCCCAAAAATTCAAACTTTGAATTTCAAACTTCTGACAGGATAGAAATATGTGCCTTGATGAGCTGATCAAGTTGGTATATTCAGAATTTGAAAACTGCAAAGTTTCACTCCTCAATTTTGCTTTTGAAACTTCTGGATTCACTAGACGTGACCCTGAACTGGGGTTTGATGAAGCCCACTCTTCTGCCCAATAAAAATGTTTGATCCAAAGCTCTAAGCTTCTATTTTTCTGAGGAGCTTCCAGCCGTGGTCACAGATTTCAAAAATTCCCATTTTTACAGAAGCCCTAATTTTCCACTTTTCTGATCAAAGTCCCGAACTAGGGTCTAATCAAGCCCGTCCTTCTGCCCAACCAAAAATTCTGATATTGGTCTCTAAATTTCTATTTTGATGAGTAACATCCATCCGTGGTCTCCGATTACAAAAATTCCAACTTTCTCCAAAGCCCTAAATTCCGGAAGCCATGAATGAAGGTACTCAAAAATAATTCTGTTTTGACAGAAATATGTACCTGATTGTTTCTGGTGTAACTCTGAACTTTTTGATCCACAGGGTTTGAACAACTTTCCTGCGATAGCCTGACTTGTTATCTTTCCATCCTGATAGTTCTGATCTCAATTGGATTCTTTGAGAGAGATTTATTCCAAATGTCGCAACGTGACCTGTTTTGGGATAATTCAGAAGAGAGAACTTGTACGGTGTGCCACGTGTCACTTTTTGAACTTCGGCCTCTGAAAACGTTTTCTGAGATAGTACAGACTGTGTACTACCTGTCACTTTTTACTAAATTTCATTTGGAGCTTCCTAGCCCAAGATATGACCTTTTTCCCAAGGTCACCTGATTTTGACTCAGATCTGGAAGAGGCAGAAACCCTATATTGTACAGATCATAAATCACAAAGTACAATGAATTAGAGGTTTTCCTTTGGACATAAGGTACCTAGAGATTTAATCTTCGTCCTGTAACAATTTCAGATCCGAAAACTTCTCCAAAACAGATTTATAGCGAAAGTGCTACGATGACTGGCTTTTGCTATATCAAGCCCTAGCATCGTAAGTGCAACAAGTGTCATACATGCCATATCATGCCTTCTTTCAGGCTAGCTCTGATTCCATGTTGAATTTTCTGAATTTACTTCAATATGATATAGGATATTAACTGAGAGAACAACATGTACAGCATATCTACAGCATATCAATCATGGAGACAATAATGCAAGCACACAAGAGACACAAATATTTACTTGGGGAAAACCATAAAGGTGAAAAACCCCAATAACTTCCTCAGAGATAGATAGAGCAATGATACAACCAACCATGAGAGATAGACACAACCTAGCAGCAGATCCTCCTCCTCCATAAGTGTGCCACTCCTCCTTGAGTGCATGAGTGAGAAGTAAGTGAGTAAATAGAATGCCTCCCGCACTCTATTTATACTTGACTTGACTTGCCTTTTTACCTAACTCATGTAGGCTCGAACTTTACCACATAACATAATGCTGAGTGGGCCGACCCCCAATAGGGTGGTCTAATAACCCTTTGACCCACATGACTTATACAGGGCCGACCCCAAATAAGGTGGTCTAATAACCCATCAAGTATAAGTTACGACACTTACAATATAAATGACGACACTTCCTTATAGAGGAATAATAACATCTCTATAGGAATACAATATACATATATGTGAAATACATTCCGAAGTTACATATACATCAACACCTTATTACCCCCCAGTGTCTGGGGGAGCAATTAAACCTAGTTTATCCCCTTTTCTGCAGTGTTACAGGGGCAATAATCCTCTTTCTGAGTGTATTTTTGACCTTTCCTTGCTTGATATTAGTTGGATTTTGGTGTCATGGATTTATGTCAGAGTCCTTCATGCATGATTGTGGTTTTGATTGATTGGATATTAGTGATTATCATATTTTTGGTGCCTCTTTTTGAGTTGTCACATCCTATCAATTTGTGAAGTGTACATGATTGTCCTGGGTTAACTTGATCCTTTGGCAACGTTTATGTCATCAGTAGTTTGATCCGTATCAGTTGTAGGCATTCAAACTTCTATCACCTTGATTCCAAATACTTTTAGGTGTTTTAATTGTTTTCTTCTGGAGTCCTTTTCATTGATTTGAGGGATTTCAAATGTTGCATTAAGCCTTATTTTCGAGTTTCTCGCTCTTATCCTCTCAGGAAAATTCTAATCCCTTGAGTGTATTTTTGAACTCGTTGGCCTTGCTGCAACTTTGCATTAATCTTTGATCTTTGTTAATTGAATTTTGAGGTTTCAAAAAAGTGGTTTTCCTTTACTTTGCATTTTTGGGTTCTTGTTTGAACATGTGATGGAGGCGTTCTTGCATTTGAATTCTTTGAGTTCTTGTCAACTTTTTGAGTGCATGTTTTGTTTGCATCTTTTTACGTCCTGATCCTTTACATCATCATTGAATTATTATTATTTTTAAGTCAAGAAGCAAAAAAGAGTTGCATTTGAAGTTATTTCATTTCATTTGAAAAAGAAAACGAAATAAAATATTGCATGATAGTTAGTGAGAAGAATATTTTCAAACTTGCATTTTAGGAGGAATTAAATTGCATTGGGAATATGCATTTGGGAAAGCAAAATACTCTTTTCTTTACCATATCTAGCATTCATCGAAAATGAAAACTTTGCATTTGATTTGTGTCCATGGTTTAGAGTTGAGTCAAAACACTATCTAGTCCACTTCCATTACCCTATTGAGTTACAAACAACCGAAAAAGGAACAAAGAACATAATATAAAATCAATTAGACTATTTTTTCTTTTATAGAAAACTAACAAGTCTAGGATTTTAGGGGCTTGATAATAAGGTGGAGAGTTAACTCTTTTTTTGGTTGTGGATCCTAATCTTCCTGATTCAGTGGTCGTGTTTCAGTCGTGTCTAGATCCCAACCCATGATGGGGGGTTGTGGGGTCCCCCTACTATAATCGCCATGGGGGGTCTAGGGGTGGAGACTACTTTTGGGAGCCCCCTATGGTGGGGGATTGGGGGAAGATCCCCATAGCGAAAAAGTTTGGAAAAAATTCCTTGTAAAATGTTGTAATTTCATAGTCATGACTTAGTCAATAATGGGTTATTTATGGGCCCATGGTATTGGGTATCTCGTGGTATTTTCCCATGGTGATCCCTCTTTAAAAGGAAGGCATTGTAATATGATTGTATATTGTAGTATTGTAAATATCTCTATGATTGTGTGAGCGAGACCGTGAGAGAGTGAAGAGGAAGTTGTAGCAGATGTGTTGCGGGTTGTATCATTTCATTTATTGGAAGGTATAATAAAAGGACTAGCAATTTCTCCATGGACATAGCCTAGATTGGGTGAACCATGTATATTGGTGTCTCTTTTGTATTGTGTTTATGTGTTTTATTTCTACATATTATTTGATGTTATTGTTCTGTGCTCCTATTTTCTAACAATTGGTATCATAGCCAAAGGCCTATTTGGTGCATAAACTCACAGGAAAGAAGGGTTCCTGGTTCGAGTGGGAGCAATTGCGGAAGAATGAAAGTTTAGGGTCAAAAAATTTAACAGCCAAAACTACCAGTTAAGGGAGATACAAATGGAGGAGTATGTATATCAGAAGGATCTATTCCTACCATTGGGAGGAAAAGAGAAATAGTCAGAGACTATGAAGGATGAAGAATGGGAGGTTCTTGGCAGAAAGGCACTAGGAACAATACGATTGTGCCTGGATTCATCAGTGGCTTTCAATATTTCAAAATAAAAGACAATGGAGGGTCTGATGAGTGCATTGGATAAACTGTATGAAAACCCTTAGCCTCCAACAAGGTATTTCTAATGAAGCGTTTATTTAATATGAATATTTTAGAAGGTGGGTTTGTTGCTGACCATTTAAATGAATTTAATATGATTACTAATTAGCTAAGTTCTATAAAAGTGAACTTTGAAGATGAGGTTAGGGATATTCTAATCTTGTGCTCATTGCTAGAAAGTTGGAACAACTTGATCATGGTTGTAAGTAATTATGTCTCTGGTTCAAACACTTTGAAATTTGATGATGTTGTTGTAATACCCCCATTTTGACCCTTAGAATGTATTTTATTCATATGTGAATATTGTGCATACACGATGTATGAATTCCTAGCATGGATCTCAAGTCCAAGGACCCGCCAGTGAATGTTCAAATTTAAAAGGAAAGTATTTTATATTTGAGGAGCCACGTGCTAGTAAACCATGGGAAATTGTAAAAATATGTAAATATTTATAATGCAAATAAAATTCCAAGGGTTGGCTATGGAAGAAACTAAAATGAGAGGGTTGTATGTATCCACTAGGGAGAGGTGAGGGGTTGGGGTATTGAATCCTTTGTTTCCAAATTTCCTCTTAAGAACCCATCTTGACTAGTTATGCTGACATTTAATTTTGTTGTAAGGAGGAAACTAATAAATCATCCCATGAATTTAATGGAGAATGGGAAAATACAAAATTCGTATGGATTGGTATGGGCACAGTTTACTTGACCCATAAGTTAATTTCCTGAGTAGGAATTCATTTTCCATCATCCCCATTCCATTGTGGAACAACTGGACATCAATTCTCATCCTATTATGCATCCCTAGCAGTGAAAAATTGCAGAAATTGCAACCAGGAAAGAATCCATGATTTAGAGTGTAAAAATGGCCAAAATTTGATGTGAGTAGTAAAATCTAGTGGGGAATCCATAGACATAAACCCTGGTGTGAATTTGAGAGTGTCAAAGGCATGAAAACCCATAGGAAGACTCATATTTGGAAGCTGGAAAGTTGAATTTCTTGATTGAGAGCCATGTGGCCAGAATTCAGAAAATCCAAGAGTGGATTGACTTGGGAGAGAGATCAGAGGTTGGAAATGCTTGACAAACCTAGTGAAGGAAATAACATTTGAAGTGTTTGCAGCTTGGACCTTTCTATGCCCACCCTGAAGAGAACTGGAGGGAAGGGGCACCTGAGGGACTGTGTAGCAGAGAAGGGGATCTTCCTTGTGTTGTGTGTGGTAGATATTGTGGGTGCCAAGGATGACGAAGATCAATTGAGATGTTTGTAAATATGTGGTTGAGATCGTTGGTTTTGACGAGCTCTTTAATTATCTTTTTAATTAAATCAAGAATAGAAAGCTGTGCATAAATTATCAACCCAGGGCTATAAAATCTTATGAGCTACAAAGCAAAATATATGCCAGGAACTGCAACTCAAAAGATCTTTAACACAAAGGAGATTAATGAATTACTGAGTCAAAATTAGAATGTAATCTTTTGGTGAATGGACTCCTAAGAAATTGTTCAATATTGAAAGAATATTGCAATCAAATGAAAGCATCTAACTATCAATAACATTCAGCTAAACTACAGAAAAGATCTTGTGAATTAATGAAAGCATCTAACTATCAATACCATTCAGCTAGACTACAGAAAGGAATCACTACCAACAACAATATGTTAAATTACAGAAAGCAATTAAATGTCCAATTCTAATTAACAAGCTGATAAATCCCTAATGAAAATAACTCACTGAATCACAACTGTAATGAAAAGGTTGAATAACTAATCAAATTCTACGATCTGCTTCTACTCTTGAACACTCACAACAGAATTATGAAAGAACCTAATTACATCCATTCACTGCAGAATTTATACTAAATTGACATTCATCATTCATATACTCCTCTGGAAATGGTAACAAAAATAACTCTCTAATCAAATCTCACCACACATTAAAGGATTCACACACAACTATGATCAACACACCAATTATGCATATCAATAAACTGAACCAATCCACATTGCGTTAATAATTAATCTATTAATCTGAACACACATGCATAAAGGAAAGAAATACTATTTATAGTAGCACCTTTCATAGAAAGGGGCCCTGCATTCGGAAACAGGAGCTGAACATCCTCTCAATCACAAAAAATTGATCAACACATCGAATCAGATAAAACCAGGAATCTCTTGTATATAAAAACTTGATACAATGTTCAATAATTATTATGCAATTGATGCTAACCCTTCTGAAGAGTCCCCATGTCTTTTATACATCAACGCTTATGAGAGGATAAATGAGAAATCGCATAGTTACAATGAATTCCCCAATAAAGCCTATCTATGGATCTTTAATAAGATATTTCAGGGATACACATCGTGCAAAGTGGAGGAAGATCCCAGGTATGTCAGGATGGTCAACTATGAGTCATCATAGACCCATAATACTGATTTAAGCATAAAACCTCTATCTCCTTGGATCGATTGCAGCATCATCTAAATGTTGGATAGGTAACCAAAATAATGTAACAGAATACATCAAGTTGGATACCTCGGTGTAATAGCTCCAGACTGAAATGCATATCCCAGCTTCCATAGTCCTTCATTCTGCAACCTGTAGATAAACTAATACCGAACCTGAAACATAACTTCTTTAGTAGGCAATAATGGGAGCATAGCCCTATCAATCACAAGCAATTGACAAATAGAAGAAAGGACCAGATCAATTCTTACCAAGGCTAAAATGTGCAAAATGCAACCAAAAGAGCCAGTAGTAATACAGGAGTATGTCAAAAAGGAGTCAAAAACAAAGTAGAAAGGAGGAACAAAAAGGGTCATATGCATAGCCCATCAGGCTTAACATTCTCCTTCCCCTTCTCCCTACATGTTTGAAAAACCCAGTTGTGTGATGGCTTATCTTGAGTGATTATGCCTATGGTTGTGAGTGAGCCTAATTAGTTCCCCCTTAGTGTATACATATCCCATATCAGGGGTGGTCTCTCAGCTAAATTAATATAGGTTAGATAGAGACATACGGTTGGGTGGAACATTGCTCCTCCATAGCCAGTTGCTGGGGAAATTTCAATTAAAAGATAAGTGTTCACTGTTGTTTTTGATTATGCCAAATTTATGTATTATGAGTAATTGTTTAATTATATTAGATTGAAAGAAATTATCCCATTTGAATTGTAAAAATTGAATGCCTGTAAATAGCATAAGATGAGTTTAATTATGTGGATGATTTTATTTTTATGCCTGTGATGAAAATGTTGGTATATGCATGTTGTGTGTGCACTGTTAGATTTTAATTCCACTATGTATGTTATAATGCATTTGCACATGCATTGAGATGTTAATGAATTTGATAATACGGCCTTAGGGGCAGAATTTATCACCTCATATATCGTTCATGTTCCCTCCACTAGTCGTATTGATGGGAGGGGACGCGACAATTGTTGGTGTTATTCTTAGTGAGGAAATGCAAAGGAAAAGAACAGATGAGACATCGAGTAATGCGTTTACCATGGAGAGGAGGGGAAGAAAAAAGGAGAGAGGAAAGAGGCTAGGTAATCGTTGGAATTCTAGGAAGGGTAGATCTAAGTCTTGACTGGGAAATATAAAGTGATTGAACTATGGAAAGAAAGGACATCTGAATAAAGGCTGCAGATCTCTAAAGAAGAAAGGAGATGGAAAATAGGAGACTACTCAGGAAGAAAATGTAGCAGGTGATGTGTTACAATATGCTTTGGTTATTCCATTAAATAGTAGTGATTACATGGTAGTATATTCATGGTCTTCATGTCATGCTATCCCCCATAGGAAATTATTTCATGATTATGTTAAAGGTGATTTTGGACATGTTTTATTACGTGATGATGAACCATGTAAATGTTTTGGAATGAGTAAGGTACGGATAAATTTAAAGAATGGAAATGAATGATTTCTTAAAGATGTAAGGCATATTGTTGTTATGAAAATAAATATGATCTCAAGAGGGCAGTTGGGAGATGGTGGTTGTTTATCTACGTTTGGATAAACGTGGTGGAACATCACTAAAGGATCACTGGTAATAGAAAAAGGAGATAGGATAGGGACGTTGTATTTATGTCCTCATAATACCAATTCTTCTATCTCTATAGCTCTCTTGGTGGCTCTCGTTATTATGTTACTTTTATTGATGATGCAACTAGAAAAACCTGGGTTTATTACATTCAACAAAAATATGATGTTTTCTTACTTTTAAGAAATGGAAAGATTTGGTTGAGAACGAGACAGGAAAGAGGTTAAAGTGTCTCATATATGATCATGGAGGTGAATACTATGGAAAGGTGTTTGATAGTTATTGTTCATACCATGGGATTGTAGAGAGAGGAATGTTCCAGGAACACCACAAGAAAATGGTGTGTCAGAAAGGATGAACATAACAATCATGGAGCGTGCAAGGTGTATTAGATTGCATGCAGGGTTTCTCTTATAGTTTTGGGAATATGTTATATATACATTGTTTTTTACTTAATAAATAGAGAGCCTTCAAGTGCTTTGGATGGTGGGATTCCAAAGGAGGCATGGACAAGTAAAAAGGTAAACTACTCATTCCTGAGAACTTTTAGTTGTGAAGCATTTGACCATATTGATAAAGAAAAATGAACAAAGCTTGAGGCTAAATCCAAGAAATGTACCTTTATTAGATACGAGGTTGATGATTTCAGTTATCGCTTATGGGATTATGGAAATAAAAAAATTATTAGGAGTAGAGAAGTGGTATTCAATGAAAA
Organism: Larix kaempferi; assembly: GCA_027924585.1. Lineage (NCBI taxonomy): Eukaryota > Viridiplantae > Streptophyta > Pinopsida > Pinales > Pinaceae > Larix > Larix kaempferi. The sequence goes on along the minus strand of BSBM01000825.1, from coordinate 22,140,109 downwards.
GGTCATGTATAAAGATCAGTTTTAGGGAAAGAAACGGGAAAAGGAAAACATAGAGTACACAATGCTTGATGAAATCAAAGAAAATGAAGTTCCAAAGGTGACAAAAAATCAAGAACAGCAATAGGTACCTCAAACTCCTACAAGTGTTAGAATATATACCAGGTTAGGTAGATCCCTTAAACAATACTCTCCTTCATTGTATTATTTATTGATGTCTGACTCTGGTGAACCAAAATGTTATAAAGAAGAAATGCACGTGTAAACTACAAAGAAGTGGGAGCAAAGCATGAATGAGGAGATGGACTCATTGGTAAGAAAGGAGACTTGGGATTTGGTACAATTGCATGCAGGTAAGAGCATTGCAGAATAAATGGGTTTACAAGTTGAAGGAAGAATATGGAGGAAAGAAGCGGTACAAGGACATACTTGCTATAAAGCAGTTTGCACAAAAGAAAGGTATATATTTTGATGAAATATTTGCTCCTATTGTTAAAATGAATTTAATTAGAACTATTTTAATTCTAGTGGTGGTAGAATATTTGAATCTTGAATAGTTAGATGTAAAAACAAAATTTCTCCATGGGGATTTGGAGGAAGATATTTATATGCAGCAACCACAGGGGTATGAGATCAAAGGGAAGGATAATTTAATATGAAGGTTGAAGAAGAGCTTGTATGCCCTGAAGCAAGATCCAAGGCAATGGCATTTAAAATTTGATAGGTTTATGACAGAACAAGGCTATAGTAGATGGTATTCCGACCACTTTGTTTATTTCAAGAAGCTAGATAATGGAATATCTATTATCTTGTTATTGTATGTGGATGACATGCTTGTTTCATGGTTTAACATGTAGGATATAAATGTGTTCAATAGGAAATTAGCTAATTCATTTGCGATTAAGGATTTGGGTGTTGCAAAGAAAATATTTGGTATGAGAAGAACAAGAGACATGAATAATCGTAATCTAACATTGTCTTAGGCCATCCATTTTGAATGCGGAATGAAAATCCATTTAGTAAAACTTTGGCCAACCATTTCAAAATAAGTAAGGAGATGTGTCCCAAGACACAGGAGGAGATAGAATACATGTCCAAGGATCCCTATTCATCAATAGTTGGAAACTTTATGTATGCCATGGTGTGCATAAGACCAGATATTGCATATGCAGTGGGAGTTGCGAGCATGCATATGAACAATCAAGGTAAAGAGCATTGGAAGAAATTAAAGTGGATTCTCAGGTATTTGAGAGGTAATACTACTCATGCATTATGTTTTGGAGGTTTAGACACTTTACTACAAGGATATGTTGATGCAGATATGGTAGGTGATAAAGATAGAAGGAGGAGCACCATAGGGTATGTATTTACTATAGGTGGAACAACAGTAAGTTGGATTTCAAAATTGCAAAAGGTTATTTCACTTTAAACAATGGAAACAAAGTATGTTGTTGCTACAGAGGTTCATGGATGAATTGGGTAATAAGTAGAAGAATAATAGGTTGTATAGTGACATCCAAAGCGCCATTCATCTTGAAAAGAACTCAACGTTCCATTCTAAGACTAAACATATATAGCTCAAGTACCATTTCATACGATTTGTTCTAGAAGATGAACTATTGAAGTTGGAAAAGATACATACTAACCAGAATCTTGTAGACATGTTGACAAAGGTAGTAACCAGAGAAAAATTGATTTCTTGCTCAGTTTCAGCTGGCCTTCAAGCATGAAGGTGAAGATGATAAATTTTCCCAGTCCAAGGTTTGGAGCATAGTCCAGCAGATGTAGTAGCAGTGGAGTTGATGTGATTAGTCTCCAAGTAGGATATTGTTAGTTGTGGAGCCTAATATTCTTGATTCAGAGGTCATGTTTTAGTTGTGTATGGATCCCATCCCATAATGAGGGGTGTGGGGGTATCGCCCCCCCCACTATAGTCTCCATGGGGGTTCTAAGGGCGTAGCCGAATACTTTTGGGAGACCCCCCTATTAATTTTTCAGAAATTTCAATCTGATCTAGGATCTTAACTAAGAGAATAACATGTACATCATATCTACAACATATCAAACATGGACACAATAATGCAAGCACACAAAAGACATAGAGTTTCACCGAGGAAAACCAAGAAGGTGAAAAACCCCACAACTTCCTCAGAGATAGATAGAGCCATGATAAAAAACCCAAGCATAAGAGATATACTCCTAGCAGTAGCTTCTCCTCCCCCACTAGTGTGCCACTCTCCAATGAGTGTATGAGTGAGAAGTGAATGATCAAATAGAGTGCCTCCCGCACTCTCTTTATACTTGACTTGACTTGCCTAATAACCTTTACTAGGTCAGCCTTAACTTAACCACATAACATAAGTTTGACAGGGCCGACCCCCAATAGGGTGGTCTAATAACCCTTTAACGCACATGAATTATACAAGGACGGCCCCAACAAGGTGGTCTAATAACCCATCAAGTATAAGTTATGACACTTAAAATATAAATGATGACACTTCCGTATAGAGGAATAATAACATCTCTATAAGAATACAATATACATATGTGAAATACATTCCGAAGTTACAAATACATCAACACTACCTCTTAACTAGGTAGGTATTTCTTGACACATATCTGGTAGCACAAGTCTTCTTCTTTGGATCATCATCACTGGATCATCGTCATTGTCATTGCTGCTGCTATCTCAATCAATCTTAAATCTACTTGTCATAGGAAGTTCTATAGAACCAACCCTTTTTCATGCTGGATGTAGGCCTACCACCTGCAGGTATTCATCATCATTGGCCATACTGTGGATCCCAGGACTAATTACGTGCGTCAAGCAAAACCTCGAAAGAGCATCCCAGGAATGATTACGAGCATACTACTCAACCTATCGGATCTCCCAAGATCTTTTACATGTAACTGCACAACCTATCCACAGCCACGGAGTATCATCCTGATACTCATGATCATACTGATCATCTCATTGTCTACGAAGCACAGTCCAGATGCACACAATATAGCACTTACACTCATCGACATGGGAAGACACACTTCAACCATCCGTGAAAGGCTCAACACTCACATCAACGCACATGGGAGAACACATCTACCACCATGTCGGAAAGGCTCTGCACTTACATCAACACACATGGGAGAACACATATACCAACATGTCGGAAAGGATCTTCACTTACATCAGCGTACATGGGAGAACACATCTACCACCATGTCGGAAAGGCTCTGTGCATCTGTGTCTTCAGACTCATCACTCATGATCCATATGATCATGTCAAAGCATCCTCCTGATTCATGTCATCATAGTATGATCATCCTGATCATCAATGCATCCACCTGATGCATATCATGTATCTACCTAATACATATCATCATACATGATCCATCTGATCATACAATGTACCCACCTGATACATATACAAATACATGATCCAACTGATCATACAATGTATCCACCTGATACATATAAAAATACATGATCCAACTGATCATACAATGTATCCACCTGATACATATAAATAAATGATCCACTTGATCATATAATGTATCCACCTGATACATATAAATACATGATCCGATTGATCATATCAAGCATCCAACATGATGCATATACAAATGCATGATCCAACTGATCATATCAAGCATCCAACATGATGCATATACAAATGCATGATCCAACTGATCATATCAAGCATCCAACATGATGCATATACAAATACATGATCAAACTGATCAAAGCATCAACCATGATGCATATACAAAGCAGTAACTGGAGCATCGTCCTGATGCTCATCATCCAGCGCTTACATCCACAGCCATGGGAAGGATCCTCCTCTCACCATGCCTGGAATGGCTCCTGCAAATGTGTCCATCATTTCTTCCTTAAAGTGTCGTCAATATGAAGAACACCAAGCCTCTCTCTGAAGTACTCAAACTTCACTCTCGCTAGTGGTTTCATCACCACATCTGCAACCTGCTCATCCATCACAACATACAGGAGCTTCACTACTCCTCTTTGCACCATATCCCTGATATAGTGATATTTGATCTCAATGTGCTTCGACCTGTCGTGCAACAACGGGTTCTCAGACAGCTTCACACAACTCTAGTTGTCACAAAGGATACCAGTAGCATCCAACGGGAGATCAAATAGCTCAAACAGTAGCTTCCTCAGCCACACTGCCTCACAACTAGCTCAACAAGCTGCAACATACTCTACTTAGGCTGTACTCAGTGCTACGCAGGACTACTTCCTGCTAAACCAAGAGATCACACCTGATCCCATACTGAAGTAGCACCCCGAAGTGCTCTTCCTATCTGCAGCACTGCCTTCCCAATCTGAATGAACCTAACCCTCTAGGTTAAACTTTTGATTCGCATCATACTTGAGCCCATAATCAACTTTACCCTTCAGGTACCTCAGAATATGCTTTATAGCAACCATGTGAACACTTCTCGGATCCGTCAGGAACTGGCTCAATGTGTTCACCACAAAGCAAATATCTGGTCTCGTGTTCATTAGGTATATGAAGGACCCAATCATCTAGACGATACACAATGACATCAACCGGCTCAAATGAAGCATCACACAGAAGCTTTAGGTTCGATGCCATAGGTGTGGCCATGGCCTTGCAATCCATCATCCCGAACCCATTCATAATTTCTACTGCATACTTCCCTTGTCCAAGGAAGATCCCATCTGCACTCTACCACACCTCCATGCCTAGAAAATAGTGCATCATCCCCAAGTCCTTCATCTCGAACTCGGAAGCAAGCTTCCTCTTGGTATCGACAATCAACCATCCTCTCCTGTAACAAACAGGTCATCCACATATAGGAGTAGTATCACTGGATTTCCTTCCTCAACCTTGTAGTAAAGGTTGGAGTCTGCTTTACTTTTGGTAAATCCCAATCTGAATAGAAAACTATCCATCCTACCATACCAAGTCCTAGGAGCTTGCTTCAAGCCATACAAGGCTTTCTTCAACCTGCACACATATGACTCCCTATCATGTGTCTCAAAACCAAGTGGATCCACATACACTTCCTCTTCGACTACACCATTCAAGAAAGGTGTCTTGACATCCATCTGGTGTACCTTCCACTTCATCACTGCAGCCAAAGCAAGTACTGATCTAATGGAAGTGTATCTGGCTACAGGAGAAAAAGTATCTTCATAGTCTATTCCCTCTTTCTGGGAGAAGCCATGAACTACAAACCTTGCTTTGTATTTCTCTATGCTTCCATATATACCATGCTTGATCTTATAAATCCACATGGAAGTCACAACAGACTTCCCTTCTATTCTTGGGACTACATCCCAAACATCACTCTTCATGATCAACGGATCATAGCATCCTTCCATTACTTCATCCTAAATCCTGGGAAGTTCAGATTCTTCAATAGATAACTTTGTTGTTGGAACAAATGTTGTAGTCCTTCTTTTGTAGGTGATGGTATACGATCTTTCCTACAAAACAAGTTAAATTGCATGATTAGAAACATCTCATCGTTTTCAGAACAAATTCTTACACATAAAGAAATATGTCATACAGTCATGTAATTCTCTTAGCCAATGCTTCAATACAACATTTATACATATCCCGTAACTTTCTAGATGCCTTCCAATCTCTACCAGAACATTGTTAAGAGTGTGCACAACTCCCAACATGGCATCAAAGAGGTTTCATTCTAGATAAGTAGCAATGGGATGTTGTACAGTGCCATAGGCCACTTACCCAATACATGCGTATTAGTAGTATACTGTTCATTAATGCAATTATTCTAATATGCATAATACACAACCTAAGTCTAGGAACATAAGTATATACATCATTGAACAATATTATTTAAACAATCAAATATACAAGAAATGACAATTCAAATACTTATCTTTGTTTGTTTGTTGAGTAGAATCCCTCTCAATCTTTGCTTCCTTGCAGGAACTACTGGAGTGTGCTCCCTCTTAATCTCTGCTTCCTGAATTACCTATCCTTGAACTTATATCCATCCTCGATCACTATGCATGCTTACTAGTATCATCATTGTGTTATCCTCGATATCTCATACATAATCATACATTCATTAGTATAACCTTAATACTATCAAAACACAATAATCTTAAACATGTATAGTCATGATCATTTCAAACACAGATAATAAGCATTAGTATTCAAGGTTTCAGGGAATACTTCTCTTACTCATGCATATTCATATTTGACTACAGAACTCTTCTGGTTAGTCATATCATCAATCAAGGTAAGAGACATAATATGCATAAACCCTTGATTACTTCATGAATAATCATTATCAACCATACAACAGTATAAGATTCTAACACAAGGTAGGATTCTAACTTGATATAGGAAAAACATACCTAGTTATCATATTTGCTAGTTATGTCTAGTAATGTCTTCTTGTTCTCTTGAATGACTTGTGCTAGTAACCTGCATATCTCATAGGTTAAGCATTGTAGAATCAAATTATACATACCTTGTAAGCAGAGCTTCTATGTGATCCATGACAATGGATGAATCTTTGTCTTCATGTCACCATGGTCATATGTTCTTGAACTAGAACATGATTTGTCTTTCTTAATGTACCTTTCATGTTACCGAACAACATCAACCTCATACAACACCACAATGCATTAGTACTATCATAGGTGTCAAAACCCTAATCAATGAATATCTGCATTCATAATTTTATTAAGGCGATACAACAAGTCTAAATTTAATCAAGACTATACTAACCTTAATGAAGACAAACATACCATAAACTTAATCATGAATAGATTTCGAAACATACCTGTAAGTCATACCTGTCGAGATTGCTTGTAATCTTCTTATGTAAGTCCTCAGCCTCATCTCCCTTTGAAACAAGAACTTCTTCACTTATGCAGGTGACCAATCCATTCTCTTCTAGGATTAACCCAATCCAGTTGAATTGTAGAAACTAGATCTGGAGCTGGATTCAGGTTTGTTAGAGAAACCCTAAAAATTCAAACTTTGAATTTCAAACTTCTGAAAGGATAGAAGGATGCACCTTCATGAGCTGGTCAAGCTGGTATACTTTGAATTTGAAAACTGCAAAGTTTCACCCCTCAAAATTGCCTTTTAGATTTTCAAATTCACTAGAAAGGACCCTGAATTAGGGTTTGATTTTCCCGGAGCTTCACCCAACCAAAAGGATTGATCCAAATCTCTAAAATTCGATTTTCTTGAGGAGCTTTCACCCGTGGTCACAGAATTGAAAAATTTTAACTTTTGTAGAAGCCCTAATTTTCCACCTTTCTAATCAAAATACCAAACTAGGGTTTGATCAAGCCCGACCTTCTGCCCAACCAAAAAATTCGATCTTGGTCTCTAAATTTCGATTTTGATGAGGAGAATCCATTCGTGGTCTCTGATTCCAAAAATTTCAACATTCTCTGAAACCCTAAATTCCTAGAGCCATGAATGAAGGTGCTCAAAATCCAATTTTTTTTGACAGAAATATGCACCTGATTGTTTCTAGTGTAACTCCAAAATTTAAGATTTACAGGGTCTGAAAATTTGGCCTGTGGTAGCCTGACCTGTTATCTTTCCAACCCCATAGGTCTTAACTCAAATGGATTCTCTGAGAGAGATTTATGCCAAGTGTCACAATGTGACCTGTTTATGGGATAAAATAGGAGAGTGAACTTGTACGGAGTGCCACATGTCACTAGTGCAATTTCGGCCTCTGGAAATCAGACCTATGCAAGTATAGTCCATGCCCTACATGTCAAATTTTACAAAATTTCATTTGGAGATTCCTATCCCAAGTTGTGACCTTTTTTCCTAGGTCACCTATTTATGACTAAGATCTGGAAGAGGCAAGAACCCTAGATTGTACGGACCATAAAACAAAGATTACATCGAATTAGATGTTGTGATTTGGACACAATGTACATGGGTATCTTATCTTCGACCTATAAGATTTTCAGATCCTGAAACTACTCCAAAATTAATTTATAGAGAAAGTTCTACGATGACTGGTTTTTGCTATATCAAGCCTTCGCAAGTGCAACAAGTGTCATGAATGCCATACCATGCCTTCTTTCAGGCTAGCTATGATACCATGTTAGTTTTTCAGAAATTTCAATCTGATATAGGATATTAACTAAGAGAATAACATGTACAACATATCTACAGCATATCAAACATGGACACAATAATGCAAGCACACAAGAGACACAGAGTTTCACCGGGGAAAACCAAGAAGGTGAAAAACCCTGCAACTTCCTCAGAGATAGATAGAGCCATGATACAAAACCCAAGCATAACAGATATACTCCTAGCAGCATCTTCTCCTCCTCCACTAGTGAACCACTCTCCAATGAGTGTATGAGTGAGAAGTGAATGATCAAATAGAGTGCCTCCCGCACTCTATTTATACTTGACTTGACTTGCCTAATAACCTTTACTAGGTCGGCCTTAACTTAACCACATAACATAAGGCTGACAGGGATGACACCCAATAGGGTGGTCTAATAACCCTTTAACCCACATGACTTATACAGGGCTGACCGCAACAAGGTGGTCTAATAACCCATCAAGTATAAGTTACGACACTTACAATATAAATGACGACATGACTTCCTTATAGAGGAATAATTACATCTCTATAGGAATACAATATACATATGTGAAATACATTCCGAAGTTACAAATACATCAACACCCCCTGGAGGGGGTTCGAGGGAAGCACCCTCATAGTGAAAATTTTGGATAAAATTCCTTGTAAAATGTTGTAATTTCATAGTCATGACTTGGTCAATAATGGGTGATTTACAGGCCCATGGTATTTTTGCATGGTAATTCCTCTTTAAAAGGAAGGCATTGTAATACGGTTGTGTATTTTAGTACTGTAAATATCTTTGTGATTGTGTGAGAGAGATTGTGAGAGAGTGAAGAGGAAGTTGCAACAGATGTGTTATGGGTTGTATCCCTTGATTTGTTGGATGGTATAATAAAAGGACTTGAAATTTCTCTTTGGACGTAGCCCAAATTGATGAACCACGTATATTGGTGTCTCTCTTGTATTGTGTTTAGGTGTTTTATTTATGTATCTTATTGTATGCTATTGTTCTACGATCCATTTTTCTAAGATATTCAAGGCCATCGAAATAAGTCTATAGAATACTAGAGAGTGAAAAATCCAATCGTAGCAATTGACGTTATTCAGGGAAGGTCCTCTTACACATGAGTCAAACATGAGGTCAAGTGAAGCGAGAGGTTGATATCCCCCCTCTTTCATTTTCCTAGTAGGACTACTGCAAGGTTGGGGATTTGAAGAGTGGTTGATCCTGAGGGCGATGCCACTTCTTCTTAGTTTTGGGTCATGGATTTGTGCCTGGCATTCCCATGCCCATTTGCTAGTATTAACTATAGACTGTACCATGCTAGTTGTTTTTTGTGAATGTGTAAACATAGTAACCTCTCCTAGAATTACACACAGGTGACTACGAGGGAGACTCCTTCTACAAGGAAGGTTCCTTGTAGTACTTGCAACAAATGTTCAAATTCTACTTTAGCGATAGGGTATTTTCCTATGGGCTCTTACTTTCACATTGTGGAATTTTTGCGTGATGATTATTGTAATTGTTTCTCATTTCTTTGTTGATGGCATCATCTCCCGTCTCTAGAAGATCCTTACATCCTTTATCCCTATCATAAGGGAGTTGTTTTCTTTCTCTGATCTTATAGGGACTTTGGTAGTGTGTGCTTTTTGACATTTAGCAGACCCTAGCTTGAGTCTGTGTCTATGGCAATAGTTCCCAAGGACCCCTTTGCACAAGAAACCTTATTATTTTCCATATTTTGTAAACATTGGTCCTCCCATTACCACATTGAACCTACTTAGATTCACTATTGGGTTACCAATATGGTTTTTTTCTACTCTAGTGGTCTGGAATTCCCTTACTATTTGCCAAGTAATCTATCCACCTCAATAACATCAACCTCCTGCTAACCCTTTTCCTTCTTCACCCGTTTCATCTTCTTCCCTTTCTTCTTCCTCTCCTAGTGAAATCCTTGGTGCTAGTACCTAGGAGGATAAGAAGAAGAAGAAAAGGAAGAACATGAAAAAGAAAAATAATCAAGTGGGAAATCAACCAGTCACTACTGAGAATGTTGAGAATGCTTAGAATCCTACCAACATAGGTCACAAGACAAATTTCCATTACATTATTTGTAAAGGTGACCACCTTCTTAACCAATTCCCTTGTATTCCCAAGGTCTTAGAAGTGTGGTCCAAGGGCTCCACACAACCTTTGTCTCCATCTATTTTAAGTCATGCTGGTGAAATCCCATCAACCAATGATCATAAGTTTGGGAGAAAAAGGCGTAAAGTGATATTTCCTTATCGATTATGTAGGGAAATACATCTCACTCACATTTTCCCTCGTATGGATGAAGCTTCCCCATTGTTGGAAGATATTGTCATTTCCCACCAACGACCCCCAGCTGCTTACCATGAGTCTTCTCTTAACTAACCATTGTTTTGTGAAGTGGTCAATCCAATTCAATTGTCGATTGTTCCCACTCTTCCATCAAAGAGTGAAGCAGATACCACTTAGAGTTTTCTTGTCACTTCGGATCCCTCTGGTCAAAAAGACATTTTTCCCGTTTCAATGGAACCCTCTCCAAGTAGTGAGGTCACTTTATTTGATTTCAATAGGATGGAATAGCCTCATCTTTCTTCCTACATGCCTTTCCAAATCATTGTGCTAGCTTGCGATAAGAGAATACATCACACTATTGTAGACGAAGGTGCTTATGTTAGGATTATATCCTCAACCGCTTGCCAAGCTATGGATTCCCCTCATCATGTGATGATTACCCATCATCTGTTGGATTTTAATAGAATATCCTATGAACCTTTAGGGATCCTTCCCTATATTCCCATTACCTTAGGAGGGAAAACTATTTGTATCGATGTTATGCTAGTTCAAATCCCTTTGGATTTTAATTTACTCCTTTATAGGGACTATGTCTACACTATGAAATTTTTAATGTCCACATTCCTTCGAGTGATGCATTTCCCTTATAATCGAAACATTGTAATCGTTGAACAACTTTCATTTGGTAGTCCTGATTTGACTATCAACCATCCGACTTCCCTGTATGTTTTTTGTATGCAAGTGGTATCGCTCCTGTCATAGGTTAATTACATGGAATCACGTCCCATTACTTCAACTACTAAAGAGAAGGATCCTTTCACTATATGATCAAATTCTCGAGACTTAGATTTGGTATTTGACATGGTGAATCCTTCAATGGAGCCATTGGATCTTGATCTCCCCCCAATTACCCCTATCGATTTCTTGACATGCATTCTTTTCAGAGCACCGTTCTTCCATCTGAAGAAGACCTCTCAGAATCCATGGCCAATAACCATGAGAATAGTTCTCTTTTTAGGTCAAGATCATTAAAAAATGAAACAGATAACCATGAGCATAGATCATTGTCTGTGTCAAGCTCATTGAAAAATAAAATAGACCCCCCTCCATTTGAGTTGAGTATTCCACTATATCTAGTACCTGATCCTTAATTTCCTCCACCTGTGTCAATTGACCCTCTTTCTTCCACCCTCTCTGGTGAGCATATTAGTATTAGTATACAAGATTCTGATTGGGTGCAGAAAGAGAATCGAAAAATGAAACAAATCTTGGGGGGAATGTTTCAAACCTATGGACATGATGTTTGGAAAAAACCTACCAATGGGTATCACTCAAAGTACCAACCTGTGGATATTACATTAGGAAGAAACCCTCCAATGGGTATCATTCCGAGCAAATTTTATTTCTGGTTTCAAGCTCATTAAAAAATGAAACAACCACTTCGAGCACAATTTCATTCTTTGTTTCAAGCTCATTAAAAAATGAAGCACACACTTTGAGCACAATTTCATTCTCTATTTCAAGCTTGTTAAAAAAATAAGCAAACACATCGAGCACAGTTTCATTCTCTATTTCAAGCTCGTTAAAAAATGTAGACACCTTGAGCATAGTTCATTCTCTGTTTCACATTAGTTAAAAAATGAAGCAGACATATTATTGTTTGCTTAATGGTTGGGATTGCTTATTGCTTCTTATGCCTTGCTGCTTATCACTACCTTGGTATTATTTTCCATTTCACTTTCTTATTTCCATCGCAGTTACGCTTGATACTAGTTGTTGCATTACATTGCAACAATTTTTCATTTATCCTCTGGAGAGGCACGCTACTATGAGTGATTTCGCGCACACGCCTATTTGCAGTTATTGCTTAGGATTGATTCCACGCATTGGAACTTAGTTGCATGCCACTCATTCTCTCTATGTGAGCTTAGTCTTTGTTCCTTCTAGTGATCTTAAATACATGATAATACATTATCAAGCATCATTTCCACCTATCTTCAAGCTCATTAGAAACATTAAGAGGTGTTGAACTTACTTTTTACTTTCCGTGCTCTGGTTAAACCATGCAAAGATTTCGTCGAGATTATTATTAATATATGTTGTGCTCAGTTACCAAACATGAAAAAGGTGTCTGACGAGTATATGTTTATCTCTTTATCCACCGTGAATAGAATATTTACAAAAGGGAACTACGCCAAGTTTATTTTTACAAAGTTGTCTTTTGAGTAATAATCTATCCTATTTTCGTCCTCCTGAGACTAACTATGAAAGAAACTCTTTGGAGTCTCCTTTAAGCTCTTTTATGACTCCTTAAACATGAAAATATTGTCACGCAATAGTTTTTTCTTTCATGCTCGTTAAATGATTTGAAATAATGTACATCCGGTATACGTTTACCTCTTTTTTGGGTCGAATAGACTAGTTACGAAAAAGGAATACTCTAGTCAGCCTCAGTTAGAAGAGTTCTCCCTTGTATTGTTTTATGCTTTTTCAGGTGAGGGGGACTAAATTTATGAAAAAGAACAATCCTAGAGTCTCCTTTAAGTTATTTTCAATCTCTCTAAACATGAAGAGGATATCAAATTTATCTTCTCTAGGCTCATACAATTATACATTAAAGGACCCATATGGGATCGAACCCCTCCTTCAGGTTCGTTAAACATATGATGAGGGACTCATTGAAGATGAGCTTTACCGAGCATCTGTTATCCTCCTAAATCTCATTAAAAACCAAAGAGGTACTTGTCGATAATGGTGGGGGGGGATTTGAGGGAAGTGAGTTAGTTTTTGGAAAGCATTATGGCAATTGTTTGTTGTCACCCTTGAACATGGCACGCGTTTGTGTCTTGTATTACAGTTGGGTAATATGATTGTCTTTGAGTCATATTGATCCTATGATTCAATATACTCCTTTGGCCCACCCGAAAAGTTCCTTGGTTATCATCGCACTGTGTTTTGGTCCATATATTATCAAGTAAATGATGCCAAGTCACTTGTAGTACCTCACAATGTTCAAGGGAATTTTCATCCTAAATCAACCACTTTGTATTATTAACAAATTTCATCTTTGTGTCGGTCCCTGTTCATTTGATCTATTATCTTACATCACTTTCCTCTGTCAATTTTGTGTCGATTATGGGGGAATCATCATGTCTCTCCTTTTAAGAGTTTGTTCCTGTCGACTTCAACACATTATCTGGAAATTAGAATTAGAGACTAGTTAGTACCTTAGAACTTTTATTCCTCAATGGTAGGTCTCCTAGTTTTTGACAGTGGGTTTACATCATTGGCATCTGATCAATTTATTCCAGGAGTGTTTGAATTTATCTCATTTATTCACATTTGTTGGAATGTGCTAAGGTACATTGGGAGTCATTACCATCATTGGTGATTTCCCTTGCAATAGTTAATGGTATACATTAATGACCATTAATCAAGTGGTTTATACCATGTTCGACATCAGTACATCTATTTGCGTGGCTAGAACTGTACCATTCCGGGATTAAGACGAAGACCCAGGGAACCCCTTAGGAACCTACCTCTGCTATGTGCCTCACCTAGGTTGTGATGGAGATTATTTCAATACTTAGAAGATCCCGATATAGTCATCATGTTGGTGATCCCATTGATATATATGCGGTCATATAGATCCACTTTGCATTGGTTCGTGGATATGTTTTTGTCATATCATAGCTCCATTGTGTATCTTGTGGCTACGACCTGAATGAATCATGGAGGTATGGATCCACATTGTACTTTTGGTGGCCATTATTGAAGAATGTAACTTCAAAAGATATTCTTATTTGTATTGTACTTCCTTCGGGAATCATTTATGTTGTATTTATTCATGTAATAGTCCTTGAAGAATCAATGTAAAACCTACTATTTGTGTTGGCCTAGAAGAATCCAGAAAAAGCATGAATATAATATTTTATTGTATCCTTGACAAGTCGGCCCTGTTTGAGAGGTCAAGTCGGCCTTGTTAGGGGAAAAGGTCAGTTTTGTGATTAGTATAAATAGGAGGGTATCCCTCCTCATTTGGTCATTCCATTCACTCACTTAAGTTCGCATGAGTAGAGAAAGAAAGTCAAGTCACTTGGGAGAGAAGAGTAGATTCTTTGAAGACATATTATTCTTGGGTTGTTGTACGAGATTAACATTGTACATTCTAACAAATCTATATTGAAGACATTTTGTTGGTTTTTCTGCCCCACGAGGGTTTCCCATGATAAATTGTTGTGTACTATTGTTTGTGTTGTGCTTGTCTATATTTTAGTGATCCTTTACTTTATTTCATTTAAATTATAACATAGTTTCAGAGCTATCCTGAAAGAAGACCTTGTGCAACTGGAAACTAGGTTTTCCTATTTCGGAAAAATTTCACCACAGATTGGATAAAAAAGGAGGACAAGTCAATTTTCCCTAGGAAGGCGCATCTTTCCATGGAGGAAGAATCTAGGTTTGAAAAACTTGAATTTTGACCATGTCACTGTTGCTCGGTAAAACTAGGCCATCATATTTTTGAGACATATATCCACATTTTTAGTTAAAGGAAGGGTCTAATCAATTCTCCTTGAGGAGGCACATCTCTCTCTCTATTCATTGTTTCAAGACTCCAAATTTGAAAAAATAGAGTTTCTCTAACAAACCCTAGGTCAACTAGAAGTCATATCTCAAAAGACATTGAAGCAAGCACTTGATTAGAGAATCTCAATTGGTAAGTGCTATTATCTTTATTTCCATTTGAGGTTCTCATTTTATCAAGATGAAAAACAATACCAAGTTTGAGGATGAGCGTGAAGGATAAGATAACTTATGTTCCTGTAAGTATAGAGTGATGCTCATTCTAAAAGATAATGAGTTGGAAAACTATGTCAAGGAAGAAGTAGCGGAGCTAGAGGGAGATGGAGACAAGGCTAAACACAAGAAGGATTTAGTTAATGCCAATAGGATCATTGTTGACTTCATCAAGGATCACTTGATCCCCCATATTTCATCTTTGAATTCTCCTAAGGATATTTTCTATGCATTGAAGAGATTATTTAAAGGCAATAACATTAACAGGAAGATGACCTTGAGAACTCAACTCAAGGGTGTGGAGATGCAGATCTCAGAAATTATTCAATCTTATTTCACAAGGGTCTCCCAAATCAAAGTTATTGGGGATAATGTTGAAAGTGAAGAATTGGTGATGACTACATTGAATGGTCTCCCAAGATTATGGTAAGCATTCATTCAAGGAATATGTTCTAGAAGGAAGCTCATCAAATTCAATAGGCTTTGGGAAGCTTGTGCTCAAGAAGAAACTAGAACTGATGCCAGAGAAGAGAAGATGGGTGAATATGATAACCAAGCCTTGGAAGCTCATGCAAAGAAGAGCAAGAAATAAGAACACTCTCACAAGTCTAGAATATTCTAAAAGAATCAAAGACCTCACAAGGACTACTCAAATTTCAAATGTTACAATTGTGATGAAAAAGGACACCTTGCAAGTAATTTCCCCAAGAACAAAGGAAAAAACAAGAAAGGAAGTAAGAAGAGGCATCATTCTCATGCTGCAGAAGATGATGAACCAATTAATAAAAAAGCAAGGGAATATTCTTCAAGTGATGAAGAATATGTCTTGACTTCAGCACTCACAAGGTAAAACTTTTAATGATACAGTAGTAATTGGAGAGCAAGAGGGAGACTTGTACAATTTAAAAGGCTAACCATATCAAGCATTGGTTCATGACACTATGGAACCAAGTGAACTATGGCACATAAGGCTTGTATATATATACATTATAAGGATTTACCAATTGTAATAAAAAAATGGTGATTGGTCTACCGGATATCCAAACAAAACATGATGGTGTATGTAAAGAATGTGAAGAATTTGTTTCTAAGAAAAAGGAGATCTTGAATCCAGTACATGAGGACAAAGGATGAAGACTTCATAAAGTTCCAGACTATACGAATAAGAATATCAAGGTATTCGGAATTAGATGATGGAGCAGAGTATGCTTCCGTAAAATCCATTGACTTCTGCAAGGAGGTAGAAACAAAGAGGGAGCTTACAAAACACATAAAAGATAAGTATTTGCTGTCATTTGAATTCCTGAGTAGTTTTTAAGGATATTTCTCATAATAGTTACATGTAGATATGTGATATAGTTTTCTTTTATGAATTTATATATATATTACTAAGATTGACTAGCAATAGGCTCATGTAGTGCATTTTATGGGTATGTGGACTATAGTGTTGCACAACATCCCATGAGCCCTTGATGGAGCTAGTATAGGATGAAACCTATTTTCTAAAATGCTAAGAGCAATGCATGCTCTTAATAGTATGTTCTAGTAGAGATGAAAACATCTAGATAGTTTCTGTGTGTATACGGTCTATGGATGAGTGTTGTGTTGAAGCATTGGCTAAGATGTAATGCTTACATGACTATGTATATTATGCATAATAAGTTGTCATTACATTGAATTAATTGATTAGTATGTAATGTTTCTAATCATATGACTAAATTTGACTTGTAGAAAAAATCGTGTGCTATGAACTACAAGAGAAGGATGATGATACTTGTTCCAAAGAACAAGTGATGACTATTCAACAATGACCTTCAATAATATTTACAAATTCAAGCATACTACAAAAGTAGAAGGAAAGGTTCATGGTTTCTCTCAGAAAAAGGGAGACGATTATGACGAGATGTGTTCTCTTATAGAAAGATACACTTTGATCAGAGCTATACTTGCGATAACTGTAGTGACGAAGTGGAAGTTACACTAGATGGATGTGAATAAACCTTTTCTAAATGGTGTAGTAGAAGAAGAAGTGTATGTGGAGCAGCCACCAGGATTCGAGACACAAGATAGGAAGAAACGTGTGCGAGTTGAAGAAGGCCTTGTATGGTTTGAAATAGGCACCTGAGACGTGGTATGGAAATATTGACGTATTTCTAACGATCTTGGGATTTACCAAGAGTAAAGCATATTCCAACCTTTACTTCAAGGTTGAGGATGGAAAACCAGTGATACTACTTTTGTATGTAGATGACCTGTTCTTGACAGGTGATGAGAATCTCATTGCATAAACAAAGAGGAAACTTGCCACAGAATTTGAGATGAAAGACCTGGGTATGATGCACTACTTCTTAGGTCTTGAGATGTGGCAAAATCCAAAAGAACTTTTCCTTAGACAAGGAAAATCTGTAGTAGATATCCTAAAGAGATTCAAGATGATGGATTGCAATTCCATGGCCACACCAATGGCATCGAATCCGAAGTTGTTGTGTGATACTTATTCAGAGATAGTGGATGCCACTGTATACATGTAGATGATTAGTTCATTGATGTACTTAACGAACACTAGGGAAGATATATGATTTGAAATGAACACATTGGGTCACTACATGGTAGATCTGAGACGTGTTCACTAGATTGCGACAAAGCATGTGTTAAGGTACCTGAGGGGTACAATTTATTATAGCCTCATATATGCGTTAGATAAGAATATCAACCTATAGGGTTATGTTGATGTGGATCTGGCTAGTAGTGTCACAAATAGGAAGAGCACATTAGGGTCCTAATTCAGTTTGGGATCAAGTATGATCTCCTGTTTCAGTAGGAAGCAAACAAGTGTGGCACTCAGTATAGCCGAAGCAGAGTACATTGCATCTTGTTCGGCTAGCTGCAAGGCAGTGTGGCTTCAGAAGTTACTTGTAGGATTGTTCGATCTCGAGTTAGAGGTGACTTGTATTTTCTGTGACAACCAAAGTTGTATGAAGTTGTCTGAGAACCTAGTGTTTCATGACAATTCGAAGCACATCAAGATCATATATTACTATATCAAGGATATGGTGCAGAGAGGAGAAGTAAGACTCTAGTATGTAGCAAAAGGGGATCAAATAACCGATGTGTTGACCAAGTCACTGTCAAGAGTGAATTTTGAGTACTTCGGGGACAAGCTTGGAGTTGTCTAGATTGAGGTTCCTTAAAAGAGGGAGTGATGAGCAACATAGCACATGGAAGACCTAGGTGGTTACTTCGGTGATGTAATGTGTTCTCTTGGGCGGGTATCCACTTTAGGTGATTGTAGTGGGTGGTCACTTCGGTGATGTAATGTGTGCTTCTTACTACACTCACAAGGATGAAGTAGGTAGTCACATTGGGGACATAATTGAGTCTCATGACTTTTGTGTTATCTTGGGAAACACAACATGTGCGAAGACACAGGTGGTCATTGGGTGACGTAATGATGGTCTTGGAATATTCTCCACATGTGATGTGACATGGTAGCAGGTAGACACTTTGGTGACGTAATTGAGTCTCCTAGGATACACTCATGAGTTTTTTGTTTGTCAAGATGTGTGAATATGTAAGTGGCCACCGAGTGACATAATGATGGACCTAGGTTGTTCTCCACACGATAAGATGTGACATGATAGATGTCACGTCCCCATCTAGACCCTATCAATTTAACATTTTAAATGATGTAATATTGTTATGAAATCGTGGTGAGAAGCTCAAGGCCAAGGCCCCACCATCGATTTATTGATGCATATGGTTTGCATGCTAGCCAGACACATTGGAACTTCAACATCATGTAATATGCATTTTAATAAAAATACCCACAGCTAGCTATGCAATGCAACAAAGAGATGGGGGCATGATTTCACAAGGAATTGGGACGGAAAAAATTCAAACCCTTGAGCCAATCAGTTCAAGCCAAGTGTCAATGAGAGAACCCATCAAACCCTCAACTACCCATGTTGACTTTTGTACCCAACCATTTTATTTCTCCCAAGAGTTGGTTGAGGTAGTTAATGCCTTGGGAATGGAGAGTATGGCTGCCCAAATTCGGGTATGGACAAGCCACCCTTCATGGAAAATCATTTTTTTCCTTGGGAAAGAAAAGAGCCACGAAATTGCTCTCTAAGCCATTATGCAACCATCGGTCTTGCTCTCTCATGCAGCTCTAGCTGCTTGGTCGTTTTCCTCCATGGTTATTCTGGGTTTCCCTTCATCTTTTACCTGGGAAGGGGCATTTTTGTGTTGATTACCAGTGGGGAAGAGAACAACATGTTTTTGGGTCTTCCTGGAGGTCGTTTAGGCCATTGGAAAGGATCATAACCAGTGGGGAGAAATCGATTTTACTCCCTGGGGTTGAAATCGAATTTACTCTTTCCACGGTCTGTTTTAGTGAGCCACGATTTGGGAAAAGCCCATGGACCCTGTTTTGTAAAATACCCTTGTTGTAAATGGTATCTATGCCCAATGTTTGTGCTTGCGGTGCGAGAAATGAGAATGTTGGGGTATGGGATTTGGGTATCCATTGCTTTAGCTTGAGATTGAGAATGAGCATCCATGGTTTAAATGTAGCCTGATAAACCCAGTTGTGGACTGGCTTGGCTGAGATGAAATGAGTAATTGGCAGTGAACGAGCTGGAATTTTCCCTTTCATTGTGAGAATCATGCCCAGCTCGGGGGCGGGATTCGGATGGACTTAGTATAAGCTATCAAAGAGCCTATGGTTGGGTGGAACGTTGCAGTGACATAGCTAGTTGCTTGGGGCAGTTGCAAAATGAAGATAAGTGTTTTTATGTCTATGTATTTACTTCTGCAATGTTTAATTAATGATTATTTTGATATGTTGGATGAGCATGAATTGTGTGTGGATGTTGTTTTAATTCCGCTGTGCATAATTGATTTGTTTTACATATGCACATTCATATTTTAATGATATGAATCTAACGAATGGGATGAGATCATGTGAAAGACCTTAATTTGGCATCATGTTCCCTGCCTTGCATTGGATGAATGGGTGGGTACATGACAGATGGTATCAGAGCTGCTGGTTGCAGCATTGGGCCTTTATGGGCTACTTATCATAGTTGCAGAGGTAAGTATGCTTCCTACTCAGCACTGATAGTTAAGAAAAATTTCAAAATTTTCAAAATTTTCAAATTTTCAAATTTTCAAATTTTCAAAATTTTTCTAAGTGTCTAGGAATCTCTTCCGAAATTGCGGAAGGAATTTCTGAATTTGCGGAAGGAATTTCCGAAACTGCGGAAGGAATTTCCGAATTTGCGGAAGGAATTTCTGAATCTCTTCCGAAACTACGGAAGGAATTTCCGAATTTGCGGAAGGAATTTCCGAATCTCTTCCGAAACTGTGGAAGGAATTTCCGAATTTGCGGAAGGAATTTCCGAATCTCTTCTGAAACTGCGGAAGGAATTTCTGAATTTGCGGAAGGAATTTCCGAATCTCTTCCGAAACTGCGGAAGGAATTTCCGAATTTGCGGAAGGAATTTCCAAATCTCTTCCGAAATTGCGGAAGGAATTTTCGAATCTCTTCCGAAATTGCGGAAGGAATTTCCAAATCTCTTCCGAAATTGTAGAAGGAATTTTCGAATTTGCGGAAGGAATTTCCGAATCTCTTCCGAAATTGCGGAAGGAATTTCCGAATCTCTTCCGAAATTGCGGAAGGAATTTCCGAATCTCTTCCAAAATTGCAGAAGGAATTTCCGAATTTGCGGAAGGAATTTCCAAATCTCTTCCGAAACTGCAGAAGGAATTTCTGAATTTGTGGAAGGAATTTCTGAATCTCTTTCGAAATTGCGGAAGGAATTTCCGAATTTGCGGAAGGAATTTCCGAATCTCTTCCGAAATTGCGGAAGGAATTTCTGAATCTCTTCTAAAATTGCGGAAGGAATTTCCGAATCTCTTCCGAAATTGCAGAAGGAATTTCCGAATCTTTTCCGAAACCGCGGAAGGAATTTTCGAATCTCGTCCAAAATTGCGGAAGAACTCCACAAGTTGCTCCGAAACAAGGAATTTCAGCCATTTTTCAGGGATATTTTCAGGTGCTGAAAATGGAAAAATTGCCTTGGAACTTATGCACTATATTGCACAAAATGGAAAGATTTACAAAAAAAAAAAACACGAGGGTGTTGCCCTCGACCCGCAACAAGCCACAAGGGGGCAAGCCCCCTTGACCCCCGTCGTCCCCCAGAAGACAGTCATTGAAAGTGTGAAATGCATTCTTGGGATGAAGAGCAAGAATTGCATAGAAGGTTGCGGAATCCTCAGTAAGAGTAATGGGTTGTAATACCCATTAGGAGGATGAAAGGGAAATTCCTCACCTTAAACTATCTTTGTTTATAGCATAAGAATGGCATAATGAATGTTATATACGTATGTATATACTGAATTGCTAATTCATGAGAAGATCATAGCTAATGATTCCTTGTGTGCTTGGTAGGGAAACCAAGAAAAGGATCAGCTATGACGTGGAGAAGGGACCCCATGTCATGCTTGGAAAGGGATAATTCCTTAACTCCGATATTGCTATTGTTTTTGTATTTTACAAGTTATGGTATAGGAATGATGGAAATGCAAAAGGGATAGATAGATGGCATATTGCACAAGTGAATGTGAAAATGTTTTTGCATGTATATGATATTGCATATTGGTAAAAAAAGTGAGGATTTACATATGCAGTGAGCCACTTAAGATCAAATGATGGTGGTTGCTAATAATTAAGTTGTGTTCGCATTGGTTGTAGGACCAGAGACAACTGAAGCATGGCTAAAGGATGTGGATGATGATTGTTGCATACAACCTTATGAAGAGAGGATGGTGCAACAAATCCATGATCATGATGTTGGAAAAAGGACGGAGTAGCCTTGGTAAGAGGCCAACTGATTAGGTAACATCAAGCGATGTTAATGATAGCCATGCAGGTAATGGTTATTTATGCTTAGTTGCATGAATGTTGAAGGAGGATTTGGTAAGATCCCTTCAACTACAGTTAAACTATGATGATTTGGTTTGCATGTGGTATTGAGTGCCTAAATTTGAATGTTAACCTACCAAGTATGGTCATGTGTGGGTAAATGAAGGCAAGGATCCTTACACCCTATAGTTTCTAGAAACCTCAATGCATTCATATGAATTCATATCATGCCATTTGTGAATATTGGTTGTGAGTTTAACAACCAAAGCAACTGAGGACTTATGGACATGCCATGGTAGTGCATGTTGTACGTAGTAATCATGGTTAGGCCATAGTATGTTTGAATGCATAGTATTCATGAAATCATGCAAGATGGCATTGAAGACATGTGCATTGAAATATTCGGTAAATGTTGTAAATATGCATGCATGTGTAGGTACACATGTTGAAAAGCATTGTGTGAATGCATGGGTGTAATATATATATGTTTCAATACAGTTAGATAATAGATGAAATGGTGGACTATTGCTAATCCTGAGACCATTTCATAAGCTGCTATGAATGTAGGAGAATGATTGAATGAAGAAGGTAGAAATGTGATGGGCTACCAGAGCACTCTGTTGGAAGGGTAGAGCTACATGGAATATGAAGTAATGAGTATTTACAGTTATTTAAATTGCATGGGTAGTGTGACTATGTCTTGCAATTTTATTGTAATAATGATGCATATATAGAAATGTATATATATATATATATTTCATTGCATTTCAAATGTTAAACAGTTGAAGGTGTTTGAATTATTGAGTATTATGATACTGAGATCACTTCAGTGACTATTATGGCAATGAATGATTATGTGCATAGATACTCACAACGTGTTTGGCTAATTGAAGTTTCAGTTTTCAGGTAGAAAAGTCTTGCATATGGCAATGAGGATAAGTCCATAGTAAAGACCGAGATCTACCATGTGCAGAAGCCAAAGGTTATGAGAAGGTTCTCATGGTTGTAAATTTATGCATGAAACCAATCTGAAAATTGTCTGGTTTAAGTTTATGAAAATAGTCTCATAGTTGCAAATCTAATTTTTGTAGGAAAACAAATTTACAAATTTCAGATTTGAGAATTTGCTTATAATTGCTAATGATTGTTTGGCTTATATAGAATTGTGTCAGGAGGACATGTTATAGGTGGATGTTCATGTATGGTAGCAAGGGTGAAACTATAATGGGCAGAGTGATACCACTTACAAGAGCCAAACAACATGAGGAGAGACTCATTGCTAAGCAAATCAATTTCTTTAGGAGACAGAATTGTAAATTCATATTGAATTTAATTATTAATGCTATTGATTGGTTATGGAACAATCATATTTGAAGCCTATTGCTAAATGTTGCTGACTGTTTGGCTATTTGATAAAGTGTTCCAGGATGACACATTGCAGGCAGAACATGTGTGATGGCCTACAGAAGCCAAACTAGATGGGAAGGATCCCATGCTTTGGAAATGGGTTTTGGGTGAAATGCCATTGTAAATGTTGATAATGTCTCAGTCAAACTGCATGTTGGTAAAGCATGTGTGTGAGACAGTAAATTATGCCAAGAAGGCATGTGTGGGTTATGGCATGTGAAAAGATTGGGGTGGCAAACCGAAGGACTGTTGACTCAGAGAAGGGAGCCCCCATTCTTCGCAAATGAAGAAAATATACATCTGTGAAACGAATGAGTATTCGGTAACCCTAACTAAGGATATACATGTCTGGTTATTAGATTTAATATGCAAGGCATGTTTTATTATTTCATTATTGTTCCAGACTGCTTGAGAGTGACTAAGGCCTACATGGCTCACATCGGAAAGGGATGCATACCTTTCGGGTGATGGGTTATGTTAAGGTTTCAATATTGACTACACCCTAAGGGAATGGTTATTCCTGGTGTTTCAATACTTGATAGTGAATGATATGAAATATGATTACGATTTTTGAGCAGAAATACTGATGAGCCTGCTTATCCTTCTTGTGCTAACAGCTTACACAAATGCAATTTGGTGTTGCACGTTAAGAGGAAAAGTGAAGCAAGGGTGCTAAAGAGGACTGTGTGGGCAGTGGTAACCTTTCTACGCTCACACTAAAGGACACTATAAGAGATGGATAGGCCCGAGGAGCTATATTGAAGAAAAGGGGTATCATCCTTGTGTATTGTGAGTGGGTGTTGTGGGGCCATGCTAGCCTGCAGTGAAGTGAGTCACCTATGGCATTCCTAGAAGGAACAACTGGTTGCATAAGAGAAGGAGCCACGTAATCATATTATGTTGTTCATATTGCCTGATAAACCCAGTCGATGTATTGGCTTGGCATTGGTTATTTGGGTGTTGTGGTGAAAGGTTGTTGGATGCCTGATAAACCTAGTCGGTGTACTGGCTTGGCATGTTGTTAAATTAATCCAGTCGGTGTACTGGCTTGGCATTGGTTATTTACATGTTTCGGAGGTATTGGTGAAGGGTGTTATTTCCTGACAAACCCATTTGGAGAACTGGCTTGGAAATGGTTATTGTATGCTTGATAAACCCAGTCAGTGTACTGGATTAGCATACTGATTTTTGAAATGCTTGATAAACCCAGTCGGCGTATTGGCTTAGCATACTGATTTTTTTTGGGATGCCTGATAAACCCAGTCAACGCATTGGCTTGGCATTACCTATTCAGATGATGTTGTGGAGCAGCATGTGTGCTGGCCAAGCATCCACCCCACAGGTGATCCAAGGCTTGTAAAGAAGAGAAGGAAACCTGTGGAGTAGCGAGGAAAATGCACAATACAGATAAGTATTTGGTTATCTTGCAACTTTTTGCTTATGAATATATGTGTGTATATGATTTGATTATGATTTTATAAAACTCTTGTCTAGAGATAAACCCTATGAAAATACACTAAACATGTGAATTAATTAAATGTTTGAGTGTAGGTATTGCTAGAAGCAAGGACTATGAAAGCATTTGGAGGATGCGTGTGGACATATGAATGTCCTAAAGAGCTCAGTATGAGCGGTAATGAAAGATGGTGCTAGTGGAACTGTGTGGGTCCTAGCATCCAAAGGTTCTGTAAGCAACAATGGGGAAGGGTTCCCTAGTTGAAAGGCATTAGACAGACCTTAGACACTAAAGTGTCATAGCCAAGAAAGGGCAAGTCAAGCATTCACATTGAAGTGAAAGAGGCTAAGGAGCATAAAAACACAAGTGATGGTGTGACTCCGGATTGGAACAAGACTAAGAGGGGGAAACTCTTACTCTTCTCTTTCCTTTTGACTGATGCATCTTAGAAACAAAAGATTGTTGAGTGCATGTCATAAATGAAAACAAATTGTCTTTAATTGCTTGAATGAATTGTGAATGCTAAAATAGCTATTTTCCTGTGAAAGGATGAACATGAATGAGTTCATGTGTATGTGGGAAAGCATGAAATGTGTGGAAGTCTCATGAGTAAAGCATGGATGTTCCAAGTCAATTGGGAAAATATTTGACTAATTTTAATATTGTGATATGCTTGTCCTAACAGGAATTGCCATGATAAGTCTCACAGGAGAGACATTGAAATGCATTGTTGCAGTTGTTACTAGCCAAATGATTGCTAGTGAGAAAAGAGAGAGCCATATGTGCACCTTGATCATGGCAGAAGACCAGAGACTATTTGTTTTGGGCTGAAAATATTCCTCAGATAGTTGCCGAGACAACAAGAAAGATGGCATCCATGGAATTCCAGACTTGTAGATCAGCTGGAAGGGGAATAAGGGGAAGGGATTGCTCTGGAGCAATGCCCACCTGCAGAGTTGGAAGACCAAAGCTAGCAGGAGCAGCTTGAGGAAGCCAAAGGACTTGATCCAGAAAGTTCAAAGCAAAGAGATGAAACACAGGACAAACCTGCCCCCAGTTGTGAATTTTGAGGCATATGTAAAGTGGGTATTTATTCCTAAGTGTTGGAACACCGAGGACGATGTTATTCCAAGGGGAGGGGAATTTCATGTCCCCATCTAGACCCTATCACTTTAACATTTTAAATGATGTAATATTGTTATGAAATAGTGGTGAGGAGCTCAAGGCCAAGGCCCCGCCATCGATTTATTGATGCATATGGTTTGCGTGCTAGCCAGGCACATTGGAACTTCAACATCATGTAATATGCATTTTAATAAAAATACCTACAGCTAGCTATGCAATGCAACAAAGAGATGGGGGCATGATTTCACAAGGAATTGGGAGGGAAAACATTCAAACCCTTGAGCCAATCAGTTCAAGCCAAGTGTCAATGAGAGAACCCATCAAACCCTCAACTACCCATGTTGACTTTTGTACCCAACCATTTTATTTCTCCCAAGAGTTGGTTGAGGTAGTTAATGCCTTGGGAATGGAGAGGTATGGCTGTCCAAATTCGGGTATGGGCAAGCCACCCTTCATGGAAAATCGTTTTTTTTCCTTGGGCAAGAAAAGAGCCACGAAATTGCTCTCTAAGCCATTATGCAACCACCAGTCTTTCTCTCTCACGCAACTCTAGCTGCCTGGGTGTTTTCCTCAATGGTTTTTCTGGGTTTCCCTTCATCTTTTACCTGGGAAGGGGAGTTTTTGTGTTGATTACTAATGGGGAATAGAACAACATGTTTTTGGGTCTTCCTGGAGGTCGTTTAGGCCATTGGAACGGATCATAACCAGTGGGGAGAAATTGGTTTTACTCCCTGAGGTTGAAATCGAATTTACTCTTTCCACGATCTGTTTTAGTGAGCCACGATTTGGGAAAAGGCCATGGACCCTGTTTTGTAAAATACCATTGTTGTAAATGGTATCTATGCCCAATGTTTGTGCTTGCGGTGTGAGAAATGAGAATGTTGGGGTATGGGATTTGGGTATCCATTACTTTGGCTTGAGCTTGAGAATAAGCATCCATGGTTCAAATGTAGCCTGATAAACCCAGTTGTGGATTGACTTGGCTGAGATGAAATGAGTAATTGGCAGTGAACGAGCTGGAATTTTTCCTTTCCTTGTGAGAATCATGCCTAGCTCGGGGATGGCCTTCGGACAGACTCAGTATAAGCTGTCGAAGAGCCTATGGTTGGGTGGAACGTTGCAGCGACATAGCTTATTGCTTGGGGTAGTTGCAAAATGAAGATAAGTGTTTTTATGTCTATGTATTTACTTCTGCAATGTTTAATTAATGATTATTTTGATATGTTGGATGAGCATGAATTGTGTGTGGATGTTGTTTTAATTCCGCTGTGCATAATTGATTTGTTTTACATCTGCACATTCATATTTTAATGATATGAATCTAACGAATGGGCTGAGATCATGTGAAAGCCCTGAATTTGGCATCATGTTCCCTGCCTTGCATTAGATGAATGGGTGGGTACGTGACAATAGAAAGTAGTCACTTTGGTGACATAATTGATTCTCCTAGGATACACTCATGAGATGATCTGGACATGTGGTGAGGTAATGCAGGTTGTTGCTATTGCCACGTAATCTGTGCTCTTGGGATGGACCCACCAGATGGATTGCTCGTTCAAAACTTCTATTGATGTATAGATTCAAGAGATGTCAGAAGTTAAAGGTCAGAGTATAGAGTTGTAGCAGCGGGATGATGACGATGACAGTGCCAAAAGAATAACTTCCTTGTTAAGAGGGAGTGTCGAAGAATGCAAATTCAGAATATATTCTTATTTGTATTGTACTTCGTTCGGGAATCATTTATTTTGTATTTATTCATGTAAGAGTTCTTGAAAGAATCAATGTAAAACCTGCTAGTTGTTTGTCCTAGAAGAATCTAGAAAAAACATGAAAATAATATTTTATTGTATCCTAGACAAGTTGGCCCTGTTAGGGAAAAGGTCAGTTTTGTGATTAGTATAAATAGGAGGGTTTCCCTCCTCATTTGGTCATTTCATTCAGTCACTTAATTTCACATGAGTAGAGAGAGAAAGGAGAGTCACTTGGGATAGAAGAGTAGCTACTTTGAAGACATCTTATTTTTGGGTTATTGTATGAGATTGACATAGTACTTTCTGACGAATCAATACTGAAAATTTTTTGTTGGATTTTCTCCCCCACGAGGGTTTCCCAAGATAAATTGTTGTGTACTATTGTGTATGATGTGCTTCTCTATATTTCAATGATCCTTTACTTTATTGCATTTAAAATTCTAATAGCCATATCCTTAGTCGGTGCTTTCATGGATCCGTAGTGTATTGGTTGGAAATCATGATTTGGTTCAATTTATTCTGAGCATGGGTATTACATCGGGGATGATACATATATATTATTTGATGTTTTTTGCAGCTTTCACCTGGATCTCCTATTCCAACACCCTTGTACACATATTTTTGTAAAGTGTTTTGGCCATCAGTTTCTCTTATGAGCTCACACTTTAGGGGGGCATCTGTTACACACCTATTTGTCACACTACTAAGTGTCACACTTTCATCACCATGTGGGAGTGTTTTTTATGAAACCTAGATATGTTGGAGGGGAAACCTATCATTTGTAGGTCAAAATTTTATTTTCACCTTGAGTTATTAGCCTTCTTTGAGCTTCATCGACCCGTTTCCCATATGGAGAGGAGGATGAAACCCTGTTATCCCCCTCTACCGAATTCTGAGGGAGGTATGAAGTCCACTTTATCCCCCTCTATCCAGTTTTGATGGAGCAATGAAGTCCACTTCATCCACTTGTCTGAAGTGTAAGGGGAGTTATGAAGTTGTTACAACCAAATTTGGCTAATTCAAGAGGTTGTTTCCAAGAGATTTAAGTTGGTTAAGGGTTGGTTCAATCTATCCTCTTACCAAGTCAAGGTCAATCTTGTTTTTTCAACCAAATATTCATTTGATCCTATCCTCTTGTAAAATTATCCTATGGTTGTTATGCCTCAAACTCCTATATAATGGAGACCATGATTGGGTGAAAAGGGAGGAGAATTTTAGAGCATCATACGTATGATATTGTAACACTTAAGGGTCTAGAAAGGAGAGCTTGGAGGAGCTTCTGCAAAATCAAGGCTAATGTTGTAAGTGCTTCTTATGCATGCTTTCCATATTTTTTAATATAAACTTGGCTTATTCTCCCCAATCTGTGTTTCTTATGTTGAATTTACAAAATGTTTATCATTCCTTTGTTTGGTAATTAGATTTATTTATGCTCAATATAAATTTTGCATAGGAAAGGATTTTTTCTTTGTTTCTTGTAGGATCTCACATGCACCATAAGCTTAGAATTTAAATTTGGGAGCCAGAGTAAATAGGAGTAGTGAGGACTATCGTTTAAAGAGAATTAGGCCATCTACTCCCATTTTCGTTTCCCTTAATTTGCTTGTTTGTATTTGAGCTAGATCTAAGGAAAAGTTAGTGTCCATTTGTTAAATTTTGTCTTGGATCAGAGGATTCTTGATCCAAGGGAGGTATCACCTTTCTATAGGGTAAAATTTTCCACAAAATCCACCAAGGGAACATTCACTCTAAGTTGTTGGAATCGATTTAATACTAAAAGGGGGGGTGAATCAACATTAACACAGTTATGAAAATTTTTAACTTCTTGAACACATTATTCTCAACTTAATATTGATCGTCAATTAAGCATCAAAATGTAAAAGAATTCATCCACATATGTGCAAATAAAATAACACATAACACACATAATTTTTACGTGGAAACCCAAATGGGTGAAAACCACATAATGCTCTTTTATAATGAAAAATATTAGATTCAAGGAAGCACTGACTTCCTGTGTTTACCAGAACCAATTGGAAGGAGGCACCAACCCCTTGGTTTTTCAGGCATCGATCTGAAGGAAGTACCAACTCCCTGTATTCTCCAACACCAACTAGAATGAGAGTACGAACCCCTACTCCTTGCCCCATCTTGCTGCCCAGATATAATATATTGTGTTGTTAAGATTCAATATGCTAAGATAGATAACATCAGTATTACATTTTATTTCACAACAATAGCATATACAAGATCACTGAAAGAACAACAAGCACAACATAAACACAAGAGACACAGATTTATCCTAGGAAACCCTCATTGGGTAGAAAACCCAGCAAATCTTTGTCAATATAGATGATGAGAAAATACAAAGATGTAGTCCCCAAGCAAGAGCTTCTTCTCCTCCTATGCAGATCTCTCTCTCTCCTATGCGCCAATCAAAAGTGAGTGAATGAGTGATAAATGAGGAACACACCTCCTCTATTTATACACTTCTCCGACTTGACTTTTCACCCTAACAGGGCCGAATCATCTTAGGAGAGTCTAATAACCCCTAAACAACTAACTCAGGGCCAACCCCACTAGGGAGGTCTAATAACCCTAGTTACCACATTCTCTCGGACGAATAAACATCTTCGGATGTACAATAGGGTCTCCATGGAGGAATGAAACATCTCCAGAAGAATAAAGTACAAATATAATATTCTTAGAAGTTACAATATTTCAACACTCCCCCTTAATGAGAAGGATATTATAACAACATCTGCAGGAGCAAGGAGTCATCAAATACATGATACATGATACATATATAAATCATTGGAAGATTTTTTCATCAGTAACTCAAACAGTTACTTGAACATCTTCAAGATATTCAATACTGGAATATCAACATCTTCAGTATTGAGTCTTCATCTTCTGCAGCACTTGATCAGCCACATCATCAACATCTGGATCTTCCGATCAACATCATCATCTGGATCTCTTGATCAACATCATCATCTGGATCTCTCGATCAACAACATTATCATCTAGATTCCTTGATCAACATCATCAACTGGATATCTCGATCAATATCATCTGAATCTGAATCTCTTGATCAACAACATCATCTAGATATCTCGATCAACAGCATCATCATCTGGATCTCTCGATCAACAGCATCATATGGATCTCTCGATCAACAACATCATCATCTAGATCTCTCAATCAACAACATTATCATCTGGATCTCCCGATGAACAACATCATCTGGATCTCTCGATCATCTGGATCTTGTCGATCAACAATATCATCATTTGGATCCTCTCAATCAACAGTATCATCATCTGGATCCTCTCGATCAGTAGTATCATCATCTGGATCCTCTCGATCAACAATATCATCATCTGGATCCTCTCAATCAACAGTATCATCATACCAGCATACTCTGTAATACACATGATCTAATTATGGGATGATCAATCCTGAGCAATTTAAGACACCTCTCATGTCTATGGACGATGCAGTCCAGATCTACTTACAGGATGATCAATCCTGATCAATTTAAGACACCTCACATGTTTATGGACGATGCAATCTAGATCTACTTACAGGATGATCAATCATAATCAATTTAAGACACCTCTCATGTCTATGGATGATGAAATCCAAATCTACTTACAGGATGATCAATCCTAATCAATTTAAGACACCTCTCATGTCTATGGACGATGCAGTCCAGATCTACTTACAGGATGATCAATCCTGATCAATTTAAGACACCTCTCATGTCTATGGATGATGTAGTTCATATCTACTTACAAGATGATCTATCCTGATCAATTTAAGACACCTCTCATGTCTATGGATGATGCAATCCAGATCACGTACATTTTGAACCAACTGTTCAGGGACGATGCACTACTATCACGTACAATTTGAACCAACCATTCAAGGATGATGCAGTCCTATCACGTACATTTTGAACCAACTGTTCAGGGACGATGCAGTCCTATAACGTACATTTTGAACCAACTGTTCAGGGACGAAGAAGTCCTATCACATTTACTTAGACAAAGTCTAAGGACCACTTTTCGGAGACATATGTCTACAGAACAATTCAGGGACCGAAGTCCAGGGATGATACAATACCTCTCGTCCATTAGGGACCACTTCTCAAATACATGTGTCTATGGATCAATTCAGGGACTGAAGTCCGGGGATGATACAATCCCTCTCGTCCACTAGGGACCACTTTTCAGAGACATATTTCTACGGATCAATTCAGGGACCGAATTTCGGGGATGATACAATCCCCTCTCGTCAACTTAGACCAAGTCTTAGGACCACTTATCAACCTTATCATTGATATCATTGACCTCATTGTTGGGACAAGTAACCTCATCATCGACCTCATCGTCGGAACAGGTAACCTCATCATCGATACATGTATCCTCATCATCAATACAAGTATCCACATCATCAATACATGTATCCTCATCATCGATACAAGTATCCACATCATCAATACAAGTATATTCATCATCGATACAAGTATCCACATCATCGATATGGTATCCTCATCAATACAAGTATCCTCATTATCGACCTTACCGTCGATATAGGAAATCTCATCATCAATATAGGTATCCACATCGATACCAGTATCCAAATATCATCATTGACCATATCACTCCCCCTTTCAAGGAGGGTCCTTCTAAATTACACCAAGCTTGTCTCAAAAATACTCAAACTTTACTCGAGACAGAGGTTTGGTCAATACATCAGCAACTTACTCATCAGTGCTCACATACTCAAGCTTTATATCTCCTTTCTGCACCATATCCCGTATATGGAAATATCAGATTTCTGTGTACTTTGACTTATCATGGAACACTGAATCCTTAGTCATCTTGATACAACTCTAGTTGTCACACAAGATCACAGTGGGGTCCATCTCCAAGTCAAACAATCATGATAAAAATTTCTGAAGCCATATCGCTTCACAACTAGAAAATCAAGCAACTATATATTCAGCTTTAGCTGTGCTGAGAGCCACACTAGACTGCGTCCTGCGAAACCACTAGATCATGGCAGATCCCAGACAATAAAATCCACCCGATGTGCTCTTCATGTCTGATACACTTCCTGCCCAATCAACATCTGTGTAGCCATACAATCTAAAGTCATGATCTCCAAGATAACATAGATCAAAGTATATCGTACCCTTTAGGTACCTCATCACATGCTTTTCAACTATCAGGTGAACAAGCCTAGGTTCCACTAAATACTGACTCAAGGTGTTCACAGCAAAGCATATATCTGGCCTGGTATTTGTCAAATACACCAATGACCCAATAATATTTATGTACAGAGTCACCTCCACTAACTCTGATGAGTCATCAGCTAACATCTTCAAGTTGGAATCCATGGGAGTGGCCATGGATTTGCATTTTAACATATCAAATACTTTCCCTAGCTGAGAAAGATTCCTTTTGGGCCTTGCTATACTTCCATACCTAGGAAGTAATGCATCAATCTGAGATCTTTCATCTCAAATTCTATAGCTACCTTCTTCTTGCTTTCCATGATATGTTTCTCATTCCTTGTCAGAAAGAGATTATCCACATACAGTAATAGTATGACAGGTTCATCATCCATAACCTTAAGGTAAAGGCTAGGATCAACTTTACTTTTGGTAAATCCAAAGCTTGTCAATAAGATATCAATTCTCCCTCTATGACTGAACATCATTCACACTCTGCATTGAGTGATCTTCTGCATATCTATCCGTGCCATCTCCCGTCAGATGGGTCTAATGATATGAGACTCAAGATCATTCGAACTCTATGGCGAGTTCATTCTTGCATCCATCTAAGAAAAGAGTGTCATCTGTATATAGACACCATCTTCAACCTTGTAGCAAAGTTTTAAATCTGCATAAACTATGGTGATCATTAAGCTCATCAAATGACTATCGATCCTGGGTACCCATACAAAGCTTTCTTCAATTGAATCCTGGGAGTTTTCTCAATTCGTACTTCTTCTTCAATTACACCATTACGAGAATGGTCTTATCTAGCCACTTGGAGCAAACATCTCGTCATGATCCTCTCCCTCTTTCTAAGAGAATCCTCTAGTCACGAGCCTTCTATATTACGTTTGATTTGTAAGTCTTCTTGTTTGAACATCCATCACTTGTTCGGTCTTCATCATCCTTCTTTTGTAGATCATACCACATGATCTTTCCTACAAATCAAATTTAATTACATGATTAGTAATACTTCATAATCATCAAATCATGTTGACATGATAACCTATTATGCATACAGTTATGCAACTATCTTGACCAATACTTTGGCACAACACTTTTCCATATCCTGTATGCATACAATGGTTATCTAGATGCCTTCCATCTCTACCAGAACATACCATCAAGAGCGTGCGCAACTCTCAGCATGTCAGCAAAGAGGTTTCATTTTAGATAAACAACAATTGAATGTTTGTCCAACTTACCCATCATATGCATATAACTATTACGATCAATATCATTGACTATTCAGTAATTCAAATAACAACTAAAATACTTATCTTTTATGTTTGTGTGGTTGCCTCCCGCTTGATCTCTATATGTCTTTGAACTTCTATCCATTCTGTACCACTATGCATGCTTAAGTGTGCACTAGTGTCATCCTCATGATCTCATACATAATCATACATTCATTAGTATAATCTCAATACTATCAAAACATTATGATTCTAAATAATCTTAAGTATGTATGGTCATGATTATTTCATACACAGCTATACTTACCTAAGATCCTAACACAAAGTAGGATTCTAACTTGATATAGGAAAACATACTTGGATTATCATGCTTGGTTATGTCTTAACATACCCAAACAATATCTTCTTTGTTCTCTTCAATGATTTAAAGACCTTGTTCTAGAAACTTCATATCTCATTAGTTAAGCATAGTAGAACAAATTCATACATACCTCGTAAGTAGAGCTTCTATGTGGTCAAAGACTATGGATGAGTCTTTGTCTTCATGTCATCATGGTCATAGAACTTGATTTGTCTTTCTTGATGTACCTGTATCTTGTTAGCAGACAACATCATCCTCATACAACACCACAGGTGCATTAGTACAATCATAAGTGTCATAACCCTAATCAATGAATGTCTTCTATCATTCACATGCATTCATACTTTTACTAAGGTGACCAGACAATCTAAAACTAATCATGATTGTACTAACCTAAATAATATGAAGACAAACATATTATGAACTTAATCATGAAACAGATCTCAAAACATATTTGTATCTTCTCAAGTCAAACCTATCGACTAGTATTCTCTATAAGGGTAAAACCCTAACCATCCAAGGTAGATCACTTGTAAACATCTTATGTATTTTCATGGTGCTTGGATGATAGAATATCAATTCCATTTAAACCTTCTTCATCTCTTCCCTATGAGTCTCCCAACTTTGCTAGGGTTTCTTCTTACTTGGAAACCCTAATCTTCAATCTCCTTCCTCCCACAAAATTTTGATGGAGGATTAATATCTATGATGAATGGATTCCAAATCCATTGAAAAAGTTTCCAATGTTGCATCAGGTGTCTCCAACATTGTAGCAGGTCCTTCCATACCTAAAAACTGAAAACCCTAAGTGAGAGCTTCTTCCTCCTCTTCTTAGACTTCCTCCGTTGAGCCATTTTAGATGTGCCATATTATTTCTAGTGTATCTCTGCAAATTCGGATCTGCAGGGTTTGAAACTTCGGTCTGTGGTAGCTTGAACTATCATATTTCCAACCCCACAGGTTTTCGCTTCAATGGATTCTCCATGAGAGAGATATGCTAAGTTTCACAACATGACCTGTTTATGGGATGAAACAACATAGAGAACTTGTACGGAGTGCCATGTGTCACTGTTTCAACTTCAGCCTCTGAAACTAGGAACTGTGAAACTAAAGTCAGTTCCCTACCTGTCACATTTTACGAAATTTAATTTGGAGCTTCCTATCCTGAGATATGACCTTTTTCCCTAGGTCACCTGTTTATGACTGCATTCTGGAAGAGGTCAAAACCCTAACTTCTACGGATCATATGTCACAAAGTACAACCCATATGAGGATGAAATTCAGACACAAGGTACATGAACATTTAATATTCGGCTTGTAAACATTTCAGAGCCTAAACCTTCACCAAAACAGAGTTATAGCGAAAGTTCCACGATGACGGGTGTTTTCTATACAAACCCCTAACTTTCAAATTGTCGCAAGTGAAGCAAGTGTCATAAGTGCCATACATTTCCTTCCTTCAGGCTAGCTCTGATACCATGTTAAGATTCAATATGCTAAGATAGATAACATCAGTATTACATTTCATTTCACAACAATAGCATATATAGGATCACTGAAAGAACAACAAGCACATCATAAACACAAGAAACACAGATTTATCCTGGGAAACCCTCATGGGGTAGAAAACCCAACAAAGCTTCCTTGATATAGATGATAGGAAAATACAAAGATATAGTCCCCAAACAAGATCTCCTTCTCCTCATATGCAGATCTCTCTCTCTCCTATGCGCCAATCATAAGTGAGTGAATGAGTGATAAATGAGGAACACACCTCCTCTATTTATACACTTATCCGACTTGACTTTTCACCCTAACAGGGCTGACTTCTCTTAGGAGAGTCTAATAACCCCTAAACAACTAACTCAGGTCCGACCCCACTAGGGAGGTCTAATAACCCTAGTTACCACATTCTCTCTGAGGAATAAACATCTCCGGATATACAGTAGGTTCTCCATGGAGGAATGAAACATCTCCAGAATAATAAAGTACAAATATAATATTCTTAGAATTTACAATATTTCAACATGTTGTACTTTTGATTTGTGCACACTTCATATCTTCTGATGTTTGTCCCGCTATGCACACCTGTCGTATGCATTTGTATTGCTGTCACTTTGCTACATACATCACTTGACTTCTCATTCCACTCAACACTTCACTTTAAATGATGTCACACTTCTTATGTTGTGTGATACTTCAACTGATTCTGCAGTATGCGCCAAGATTTACAATGAAATTCTGCTATTGTTCAATTGAACTCTCAACTGATATTGCGCAACACTTGATGACTTGCTATTCTGGTATTTCACACTAGCATCAGATGGAACTGTGCACTTTCTAATACGTGTCCATTCAGTGTAAGTGCCATAGTATTTCAGACAATCTGCGACTTACTCCGCATCATATGATTCGTCATTTCGGTTTAATGCACATGTCGCATATCATCCTCATCATGACGTGCATTCTTGATTCTACTGTTGCTCTATCGTTGTGCATCTGATGGACTTCTTTACTTCACATGCTTCAATTTAAGTTTCGTGCATCAGCTAAAATTCTGCCCATATTCTCATATACTTCAGTTCTATCTCTACGCTTTTGTCTTAGAACATCTGTGACTATCTGCGATATTGTCATTCGATCCTCATGCACTTGCACATACTTCTGTAATTCTTCCTTTCTGTATTTGTGCAACTGTCACATATTCACAACATCATTTTGCGCACAGTCATCTATCACATTCCTTTGCATGCACGCACTCAGCTCTTCATCTAGATCATGTTGTTCTAATTCCACAAGCCCTTGATGCCCCAAATTTAAATATGTATCTTCCATGTACAGAATTTGCATCCTTACTATCAAGCTTGATTTAAATCTCCAACTTGCTTCTTATTTATACATTTCCTGCATGGATTGTATATCCACAAATTGGTTGTGGCATTCCTTCTTCCTTGCTTCATGGTTTATGCTCCTGTCACATGTCATCATCTATGATACTTGAGGCATCATGTCATGTGGATCTTGTGCATACGTGGTCCACAACTTAGTGGGACTTTAACCCTTGCGATACCACCATTTGTGGGTCTTGCATATACAATATATCTTTGACTGTGGAATTTGCGCATATACAAACTTCAATTGCTACACCCTTCTTGGAACTTGTGCGCACTTCAACAACTGAAAGCTTCTTCTGATTGGTGGGGCTTGCATGCTTTCAGGATTGTTCAACCATAAGCTTGCTTCATGCTGCTTGCACACTCCCGATCCTTGTCCATTTAACAATTGACTTGATTGCTTATTCTAGAATCTTCTCTTGACTTTCTTATGCACTTGTACCTTTGTTCAACCAACTCTTTGGTTTGCTTGTGCACGTGTACCTTTTTCCAATCAATTATTTCGTTGTTTCCTTAAATGAGTATGGCTTGATGGACTGATGTCTGCACTTGTACCACATTCATTCCTTATGTACTTCTTAAAACTTGATATGCATGATGTACTTCTTCAAAATGGATGCACTTCTGGATATACTTCTTCATACTGGCATCCATATCCTTCTTCATCTTATGTGCACATATACCACTTCAGGGTAGTTTCCATATACTTCTTCAAACTGCCATAGGAATGTTGAATCTTCTTTGACATCCTTTGTTATCCTCTTTGACATTAGTTGACATCAATGAAAACCATAGTTCAACAATCTCCCCCTTTGGCATTGATGTAAACACCTTATGCATTTGTTTATAATCATCTTCTTGAGATTGTATTCTTAAGTTGTGCTTGTCGCAGTGCTCCCCCTATGTACTTTGCTGGTTGAGCCTTTAATATATGTGCAATTTCTTGTCTATACTTTTTTTACTGCTATGCAGACCACATTCATCACGATCATTCATGCTGCACTACTGCATGCTTTAACTTCATGTTCTTCAGCTTCATTTTCATTTCTCTAATTATTTGCTTCACGCCCTTCCATGTCTTTGTTGCTGCATGATGTTGCTTCTCAACTTCTTGTTGTTTCTTCTCAGCTGCATTGCTTCTCAGCTTCATGCATCTTCTCCCCCTTTGACATGAATGGAAAAGACGTGCCATTACTTGTGCAAATATAGGTTCTTATTTCTTCTTCCTTGCACTGGCCTTTATTGACTGCTCACAGGGATAACTCCCCCTGTCTTCATGCTTCATTTCTTTTGCTGAATTTTTTGCATTGATACCCAGTAGTCTGAACAATTTTTTGTAATCCTCTTTGATGCGCTTCCATTGTACAGGTGTTGTCTTGCTTCTGTATCTTTATCTCTTGTTCATATCCCAATAATCCATCATTCTTTGTGCCCATCCTCAATAAATATTTATCTTTTCGCTAGCTGCGCAGCGTGTGGTCTCGTCAATGTTTGACTGTTCCACCCATGCATTTACTGCGTTGTCACCATGCCTTGTCATATTTATTAGTGTCACATGACTACCAAATATTTGACACATTTTTCACTTATCCACTAGCTCGACATTAAGGAGGATATAGCTCTTAGTTTGGGTGGAAACAATGATGTTTCGCGATCGTACTTGAGCTTTTGGGGAAGCATCATTCATTGCACAGAGCAATGAATTGGGTTTTTTCTTTTTGTACTCCTTCCCAAAACCTATTAACTTCAACATTTATTTTTGGCAACTCTATCACCTTCTTCGAATCACGCAATATTGAATGCACATCTCTTCAATTTAATTTCATGTGCGCGAACAACATCCATTCAATTCTATGAAGATTCTTGATTCATCACCTTTTTCATTCCTCCCTTCTGTGTCGCATTGTTTCTTGATTCATAACTTTTCTAGCCAATTCCCCCCTTTTACCAGAGAATGAATAATTCCCTTGAGAGTCTGTTCCTTTATATTCAGTCACAACAGTCTGAATTTAATTTCCTGAGAGTTTACATGAGATCCTGGCAGAGCTAAATGGAGGAAACAGATTTCCAACACCATTACGCTTAGTCACAGGTGAATTATGGGCATGTTGAAAAATATAATCACTTGATCCGTCGGTTCAACATCCTATACTTTCAACATCAACGTATTCTGGATGAGTTGTCATCACTTCGGTCTGAGCATTCTGAAAAACCATTGTGTTCCCATCTTCTGAATGTATTACGCTGGTTCCGGTGGACTTGGAGCTTCGATTTGCACACCAGCCAGACTCGGAATTGGACCTTAAATTGTGGCTATAGATTATTCTGTAGTTCTCAATTTTTCCACCCTCAATCGTTTTCTTGTACATGCCTTTTTGGCCTTGGCATGGAGTCCCTTATGAAATTCACTTTTTAGACGACTCATGCAATTTTGTAAAAACACTTGTTTTGAATGTAATACAAATTATACTTTTGCACAGACTCATGTTTATATTTCAACAGTGTTTGTACTTTTTATTCATTCATATATATACAAACAATCTTCTCTTTTGTGCCATTATACTTAACTCAACAACTAACTATTCTTCATTCTATCATATGCAAGAGTTTTTTATGCAATAATCATAACTTAGTAGCAAAATGAATGCATGCATGTTTCTGAAAATATTTTTCTACGACAATTCTAACATAACACATAAATTTTTGCAACTTTGATAAATACTGCGACTGACACCTTCTAGCCACAAACTTCACTATCATGCCCCTTGAATTCCTAAGATGCATTTTGTTGAATTCAAGGGTCTCACTTAATCTTCTCGAGATTAGCAATAAGGGCAGCAATTGCTTGATGCTTTAGATGTACCTGGATTGTCTTATTCTATGCATTTTTAGGAGATTTCCTTATCCACTTTCTCATGTGTGCTTTGTCATTCTTGTTTTGCACTTGATTGTATTCCTTGTGTATTCTTGCACTGTGAATTATTTTGTGTAATATGATTTCATCAGGACAATTTATTATCCTTCGACAATACAAGGCCTTATGTCCAAAACCATCAGATGCATAACACCTCATAGTTTGACAATACTTTTCATCATGACCCATGTGATTGCATCTTGATAACTTCATCCATTTGGTCCTTTGTTTGATTATTATAATGAGAAGAGTGGTAATTGTTGAACCTGAAGCAATTTTCTTGATTTGGACAATGTGCATTGTCTTAGACCTTCCTTGGTGTTTTCCCATAACCAAGTCCAGACTTGTCTTCTGTTGTTCTCTTATTATTAAGAATAGTTGTGATGCCCTTGAATTTTTTTAACACTTCTTCTTCATATTATGCCTTTCCATTTCCATACTGTGCACAAATAGTAGCATGCACTTGTTTCTTTTTTTTTATCTCAACCAATTTGTCTTCTAAACGAGATATCTCTTTGTCCTTCTCCTCAAGTTGAATTTTCAGCATCCTATTTTCTGTGCCAATTCCTCCAAGGAATTTCTCAACATGGATCTTTCTTCTTCAAGTATCTTGATCTTGTCATCATCCCAATTCAATTGTTCTTCATATCCATTATCCTTTTACTTACTTTTTTGTAATGAGATTCTTGAATTTATTTTTCCTACATGACATGTTCTTCAGACTTCGATAGTTTTTCCTACAATATTTTACTCTTCTTCCTTGATTTCTTCAATTCATCTAATGCAGTGATCAATTCACCTTCCCAATCAACTTCAATAGTCTCTTCTTCTTCAGTTTGACTATCAGTTTTAATATATGCGACAGGCTTTGAAGGAGTATTGAACGACCCACTAAAAAGTATTTATCTAGTGAGCACGGCTTGTTTTGAACAACTAGAGTATTCTTCCTAACTAATGAATTTCTCTTCTTTATCTCATCACTACTTTCTTATTATTCTACAAAATCCATGAATGGCACTTCTTTGGGCTTCTCGTCATAGTCACTTTCTTGAAACACATTGTTGCCTTCTTCAGTATACAGACTCTTCTTCTTCTTTGGAAATTTTATTTTGGTGTCTTGTCTATTATGAGTGTGAATTGATCTTCATTCATGGATATTGTATTCTTATTCACTATCGTTGTCTCCATATTCACTGTAAGGACACTTGATGCAAAATGGCCTCTACTCTTCCACATTTGAAACATTTAAAAGGCATCTTGTTTTTATACTTACCTTGTCATCTTTTCAGCTTTCTTACAAAGTTTGACTCCTCATCATCTAATTCATTGTAGGAGTCCTTTTCATGCTCATGCTTACCCTTCCCAGTGGATTTAAATGCTACTTCTCTATTGATGGAATTTTCTTTCTTAGTTCTCATATCATATGCAGTATGGATCCCTTGAAGGTTAGGATCCTTTGAAGTTCATCCTTCGTTAGGTCTGCAATATTTGCTATGTCTTCTAACATATAAAATTTTGCATCAAATATTGAAGGAAAATTTCTTAGTATCTTCTTTACTATTGATTCTTATTCTAGGGTGACTCCAAGAATTTTGATAGCATTGACTATCTCGTCAACTCGCAAGAAGTATGAAGAAATATTCTCTTCATATTTCATCTTCAAAGATTCATATAACCTAGAGTAGTTATGTATCTTAGCCTTCTTGACCTTCTCCCCACCTTCATGGATACCTCTGAGCTTATCCCATACCTACTTGGTTAACGCGTAGTGCATAAAATTGATAAATTATGTGTCTGTCAATCCACATAATAACATGTTTATGGCCCTTTCATTACATTCATATAGTCTCCTTTCAGCTGGGTCAATTGGTGTGATAGCTGGGACATTGTAACCATCAATAATGGAGTGCCAAACATCTACACCTAGTGATTGCAAATAAACTTACATCTTGACCTTCCAGAAGGTATAATTGGTTCCATCAAACCTTGGTGCTCTGTTGGTGTTATAG
Source organism: Larix kaempferi (assembly GCA_027924585.1). NCBI lineage: Eukaryota > Viridiplantae > Streptophyta > Pinopsida > Pinales > Pinaceae > Larix > Larix kaempferi. Next base: position 22,097,555 of record BSBM01000825.1, on the reverse strand, counting down.
GTCAAACTTGCACCTCTCCGTCCGTGATCACCTTGAGTTGTTGATCACACAAAAGGACAACTTGGATGGAGGAGCATGTTGACCTTAGATGATACTTTGACTTACTCCATTTCCTAACTTTACTGGAAAAACCCTAAAAATATCATTCTGAGATATGAGCGCTACTCTACCTAAAGAGACTAGTGCATGTACGATACTCCAGTGCATAATAGTAGCGCTCAAATCCTTATAGGCGCTACTCCTTCTTAGCATAGTAGCGCTCAACATTTAAAATTCGATGAGCGCTAGTTGACAAGCACCATAGTTGCTTGTCAACTATGGTAGCGTACATATCAAAAGATGATTAAAAAAAATTAATTTTCACGAGGAGGATTAGTTGCTGGTAGTTTTCTAACTTCCCCAACTTCCTCCATAACCATACATCGGCCTGAACTACTTCTCTGATCCTATAAATACAAGGAAGACTAAAGAGAAAGGTTAGATGGATAAATGGAGAAACTTTGAGACATAGAGATCAAAAGAAGAAGCTTGCATTGGAGGAGTTGATGCTGAAGATATCCAAGCCAGAGAAGAGCAAGATCCCAGAATCAAGCTGCAGGAGCCTGTCATAAACTCAGGTTTACTGAAAGGAAGGTGGATTTGAAGGTTGAGCACAAGATCAAGTAAAGGCTAGGATCGAACTTCGATTGAAAGGTGTGTTCTCAAGATCCATAACTTATTTCTTTTCATAAATATCTCTGTAATATCATCAATACACTTACCTGTCACCCCACTCCAGTTGATAGCATTAGTTTCCTTGCTATAGAGTAATTCTGCCCGCCAACAGACTGGCGACTCCACTGGGGATAGTTGTGTTTTTGCTCTAGGAAACTTGTTTTTGTTTGTCTTCCTAGAATTGTTTTGACTCCTTTTCTGTGTTGAGAAATCCTGTAGGTATCCCCTGCCTGTTTCTCTTTGCTTCCATCAGTCTTTTTGTATCTTTTCAAAGTCAGTTTTTAAGCTTTTGAGATATGAGCGCTACTATGTTTTACATACAGTAGCGCCCATACGCTACTGTTCTATACATACAGTAGCGCCCATCTCTGCAGGGGCGCGAGTTTCCCTACTGCACAGTAGGGTACGTTTCCTGAAGCCTTCTGTTAGTCGTTTGCTTGAGTTTTTAGCCATTTTTGTGGTTTGCTGACTTTGCTTTTGGATCTCCTGGACTGTGGTATGAGGTTTTTAAATTCTTTTTATGTCATAGAACCTGTCTTTGAGTCTTTTTACCATCTTTGGATCGCTTGTTTACCTTTGGAACGTTTGGACTATTTATAACTTTTTGGGAGACTAGGTTGTGTTTTGTGGTGAGCACTTCCGCTTTTTATGCCCTGACTGTATGTTGCTGGTCTACAAACCTGCATACTCTTGTATCCGTTGTTTGTGGAAACATTTGTCTGCTCTTTACTTATCCTATCTTTTGTTTTAGGGTTTGGTCCGTTTTAGAGCCTCTAGGGTGTCTTCCGAACTTGTTGGTTTCCAATATTCTTGGACTTATTGTGTTTTCTGGTTTCAAGTGTATTTAAAGTTCTTTAAGCTAATTCATTTCTCAGTTCTTTGTGTTAGTAGGGTAGTTGGAATCTTGCTTGTCTACTTTTTGCTTGGCATAGTGGTCTTACTAGGGTTAGATGCTTTAAGTCAGTCCTCTTGTATCTATCTCCTTTGTTTTCTCCCACTTTGTTTCCGAGTTTAGAGGCTTTTTCTTTGAAAAAACCTGTAGATCAAGTCTTTTTTGAGCTTGTGCCTTGACAGCTATAAGCTTAAGAACCATTTTAGCCATACTTACACATTGCACACAAGTCTTATTTTGCTTTCCATGTTTATAGTTCTTTTTCGTTTATGATAACAGAAAAAGCAAAAAATTTGGTAGTTTAAGTTTAATAAGGCTTATTTTTGTTACAAGATAGCATAGGTTATTTTGTACAATTTTAAAAAGGAAACAAAAAATTTTAAGTAGATTTGCTCATTTTTGTCAGTTTTGAAAAGAAGTAAATGAAAAAATAAATAGAGTTTTGTTGTAGAACGTTTGAATTTATGCACTTTTGTTTTCCTGTTGCAACCACGCCACACAAAAGCACTACCTTTCGAGTAATAACAACCCTAAAAATTTTTAATAAAATGAAATAGAAACAATTTTTATTTTTAGGGATACACTACACCAACTAGTTTTGGTTAGGATCTTGAGTTTAAATCACCTTAAACCACTCAAGATCACACATTACGCAAAAATCATAGTTCGACTATCATAGGTAAATCCATTTCACTCAAAGCTTGCCTGGGATCTATGCAGTAGGTCATTGCGAGATCAGATTGTTGGAATAATCCTCCTACTTTCTATTCGAGCATACGCCAGGATTGGATTGCGTTTGGGGACTCTTTCAAGTTTCGGGCTCAGTTACCCTGCCCACGCTTTTTGATTCGACCGGTGACTGTTCCCCCAGGAGTTTTCGGTGTTATGGTATCCTTAGTATCTAACTTTAGGTTCATACACAGGTGACAGCAGAGGGTATATCTGTTGTACCTAAGACAGACCTGGGAGGAAATCCCTTGCAGGTCTTTGGGAGGGCGGTTGGGTGATTCCAGCGCTTGCACCCTTAGTCATTGTATTGTGGACCCCAGGTAACTGTCTTTCTTCCTTCATTGATCTGTTCTAGGCCCTCGTCATCCCAGACTCTTCTCTGGAAGGAACCTTGTTTGCCTGGTTTGCATACTTAGGACTTGTTAGTTGGCGTGTTTTTTTCCCCCTAGTCGTAGTGGACACTAGGTTCTAGTTTGTTATTTTATATTTATAATCACGGAGAATCAAGAACTTCGTAGATCAAGAAGGTTTCAAAACCTTCCACCAGTTAGAACAGAACCTTTACAGCCAACTAGACGACAGCGGGTAAACCCCGATATTTCTTCAGAAACTATTCCTGAAACAAAATTTCCTGAGGAAATTCTTACAACAGAAAATCCTGAAGTAGGAATTCCTGAGGAATTACCACTTGAAGTTGAGTTTCCTGAAGAACAAACAACAATAGAAAACCCTGAAATAGAGGTTCCCGAGGAACCACAACTAGGTACCCCAGATCAGTGACACTTTAGTTCAGTCGAGATTGAAGATCTTACTTCTGTGGAGTATAGCACTCCTTTCAATCCTCCTCTGACCAATCCTAGAATTCCGCTTCTGTCACCTGTTGGTTTCCAGCAGACCCATTACAGTGCATATAATACCTTCCCTTAACATCTGATGTCTACTCTAGGAGGTGAACATGGAGTTCCACAAACTCCCACCATAGGTATCAACACTAACACGGTAAATCCTTCTTTTACTGCTACACCAAGTCAGGCACAGAAAACGTCTGTGTCTACTCCATCTTTTAGTTTTAATACTGGTACATTAGGTATGCCAAGTTCAACAACGATGGCATCTATTCCTACACCTACTTTTGGACCTAGCAGTACAGCCAATTTAGCATCATCTCCTGTTTTTCAACCGTTATATCAGATACCTAGTACTTGGATTTCCACACATGTTGTAGGACCAAGTGCTTCAGCAACCGTGCCGGTCATGAGTACCATGACTGCACCGTCCACATCACCTACCACTGGTTTCAATACCTTTGCAGGTCCCAACATGAACCAAAGTAATATGCCTGCAGGTAATGTCCCTTTTTCCTTATTTTCAGGGGGAGGGGGTAATATTTGTAACCAGCAATATGGTGGGGCTAACACCTAGCCACAGTGGACGAACCCACAGAGCACTAATCCACTTTCATATGGGTGGGGAAATTTCAATAATTCTTTCATGCGACAACAGATGGCAGGGGGAAACCCCTACCAACAAGTAGCTGGGGGAAACCCCTATCAACAGATGGTAGGTGGAAACCCCTATCAGCATATGGCCGGGGGAAACCCTTATCAACAGATGGTTGGGGGAAACCCCTACTAGTAGACGGCTGGGGGAAACCCTTACCAGCAATTCATGGGTCAAACTATGGGTGGTTCCCCTTTTTCGACCCCAACTTATCGAGTTCTGTCTTACCGGCCTCGTTTACCATTTCTGGCAACTTTAAATTTGCCAGATCTTTCCAAACTGACCAACGATCCAGTGTATCATAATGCTACATGGCCATCGGTTCCAACCAAGTTAACTTCGGACATTCCAAAGTTCGAAGGCAAAGCAGGTGAAGACCCTGGTGACCATGTCACCACTTTCCACTTATGGTGTTCCTCGAATTCATTAAATGAATATTCCATTAGATTGAGACTGTTCCAAAGGACTTGAACCGGTGCTGCAGCCAAATGGTACATTGAGTTACCTGCAGCTACATTCTCTAATTTTGGGGATCTCGCGACTGTCTTTTTGAATCACTTCCAGCTTCCTGTTCGGTATGATGCCGGAATAGACCTTTTGTCTACATTTAGGCAAAATAAATCCACTCATTTATCTAACCACATTCAGGAGTGGCAAAGACAGAAGAGGCTCATTAAGGCCAACATACCTCTAGAATTCCTTCTCGAGTGGTATTTGAAATAACTCCTTCCTTATATTTCTAAGTAAGTAGCTACATCTGAAGTATCTAACGAGGAAGAAGCCATCCTACGGACCCAGCAGTTAGATCTCTTTTATGCACAATCCGGGTTATTGTATGAGATTATACCTGATGCACTGCGATCGAATACCGATCTAAGTAGACCTAAACCTAGACCACATGCTGACGGCATAGTGGGTTCAGTTGACTCTACAGCTTTCGAAGCATTGACCAAACAGGTTCATGCCTTATCTGTCAAACAATCGACTGCAGATGTTTCTTCCGTCACAACCTATCCTTCTACTTCTGAGCCTTTCAACCAGGTTTAGAACAATAAAAAGGGCCCTCGGCAGCCCAATAACAAAAAGAAGGGCAAGAAAGGAGAGGGGAACCAACAAAATCCCAAAAAAGAGAATGCCGAAGAGGTTAACAAAGAGGAAAAGAAGGTTAAGTTCCCTTGTAAACTTTGCAAGTAGAACCACCTTACTCACTAATGCCCTCTGCTTGATGAAGCCCAGAAATTCTTAAGAGAAAAGAAGCCTGCCGTATTGAAAGATCCGTTCCCTAAAGGGCAGAGCTCAAATTCTAGAACCTCCAACACTAGGGGCACTACACATGCCACGGTTGATCAAAATTTTATTAACATGGTTAATTCGGATGCACTCTTACAAATGAGAGCCAGGAATTATACCCCGGATGCACAGAAAAAGGATAAAGAGATTCTAGAATCCTCCACTCCACTTCACATACCTGTGGACCCAATGCCCAAGATTCCGAAAGGTGTCTTGAAATGGGAATCGCACAATCCCAACACTCGGGCCGCTTCCAAATACAATGTGGTTGAAGATTTAGCCCAGACTCCTTGTGCCATGTATACTTTAGAAGTCTTGCAAAGTTGTCCTTTACAACGGAATGCACTTCTGGCAGCCATTGGAAGTATGGAATCCTCTAACATGTCTGCGCGATTTGATATGACTGATGTCAAATACCGGTTTCCCTACCACGTTTCTCTTCAGATTGAAGTCGTTCATGGTCCAATTACCATCAGACGAGTTGTTGTAGATGAGGGTGCATCGACTTGCGTAATGTCAATTTCCTGTTGGAAAGCTCTAGGTTCCCCCAAGTTAGCCCCTTCTAATACACTGCTTACTGCATTTGATGGCAGAACTTTCCATCCACATGGGTTTTTTCCATCATTTGATGTCACTTTGGCTGGTAAGACAGTTGCTGTAGAAGTTGAAGTTATGGACACTCCGCTTGATTACAATATGTTATTGCGCAGGAGTTGGACATATGCCATGCGAGCCATTGCATCGGCAGTTTTTCGAGTGGTTATGTTCCCATTTGAAGATAAGATCGTTACAGTTGATTAACTTTCTTTAACTCAGAGAAGCAACCAGACTTCTTCAGAGACCACAGTTCCATTAATTGATCAAACCACCCCGGTTGGTGAGAGTTTAGGAGCAGGACTTTATGGGTCATTAATTGGCACTTTTGACCTACCGGCTCCTACCTTATTCGTTGGTACTGAGGGATGTTCATCATCTGAAATTTCCATGGTTAGTTTAACAACTGATTCTGGGTTTCTCCCAACTAATACAAACCCCTCCGTGCCCATCCCTGTTGCAGAAGTTACCCACCTAGATTCTTATCAAACTGCAACAGAACATATGATGACTCCATTGGTGTATGTCGAGTAAAATATAGATTGTGCTACTACTCAGTCACCGGACCCGATCCAATCTCTTGACAGTTCAGATACTACTTTACCTTCTGAGGAGGAAATGTTAGAAGCCATGACCGACCTGGACCATCTTCGTGAACATATAGATCCCGGGTCCTTCTTGTTTCCTTTTCTTAACTTGATAGAGAGAGGTGAATTTTGTCCAACACCCAATGAAAATACTAATTTCGCTTCTTCACAAGTTGGTCTTGTTGAAGGAAATAGATTGAATACCTTGCTGGTGAACATTTTCACTGGGGTCAACAGAAACATTTTTTTTGAAACGAGCTGTTATCTCGATGAGATCATTCTGTATACCAATCTTTTCCATGATTTCCATAACACCTTTCCCTGACCTCATGACGAGGATCCAGGAATTGACCCTACCTGAAGAAGTATTACGCTTAGGCTGAAGTACTTTTTCTTGTAACATAGCTGTATATTTTTGTAAAGCTAGTTTTGTTACGCTCGTTAGTTAATCTTATGTGTGTTTTTCCTTTCATGTACCAGATGTCAATCGAACATTTCTTAGGATTTGCTGATGGCGCCAGTCGCCACACCTATCAGTTGGATGCAGCAGCTTGGGTCATTTATTCGCCCGCTGGACAACTTGTCTCTTCGGGGGGGTTTTGTTTGGGTCCTACCACGAATAATGTGGCTGAATACAGTGCAGTTATAGAACTTCTCCGAGATGCTCTCAGTCATGGCATTTCACATTTGGAGGTAAGACTTAACTCACAATTAATTGTATTTCAGTTAACAGGTGTCTATCAGATTAGGGATCCTGGATTGCTACGTCAGTTTCTATGAATTAGACTATTGGAAAGACAATTTGATTCTATTATATATGAACACATTCCAAGAAGTTTAAACACATTGGCTGATTCATTAGCAAACTATGTGTTAGACTGGAATTTGCATCATACATTTTCATAAACAACATTGCACACATAAAACACATACGCGTGTAAATAACTGATACTGTATATAGCCGATACTGTATAAAAAAATATATGAGTTTTGGGTCACAAGTCTATCAATTCATGTCATAAAAGTACCAAAACTGGGCATCGTAGCGTCAAAAATATATACATAGAATATATCCTTCTCTTATGGAGAAGGAGGGACCTCATCATCATCTACTGCATTGCGATAGCATATGACTAGCCTAGCTATCTTCCGCAGCACCCTAAGCCATGCCGGGGGCACCCCAACAACATCTTCCTGCATATCAACAGGTATCTAATCCATACGGCATGCAGGAACTTCACGAGTCAACCGACTCATTTTTCTCTCTAGGGTCCCCAACATAGCATCTGCTGCAGCAATATCAGCTGGCCTCACAAAGATGGTAGGATGTCCCTCAGGACGAACAGGCCCAAGATTTGCATATGACACTTGATTAGAACTTCAAAATTCATTTATAAAAAATATAAAATAAAAATTTTAAAAACTTTAAGTCATTTTAAGATCTTGTTTGGACTATTTAAACCTAAACAAGATTGCCGAGCAAGCTTGTCCTTTTCGAGCTCGTTAAAGTAATCGAAGGCTCATCCACTTAGGTATAGAATTACCCCTTTTCCAGTCCTAGGTGGATTAACTACGGAAAAGGTATACTCTAGGTATACTCCTGTATGCGCTAGAAGAGTTCTCCTTTCGTTGTTTTATACTTTTTCGGGGGAGGAGACTAACTGCACAAAAAAGGACCTTTTGGAGCCTTTCTTTAGGGTTTTCAGGCTCTCTAAACATGAAAACACCAAGCAAGAATTCACCTACTCGGGCTCGATGTGAAATCCACAAGAGGGTAAGTAGAGGACTGTTTAAGTTTTTCAACTCTATAAACAAGAAAACATCGCCGAGCATAGACCAATCCGGGCTCGATATAAAATCCACGGATAGGTGAATAGAGGATTGTTTAATTTTTTCAGACTCTATAAATAGGAAAATACCGGCGAGCATTAATCTGCTTGGGCTCAATACTAAAATCCACAAGCAGATATATGGAGTTATTGTTTAATTTTTTCAGACTCCTTAAAATTGAAAACACCGGCGAGCAAGAACAGATCTCGGCTCGATATTAAAATCCAGAGATTAGTAATATAGAGTACTCTTCTATCTCTTCTTTGAACTCTATAAATAATGAAGAAGGTCCTGAGTCTTCCTCCCATGGGCTCGTTAAAATTTTTTACATGGTTGGACCTATTGAGTTTTCATTCTTTCTTGGACTCATTAAAAAAACAAGAAATGTATTATTTTATCTAAAAAGAATAAGGAACGGGAAAGACATATCATATCTTCATTGTCAAAGGAAGTTCAGTCAGCTCTATCTTTGAACACAGCACCTACTTGAGTCTATCTTGTCGGTTGGGTTTAGTTTTTGACCTCAGGGTGAACCTTTCCTCCGAGTTATTTACTCCCCCGGTTGGTTATTCTTCCAACCATATGGAGGGTCTGCTAATGTCTCTTACATTTCAGACTTATGATTTACCCCATTATGTCAGAAACTGCCTGAGTCACCTTGTGTCGTGCTCAATGTTCAAGGATATACCCTGTGTCGGCCATTCTGCAGTTTACCTTGACCTCATGTGTTGGCCTTCCTAGTGTGAGTTTTGTTACATATTCTTCCATATCATCTCTTACCAGTTGAGTGTTCCTCGAGTTGGATGATGGAGGATGCCTTAAGTCCTCTCTTCCATCGAACTTCTTCCCATCGACATCAACTCATTTTTACTCTCGGAATGAAGTTTAGAGTTTCGGTTAGTACCTTGGAGATTGCAATCACTAGTGGCAATTTTCCTCGATGTTGAATGATGAGAATACATCAATGTCTCTTCTTCGACAGGTTCCCTAAGTGTTTGACTCCAAGTCCATTTATTCACATCTGGCGGATCGTACTAGGTACCTTGGATGCCATCATCATTATCAGTGGAAGTCGTCGCGTTTGTTAACGGTATACATCAATGATCGGTAATCAAACGATACCCCCCATGTTCGACTATCAGCTCATCTATTCACATGGTTACAGTTTGTACTTTGAGTTGTTTTGGATGAATACCTTGGGATTTTGGATGACAGTACCTCATTTTGTTATCACCCGAGTTGCGCAATACTGAGCCTCACTTATACTCGGCTCTCCATGAGACATAGATCCAGTTTGTTGTTATGGCTATGATCTCTTAGTTTGACATGGATCCATGCTTGTATTCCAAGTGGCCATGCTTTATATACATCTCCTTGTTATGTATCGGAGATCATGTTGTATCACACTGCACATCTATTAGATGTCAAAGTTGTAATTGCTAGCTGACCTTGATCTTTGTTGCAGGTGTTCTTGCGACTTTTTTTTCTGCAGTTCTTTGCTCCTCCTCTGGATTTGGATTATAATGTATTTCGGCCATCGTTTCCCTCTGACCTCACACATTAGGGGGCATCTGTTATAGTTCAAACTTGCACCTCTCCGTCCGTGATCACCTTGAGCTGTTGATCACACAAAAGGACAACTTGGATGGAGGAGCATGTTGACCTTAGATGATACTTTGACTTACTCCATTTCCTAACTTTACTGGAAAAACCCTAAAAATATCATTCTGAGATATGAGCGCTACTCTACCTAGAGATACTAGCGCCTGTACGCTACTCCAGTGCATAATAGTAGCGCTCAAATCCTTATAGGCGCTACTCCTTCTCAGCATAGTAGCGCTCAACATTTAAAATTCGATGAATGCTAGTTGACAAGCACCATAGTTGCTTGTCAACTATGGTAGCGTACATATCAAAAGATGATTAAAAAATAATTAATTTTCACGAGGAGGATTAGTTGTTGGTAGTTTTCTAACTTCCCCAACTTCCTCCATAACCATACATCGACCTGAACTACTTCTCTGATCCTATAAATACAAGGAAGACTAAAGAGAAAGGTTAGATGGATAAATGGAGAAACTTTGAGACATAGAGATCAAAAGAAGAAGCTTGCATTGGAGGAGTTGATACTGAAGATATCCAAGCCAGAGAAGAGCAAGAGACCAGAATCAAGCTGTAGGAGCCTGTCATAAAGTCAGGTTTACTGAAAGGAAGGTGGATTTAAAGGTTGAGCACAAGATCAAGTAAAGGATAGGATAGAACTTCGATTGAAAGGTGTGTTCTCAAGATCCATAACTTATTTCTTTTCATAAATATCTCTGTAATATCATCAATACACTTACCTCTCACCCCACTCCAGTTGATAGCATTAGTTTCCTTGCTATAGGGTAATTCTGCCCGCCAACAGTTGGTGGAGAGACCTTCTTGTTTGTCCATATATGTGCATGGATCTATATTCCAGATGTTAAGTTGTTACTGAAGACACCCACTCTGATACCGATTGTTGGAATTGATTTAATACTGAGAGGGGGGGTGAATCAGTATTAGCGCAGTTATGAACAATTTTAACTTCTTGAAAGAATTATTCTCAACTTAATCTTGATCATCAATTAATCATCAACATGTAAAATCATTCATCCACATATGCACAAATCAAAGAACACAAAACACACAGAATTTTTACATGGAAACCCAAATGGGAGAAAACCATGGAATGCTCTTTTATAATGAACAAGATTACATTCAAGGAAGCACCGAATTCCTATGTTTACCAGCACCAACTGGAAGGAGGTGCCAACCTCCTAGTTTTACAAGCACCGACCTGAAGGAAGCACCAACTCTTTGTTTTCTCTAGCACCAACTGGAAGGAGACCCCCTGCTCCTTGCCCTTTCCTACCACCTAGATATAAGATATTGCATTGCAGTACTTCTAATACGTGCACACTTAATATCTTCTGATGTTCATCCTGTTGTGCACACCTGTCGTATGTAGTTGTATTTTTGTCACTTTACTGCATACATCACTAGAATTCTCATTCCACTCAACACTTCACTTTAACTAATGTCAGGATTACTATGTTGTGTCCTAGTTCAACTGATTCTATAGCCTGTGTCAATATTTACAATGTCATTTTGCTACTGTACAACTGAACTCTCAACTAATACTGCGCAACATTTGATGACTTTCTATTCTGATAATGCGCACCAGTATCAGATGGAACTATGCACTTTCTGAGATGTCTTTGTTCAGTGTAAGTGCCACATTCTTTCAGACAACTTGTGACTTATTGTGCATCATATGATTCATCCTTTCAATTTAACACACTTGTCTCATATCATCCTCATCATGACATGCATTCTTGATTTTGTTGTTGCGCATATGATGGAATTCTTTACTTCACGCACTTCACTTCAACATTCATGCATCAACTAAACTTATGCGCATATTATGATATACTTCAGTTATTTATTTGTGATTCTATATTAGAACATCTATGACTATCTGTGTGGTTTCTACGATACTATCATTCGATCCACATGCACTTGTGCATACTTAAATAATTCTTCCTTTCTGTATTTGTGCAATTGTCACGGATTCACAACATCATTCTGTGCACAATCAGCTATCACATTCCTCTGCATGTGCGTGCTCGGCTCTTCATCTATATCATGTTGTTCTGATTCCACAAGCCCTTGATGCCCCAAATATAAATTTGTATCTTCCACTTACAGACTTTTCATCCTTACTATCAAGCTTACTTCAAATATCCAACTTGATTGGTATTTATACATGTCCTACATGGATTGTATATCAACAAATTGGTTGTGGCATTCCTTCTTCCTTGCTTCATGGTTTATACTTTTTCCACATGTCATCATCTGCGGTATTTGAGGTGTCATCTCTTGTGGATATTGCACATACAAGGTCCACAACTTTGTGGGACTTTAACCCTTGCGATACAACCATTTGTGGGTCTTGCACATACAATATATCTTTGACTGTGTAATTTGTGCATATACAAACTTCAACCGCTACACCCTTCTTGGAATGTGTGCACGCTTCAACAACTGAAACCTTCTTCTGATTGGTGGCACTTGATCGCTTTAAGGATTGTTCAACCATAATCTTGCTTCATGCTTCTTGTGCACTCTCTATCCTTGTCCATTCAACGTTTGACTTGATTGAGTATTCTATAATATTCTCTTGACTTGCTTGCACACTTGTACCTTTGTTCAACAACTCTTTGGATTGCTTGTGCACATGTACCTTTGTACAACCAATTCTTTGGTTGTTACCTTAAAGGAGTATGACTTGATGGACTGATGTCTGCACTTGTACCACATACATTCCTTATGTACTTCCTCAAACTCAATATGCATGATGTACTTCTTCAAATTGGATGCTCTTATGGATATACTTATTCATACTGGCATCCATATCCTTCTTCATTTTATATGCGCATATACCACTTCAAGGTGGCTTCCATATAATTCTTCAAACAACCATAGGAATGTTGAATCTTCTTTGACATTAGTTGACATCAATGACATCCATAGTTCAACATAAGGGCCCTTTGATAAATAGGATCACAATCATTAAGAATACACCAAGAGAAAAACACTACAGTCTGATAAAAAATTGATGGACAAGTAGTCCTATCAATAGGGACTTGTTTAACCGTATCTATTGCATCCTTGATACGTTTCAGTCTTCCATTTCTTTTCATTCAAACAATCACATTCTGACTTTGGATCGATGAAATAGGACCAACATATTTCTTAGACGATAATTTGTCTGAGAAAATAGTCTAGGGTTATTTGATAAGAATGTCTCTATATGAAGGAGGATATGTTGAAACATTGGGACTATAACAGACATTTGAAGGCCCCCCGACATCAAACCTACCAGCACCAATATGTAAGCCCAACCCTTCATGATGGAAATTAGATGTACTGGAAGGGATTGAAAAAGGATCATCTGAAACCTTGAACACCACATTATATACTGGTCTAATCTCAAAAACCAAAGTGTCCTTATTAGTCCTCAAATTAGTCAAAATATTTATCGGAACTGATGACCCTTCCCAAGTATCACACCCTTGAAAAATCTCCCTAGGGATTGAAAGGTTCAAGATCTCTTTTGATGAAGAAGCATACTTTTACATCTAATGTTGCATTTGAATCCACCCTTCCCATCAACGAATCAAAATCATTATGAGAATTCAACCTCTTATCCCCGCAATAAATATTAAGATAAGACTTTTGTTGTTCAATATCCTTAATAAAATTGATCTATATCTCGGATAGAAAACTGTATAAGGAAGGGAATAAATATTTCAACATACCCGAGAAGGATGACAAAACCTCCATGATTGACACTAGTTTGATACCACAATTTTTAATGGCTACTTCAACCTCCTCACTAATCAATATATCTTGAACTAATAAGGACTACATAACCCCAATAGAATTCCCTTCAAACCCTTCTACACATCTGTAATGAGACCCGTGACACTTGTTCTTTAAATTTCCAGTTTCACGTCATAGGTGACAACTGAAAGGAACCTTCCATTAATCTATGCATTGCATGAACAAAGTGTCACCCCAAGAGATCTCTATCTATGCCAGCAAACCAATAGATACATCAAAATACAAAAGAATTCAGGCCATCTATTTTTCCTCCGAATGAATCAACTTGTAATCAAATAAGATATATTTCCCTACTGCATAGTCCAACTCCATGAAGAATTGTTTTTACCACAGTTGCAGTGGAAATCCTGGGAGAATCATCCATAAATGTCTCTTCACTACCTTTTCCTTCAACAGGTTGAAAGTAGAATGCCACTTACTCAAAACCAAGGATCATCTCCCAATCACCCAAGCTTTCTCCAGAACTACTCTAACATCATCCTCATAAATAAATTGAAAGCACAACCAATTATTTAGGATCATGTTAAGCTTTGGCAATTACCCTAATAATGGTTTCCAGAAATTATTTACCCACTTCAGAAGCTCAATCTTGTTCAAAGAATTGTACTCCAATCTGCCACCAATGCTCTGGAATATAAACTCTCCACCTTGTCCATGTTAACATCCTAGCCAAGCACAAGTGAGACCCTACCCTACGTAAACCTGAATGCTTTCATCACCCTTTTGGCCTTAGCACGTAGACCCGATAACTTCCTTCCACCAAAAACCAACCCTTCAAGCAAAACCTTATCCTCTTGAGAAGTGACCTCGAGTAAGTGTCCATACTTTTCTTGAATGCTTTCATCACCCTTTTTTCCTTAGCAAGCAAACCCGATAACTTCCTTCGACCAAAAACAACCCCTTCAAGAAAAACCTTATCCTCTTGAGAAGTGACCTCAAGTAAGTTTCCATACTCTAACATCATCCCCAAAAATAAATTGAAAACACAACCAATTATTTAGGAGCATGTTAAACTTGGGGAAGTACCCTAATAATGGTTTCCAGAAATCATTTACCCACTTCAGAATCTCGATCATGTTCAAATAAATGTATTCCAATATTCCCACCAATGCTCTGGAAGATAAGCTCTCCACCTTGTCCATGTTAACATCCTAGCCAAGCACTAGTGTGTCATGTCCCCAAATTTTGCATTGGGTCATAATGGCCTAAGCCACTTGGCCATTGTCATGGCCCCAATTAAATGGTTTTCAGATAAATAATTAAGTTGGCCTACCCAATTCCTAAGGGATATGTGGAAGAATTAAAATATTGACATTTAACCCCAAAGTCTATATTTTCTCATGAAAATTCAATATTCTAAATTGATGGTGGAAAAATAGGCCAATAAATTATGGAATAAATGTAAATGCTCCAAAATGAAGTGGCATTAGGTCCTAGTTGGACTTGGGGCCGCATAAGTGGACATGTGGGGTCCACATGAGAGAATATTCCTCCTTTAAACATGGATCCATCCTCAAATTCGAGTTGGAAGGGAAGAGGTAACATTCATGAAGTAAGATGAAGAGTCATAGGGCTAAAAATAGGAAATGACAGATTCTATGACAACTATGATAAGCATTATGACACTTGTGACAAATTCTATGACACCTATGACACTTATGACAGATTCTATGACATATGTGACAATGTAAGAGATAAAAATAGACCAAGAGGGTGCATGAGAGGAGTTACACATCTCCAAAGCATCCAAAATATTCCCCAATTCGAATTCATGGAGGAGTTGGAGACAAAAGATGAGCCAAGTGTCATATGGGGCCAATGAAGGGTCATAAATCCCACTAATTCAAATTTCATGAGTAATTAAGAGATAATTTGAGTTATAAGGAGGTAAATGAGTCAAATAATGTTATTAAAATGAGTCCAAGTTGAAATGGAGCAGCGTTTGGTCATTTTTCATTTGCATCTTTTCAATTTGGGAGAGATTCAAGCTTGTCCTTGCACGGTGGATGTCCATCCTCCATGCCTTAGAACCAATTTCGAGGGTGCAATATTCCCATCCAAGTTAGTTGATGGAGAGTAAATTCATACCTATCAAAATATTTTCAAGGATATTTTTTGATGCAGGTTCAACTCCCATCTGAGATCGAGTTCATCTTCTCTCATTCGTCTCTATTCTCATTCTACTATTTTTCTCTCAATGTCATGTAAAAGTGAAAGGGCGCACTTCTTGTTCCATTTAGTTAATGAAGGATTGATATTTAGATATTATGAACATGTTAGTTGCTGTATAACTCTGTAATATACATATCATGAGAGCCACATCTTGAAACACTAAGCACGTCATGTACTATTTCTCCAAGTAACATTGATGTTCGAGCTAGTTTCCTCACTATATTCTCTCAATGTCATGTAAAGTGCAAGGGAGCACTTCTTGTTGCATATAGTTAATGGAGGATTTCTATTTCGACCTTATGAAAATGTTATTTTCTCCATAACTCTTTGATAGACATATCATGAGAACCACAACTCGAAATACCATGTACTTCATGTGATATTTCCAATTAAAACTAAGATTCGAGCCATTTTCCTCGTAGCATTTTCACGGTGATTTTGAGATGATGTTGTACCTGTTTTATATCATATATTTATGATATTTTTTCCATGTTATGAGATTCATATGAATTTAATTTTATGAAATTTGTGACCAAATTCGAGGCTCCTTGTCTACCATTTTCACCCCAAATTTTATACTCTAGAAGCTGTTGTTCTTTGGGAGACCTACTTGACCCTAAAAGATGATATAATGCTGCAAATATGTTTTCATTGATGTCCCCTAATAGATACAAGTCTCATATTAATAATTATGGAAGTTCGTATAGTATTTGGAAGGGAAAATAATGGCAGACCTACGAGGGATTTCCATTAATCCAATTGAGTAGTCTTGTCCTGAAACTTCTCTCCTTGCAAATTGCCTACCATGGATGGGTATAGCAGGTTTCTGGGTGTCTGATAAATGTATTAATGTGTCCTATATCCTCCTAAGTCCCTCCATACAAAATTCAAAACCATTTGGGATCATTTGGGATCATTTGGGACAGTTTGGGGTTTCACTAGTCCAAGGTTCGAAAATTGGCCAAATTGGGTAAACTTTCAAAATAGGGATATTACAACCATGTTCATGATAGTTTGTCAAATTGGTGCTAGGGTCAAATAATTTCCAGGCATGATTCCCAAGTTAGTAATAATGTAAAATTAAATCCAAATCGACAACGTGGGTCACATGAAGAGAAAAATCCCAATTTAAAGTTTTTTGTCCCCATTCAAATAAAATATCATGGTGAAAAAATTCCACTAACTTACTATTTCCCTAAGTTGGGGGTGGAAGCATAAAAATTTGGAATAAGGGAGCTAAAAGACCCAAAATGACCTTATAATTACAAATTCACATTAAATGTGTCAAATAAATAATAATAAAAAAGAAAATGACTTGGGATTGGATCATGAGGGCACATAAGAGATTGTGTGACCCACATGTGGCAAGATTCCACACTACACTTGGAATCATCCTCACACAAATTCAAGTCCAAGATGGAGGGTAACGTACTTGGGGGATTTGAAGAGGCATTATTCATGGCATGAATCTAGGAAGGTCGAATATGAGTGGAAGAGTAACTCTCATGGAAGAGGAAGAGGCATCATAGAGAAGTTGTGACACTTGTAGCTAGATTCTCGGGAATCTATGACAACAATGATGGAGAATCTATGAAACATATGACAAATTCAGACCTGATTACAAACCTATTACACATATGACATATCAAGGATAAAAATATACACCAATAGGGCACATATGGAGAGTTATGGTCAGCCAAGATTCCCCATTCGAATTGGGGGAAGAGGAATGCAAGAAAGTAGTGGACAAGTGTCTTCTATGAGAATCTCTCCCTAACTCGAGTTGAGTGAAGACTATTGGAGGGAATTAAAGATATGGATTCCATTGGAGGTTAATAAAATATAAGGAGGATGAAGGAGAGTATTTTTTTTCCATTTCTCATTTGCACTTTTGGAGAGCTTTGCTTTTCCTTACATGATGGATGTTCATCCTCCATGCCTTAGAACCAATTTTGTGGGTGCAATATTCCTATCCAAGTTGGTTGTAGGATAGTACATTCATACCTCTCAAAAAATATTCATGGATATGTTTTGATGCAGGTTCGAGTCCCTTTGATTTCGAGTTCATATTCTATCTTCTTTCTCTACTATCTCTCTCTCATATCTCTATCAATGTCCATGTACAAGTGTGATGGTGCACTCATAGCTGCATAAATATTGTAGGAAATTATATTTTGACTCCATTTCCATGTTGTATGATGTATATCATTGTAATGAACTACATATGAGATCCACAACTCGAATTACCATGTATTCCATGTAATATTTCCAAACAAAATCAAGATTCGAGCTAGTTTCCTCACTAGTTTCGCATGTTGTTTTTGTAGTGACTTTGTGACTATTTGATATCAGAATTTTTTTGAGTTTTAGATAATGTTTTGAGCTGCATATGAAGTGATATGAATGACTCATATTTTTTTTGCAGACCCTTGAAGTTTTGCTAAAATATTGTGCATTAAACTTTATGTCCTTGTTGACCATTTCCTCACCATTTCGATGTCATACAACCTGGTTTTTTGGGGGAGTCATAATGGACCCTAAAATATGATTTAATGTTGCATTTTTGTTTCCCTTGAGGTCCTATATCAAATCCAAGTGTCGGATCAGAAAATAGGGAAGTCCGTACAATGTTTGGAAGGCCAAGAAGTTACTAGTCAAGTGGGATTTTCAACTATCGAATTCAACTAGTTTTACTTCCCTTCCTTCCTCCTTGAAATTTGTAGACCCTAAATGTTCCTAATGGATTTCTAAGAGTATGATGGTTTCATTAGGGTGTTTTAATTACCCCCAAGTCCATCCCTATATGATTCGAAAGCATTTGGATGATTTTGGAGCAACTTTAAATCACCAATCCAAAGTTCAAAATTTGGTCCAAATTGAGTGATTTTTCATATTAGGGATATTACAGTGGTTTTAGAGCATGGTCCTTCCACACGTGCATTAATATCATCCATTAAAGAATAAGTTGCAGAAATTTCTTACTATTATGATGACTCCTATGAGTACAATGCTTATGAGTAGTATGAAGATGTTTGTAAGCAATATGAAGAAGAATGTGAATGGTATGAGGAAGAGGTGCCATCATGAAGCACTTCTTAAAATTTCATAAGGAATGAGGGTTATTCTTATGACCTTGTGTATGATGAAGATGAATTTTTCATACCACCAAATGCTAATCCTATGAATGAATTATAAATATTGAGAGCAAAATGTAAAACTTTGCCTCAACAATACCAGACATATCTTGCTTTGATGGGAAAGACAAAGAAGACCATTCTTTTTGAAGACTTTGTCGATTGGATGTTTGGATATAGGCCCAAGAATGAATATGTGGAATTAGTGAATAAAATTATATGCCCTTCTTGCAAAATACATTGGAGATAAAATCATATATGTTTGAGTAAAAAGGAGGAGCGAAATGAGGAGACCCATGAGCCACCTAGTCTTGAAGGTGGTAGAATAAGCATTACATGAAGAGGATTGGAAGTCACTCCCAAGTGACTCTAAAAAATATGAAGAAACATCACATGATCATGAAGAATCTTCCATTGAAAATACTGAAGATCATTCCAAGACACATTCTACTTTGGATATGAATCAAAGAGCATATACTATTGGATGCTTGAACTTTGAAGGAGTACCTACTGATGGCTGCTCACACCTCTATGTTGGTGACATAGAGATCACTTTTGAAGGTGTTTTTGCAAGCTAAATTTCCATTGAAAATGGATATGAAGACCTTGTATCAGTTGAAGAAGAACCAAGATCAAATTCCCCATCACCACTTGAGCTTTATGAAGTTAGTCCAAGCAAGAAGGAAGAAGAAGATGAGGTTCATTTTCAAGAGACTAATTTTCTTGCAGGGTCCTTTAATATGGATGAAAAGAAGATTCAAGAGGCCTTCAAGACTCTCCATGACACACATGCATTGGTTTCTAAATTTTTTTGGTGTGTCACGAGAAGAAATATTCCCTTGAAGACATAGATAAAATCCAAAAGGCAATGTTGGACACCAATGGTAATTTTTTGAATTTGCTTTCTGATAGAGATTATTTAATTGAGATTGTTGGTTTGTATCATGTAATAACCTTGAAGGATGCAGAAGAGAATGACAAGATCTCAAATGAGGTGGAGTCCACCCAAAATGCACTCCAAAAATCTATAGTGCAGATTGAGAAACTTCAAGAGAGGTTGCAAAGGTCCTTTACACCCTCCTACATATCATACTATCATTCAATGGCTGAAAGAATTTATGTTACATTAAAGGAGGAACCTCATGTGATGGTGGAACATGAGGTACATGTTGATATGCAGGTGCTTGAAGAGGCTACATTCAAACAAGAAGGAAGCCAAACACTTGTTCTTGTTTAGAGGGATTATGAATTGCCTCATGCTGATAGTTGCAGAGCCTTGGAAGATGCACATGAGCTCACAAAAGTTGGACCAGCCAATTGTGGAGAAGATACATTCAAAACTTTGATGAGTAAGAGTTGCAAAGAGGTAAGGTTGGTTCACAATTCTTCACCCCCTACTTATTTTTCAGCCACATCAATTGGGTATGAAAATTGGGTGAAAGGTTTCTTTCTAATGGTGCCACATAAGGATTGTGAAACTCCTATCTCTCCTTTCGATGATGACTCAAAAATATTCATCAGGCTTAAAAATTCCCTCCCCGTCCCATACCTTGTCATCATATGAGTACGCTAGATTCTCCACATCAACCATCCTATATTATCAACCCTACCATTGATATAGATATTGCTAACACTTGTCATCCTCTAATGGAAAAGTCCCCAAATACCATAGAGGTGAAATGGACATGCCTACAAAGCCTTAAAAATACCCTAGCCCCCATCTCTCCCATCACTACCTTCTTCATCACCCTTTGCATGAGGCATATTTTAAATTGTAAGGAAGGAAAGAGATCATAAAATTGTAAACCTTAAATATAACATAGAATAAACTTGTATCCATATAAAACATCGTTGATGGTGGTACGGTTATAAATATTCATTTTTAAAATTTAGGTATAGGGAGACATAGGGGTACGAGTATCTCTCCTTTGAAATAGATTAAACGAAGGAAAAGTGGGGGTGTCAATTTATTAAAGCTAAATATAAATTAAAATCTTGCATTTTAAAACAATGTTAAAAATTGAAAAATTACATTTAAAATTTCCAACTACAAATCATGATTATTAGAAAATGTCAAGACTAAAGAATTAAGATTTCCAACTACAATCATGATTATTAAAAAAAATTCCAAGACTAAAAGTGGAAAGATGATATTCGAGAAACATAAGTAATAAAGAGTGAAGAGAAATAAAAATAACAAAGTTATAAAACTATATAGTATTTCACACAGTAAAATATCAATAACTTGTTATTCCAAACCAAATCAAAGTTACCTACATAGTCATTCATGTATATCTATATCCCTAGGTTCCAAAAAAGAACAATGTTCATCATAGCATCAAACAAAAGGACCGAGAGTTGTCATATCCCAAATTTTTCATTGGGTCACAATGGCCTAATCCCATTGTTCATATTCATGAGAATTTGTCAAATTGATGCTAAGGGTCAAATAATTGCCAAAGAGGAAAATTACTAGTTTCCATAGTTGGGGGTGGAAGCTTTGGGATTTGGAATAAGAAGGATAATAAATGATGTGTGTACATTATAAGAGAATAAATATTTAATAAAGGAGATAAATAAATATATACAATGGAAAATCAATGTGGCATTTGATCATGAAGACACATGGAGGAAGTGGGACCCACACAAGCTAGATTTTTTGTGCCACGTGGCATCCTCCTCTTGTCATTTCGAATCCATAAGAATCCCAAGGGTCTTGATATGATTTGGAAGGTAAATATACTTGGCATGAATCAATTAAGGTCAAATTGGAGTGGAAGAGTAACTCCCATGGAAAAGGAAGAGGCATTTTGGAGCTAGTGAGACACTTGGACTAGATTCCCTAGCTCTATGACAACAATGATGAACATGCTATGACACCTATGAAAAAACTCATACCTGAAGGCTAACATATGACATATATGACATGTCATGGATAAAACTAGCCTCCAAGAGTGCACTCAAGGGAGTTAGGGAAGCTAAGATGCTTCCACATGTGATTTGGTGGAAGTGGGAGACTAAGAATTGTTGTACAAGTGGCATTCTTTGGAATATCTTCCCAACTTGAGTTGGAATGCATCTCTTGGAAGGAATTCGACCCATAGAGATCTTGGAAACATTATAAATGTCAAGAACAAAGAATGAAATCATATTTTGATCATTATTAGAATTTACGATTGCATTTGTGGGAGAGGAGCTAGTGGATGATTAGTTTCTTGCCTTATCCAATTTCGAGGGTGAAAGATTCCCATCCAAGTTGGTGTTTGGAGAGGCAATTCAGGTATTTCATGGAGATTTAATGGAGTCTTTATTTTCAAGTGTAATATACATTGCAGCGCGTGGTTTCTTCTATTTCATCTCACTCACTCAACCATTTCCAGTTTTCATGCATATTCTTGCTCCTTGAGGGAGGGCTTTTTTGTGAGCTATTGTACTCTTTGGGGGAGCTTATAATGCCCCATTACTTTTTTAAAATGAATCAAATACTCTTTTATTCATCTTCAGAAAGTTTCAGGTCGAAATTCCAAGTGGAAGTTGTATAAATATGATTGTTAATGAAAGAATGGTGTCATTTCCCCACTACCTTGATGTATAGCAATGATGTATCGATGTATTCGAATGAAATATCATTCCTATGATTTATTTATGATTCGTGGAATATAATTTATAATATTCACAAGTTTCATGTTTAGTACTTAAGCATTTCGAGTCATTTTGATCAGTTTAATACCATTTGAAGAAGATTTAATGTCATTTCCCCCAAGGTTGAAACTAGTCTTTTTGCATCTGATTTAAGGGAGTTATAGCAGACATTAAAAGTTGAATGGTGATGCATATTATTTCATGTTTATGTTCTTTTTATTTCCCCTACTTCCATTCAAAAATTCGAGTTGGATTGAGTGCATTTGGAAAGTCATTTTCATCATTTACCCCTAGGGGATTTGAACCACAATTTACTAGTAAAAATACCTATCTTGACCAGATTTGAAAGAGGAGTTGAAGAAATCATATGATCACTCCAAGGAATACATAAAAATTATAAATATGTATTAATATCATCCAAGTACCTTCTATAGCAATTTGGGATAATTGGGAGTCAGTTGGAGACCAAGGGACCAATACTAGTCAAAGAGAAATTGCTAGTAAAATACCATACATTGACCAGAATCTTAAAGGAGTTTGCAGAAGTGTTTTAATGGTATTAAATCATCCCTGAACATCATAATAAAGTATTAATACCATTCATACAACTCCTTAGAATGTTTGGGATAATTTGGAGCAATTTGGAGACCTAGGCATCAAAACTAGTCAATGGTCGAATTAGGGAAAAAAGTAAACATTTTGCCATATTAATAAAATACTTAAGAAG
Organism: Larix kaempferi; assembly: GCA_027924585.1. NCBI lineage: Eukaryota > Viridiplantae > Streptophyta > Pinopsida > Pinales > Pinaceae > Larix > Larix kaempferi. Next base: position 22,074,314 of record BSBM01000825.1, on the reverse strand, counting down.
GGACATTATAGTGGTATCAGAGCATGGTCCTTGCGCCTGTGATTTAATATCATACATTGAATAATAAGTTGCATCCATGTCTTACTATTATAATGAATCCTATGAGTACAATTCTTATGAGTAATATGCAGATGCTTATGAACAATATGAAGCAGAATGTGAATGGGTTGAGTAAAAGGTGCCATCATGCAACACTTGTTACAATTTCAGGAGGAATGAAGATTATTATTATTACCATATGTATGATAAATATGAATATGACACACCATCAAAGGAGGATTCTATGAATGAGTTACAAAGATGGAGAGCAACATATAAAACCTTGCCCCAACAATATTAGGCATATCTTGATGTGTATAAGAAAAGTAAATATAATCCCCCTCCTTTTGAAGACTTTTCTAATTGGGTGTTTACAAATATGCCCAAAAATGAAGATGTGGAGTTAGTGAAGAAAGTTTTATGCCCTTGTTGTAAAAGACCTTGGAGAGAAAATCACATGTGTGTGAGTGAAAAGAGCAATGAAAAATCTGAAGCTTCAGGGAATGTAGGTATTTCCATCCGGGGGAGACTTCTTGGGTACTCTTCAAAAAGATATTCCAAATGTATTGATATTAAGGAATCCCATGAACTTGAAGAAGATCCTATTGAAAATATTGAAGATCATTTACAGACACATTCTACCTTGGACATGAATCAAGGAGCATCTACTGATGGATGCTTGAACTATGAAGGAGTACCTACTGATGGGTGCTCACACCTCTATGTTGGTGAAATAGAGATCAATTTTGACAGTATTGCTGCAAGCCAAAATTCCTGAAAAATGAAGACCTTTAGCAATTGAAGAAGAAACAGGATCAACTTCTCCATCACCACTTGAGCTTCATGAAGTTGGTCCAAGTAAGAAGGAAGAAGACGAGGAGGTTCATTTTAAAGAGCCTCATTTTCTTGAAGGGTCCTTGAAGATGAATGAAAATAATATCCAAGATTCCCTTAGCATTCTTCATGACACTCAAGAATTGGTGTCAAATTCTTGTTGGAGAGCTACTTCATTGGAGGAAACATCCTTCCTTGAAGACATGGAGAAGATTCAAAGAGCAATGTGCCACATCAAAGGTAGTTTCATGTCTTTAATTTTTTATAGAAACCATTTTTTTGAGCTTAATGAATTGTTACATGATGCATACTTGAAGAATAATGAGAATAATCATAAGCTCACAATTAAAAATGAGCAACTTCTTGAAAAGTTGCAAGATACTTGTTTTTCCTCCTATGTTTCAGATTGTCAAATGGTAGATTGCTTGGAGGATACTCATGACATGGTGGATCATGAGGAATGTGGAAATTTGAATGTGCTTGATGTGTTTTAATATGAACTTGAAGAGATCCAAACACTTGATGTGGTGGAAGAGGAACTTGAATTGTCTCTTGATGAAGGTTGTACAATTTTTAAAGAAGAGCATGATTCCTCTACATCGGAACCAATCTATGACAAAGGTTTCACACTTTTGAAGGATTTGCATGATACTACCCATATAGATCCTTCCCATTATGAAACGTCTACACTTTTTGATCATTTGGGTGCATTAGTTCATTCTCCTACATCCTACAATTCCATGTTTTGCAGCATTAGTCTCAATTAAGTATGGGTGAAAGGGTTCTTTTTTATGGTGCCACGTGAGGAGTATGGAACTCCTAGATTTACCTTTTATGATGACATGGTTGGAGCACATTCTTACTCACATTTGAAGCAGCATCATTTGTTACTTTATGATGATGCACATCTACATGGATGCACCTATGATATGCATTTGAGTCACTTGAAGACTCATGGTTTTTCTTGCTCAACACTTGGTTCATTTGATGTTGGAGGAACTTAATCCAACACTTGGGTGAATAGATATATGATTAGAGAATATTTTCATTGGTAGCCACATACCTTGTTATATCTTTATTATTCTCACATTCATGGATGTATGGGTAAGACCTCTTTGAGTCATTTAAAGTCTCCTTGTTTTTTCTGCTCATTATTTGGTTCAGATTTTAGTGGATATCCTTCATCCACTTCTTGGATGAAATAATACATGGCTGAATATTTTGATGCATATCACATCCTTTTGGAGAAGCATTATAGGGCATGGGATCCTCACCTATGTCAATGGAGCAGATTTGATTGGTTACTTGATGCTTGTATGCACTTGGAAAATGGTGGTCTACTTGCTTGGAGGTATAAGCACTTTCACATTTTTTTGATGAAGCATCTTCTTGATGATCATTTTCATTATGTTGTTATGTACTTTGATGATATATATTTTTTAATCATGACGTTGGGAAGAATGCATACAAGAAAATGGGATCCAAGAACTATGAATTGGAGAACACTTCTAATTGTTGGAGTGCAATATAAGCAATGGGGCCCTGGGATAATTCTTAGTCTCATTAGTTTCAATTTTTTGGGGAAACAAGTATTATGGGGGATGGATTCCCCACTTAATAAAGTGATTTTAATCAGAGTAGTGCAGCAACAAGCATGGTGGTTCCTCTCTAAAACCTTCATGGAATATCAAAGACTCAAGGTTGGGCAATTCAGTGGCAACTTCAAAGAATTATACAGGAAGCAGGTTCTTCAACACCCATGTTTGAAATTGCTTGAGGACAAGAAATATTAGGAAGAGAGGATTTTTCATGTCCCAAATTTTGCATTGGGTCAAAATGGCGTAATCCTATTGGTCATATTCATGAGAATTTGTCAAATTGATGCTAAGGGTCAAATAATTGCCAAAAAGGAAAATTACTTATTTCCTTGGTTGGGGGTGGAAGCTTTGGGATTTGGAATAAGAAGGATAATAAATGATTTGTGGACATTAGAAAAGAATAAATATTTAATAAAGGATCTAAATAAATATATACAATACACAATCAAAGTGGCATTTGATCATGAAGACACATGGAGGAAGTGGGACCCACACAAGCTAGATTATGTGTGCCACGTGGCATCCTCCTCTTGTCATTTCAAATCCATAAGAATCCCAAGGGTCTTGGGATGAGTTGGAAGGTCAATATACTTGGCATGAATCAATTAAGGTCGAATTGGAGTGGAAGAGTAACTCCCATGGAAGAGGAAGAGGCATTTTGGAGCTAGTGAGACACTTGGACTAGATACCCTAGCTCTATGACAACAATGATGAAGATGCTATGACACCTATGGCACAAATCAGATCTGAAGGCTAAAATATGACATATATGACATGTCAGGGATAAATATGTTGATGTATATGTAACTTCGGAATGTATTTCATCGATGTATTTCATATATATTTATTGTACCCTTATTAGAGATGTGTTATTCCTCCATAAGGAAGTGTCGTCATGTGGATTGACAAGTGTCGCAAGCATGTGTACTTGTTGATGGGTTGTTAGACCACCATGTGTGGGGTCGGTCCTGAAATATATATTATATTGTGGATGTACCTAGCTAGACAAGTCGGCCCCATAAGGTCACTAGGAAAACAGGTTATTATAAATAGAGATTAGGAGATCTCTATTTAGATCATTCGAAAAGTCATAGCTCTCTCACTCAGAAAGTGGCGCACTAGTGAGGAGGAGGATCATATGCTTCTAGGAGACTATCTCAAGTGTATTTTGGTTGTACTTTGGTTGAGCCATTGCTCTCTCTATCTCTGAGGAAGTTGTGGGGTTTTTCACCTTAGGGTTTTCCCCACAGAAACTGTGTGTCTCTTGTCTCTCATTCTTTTGATTCTTGTGACGATTGTCATGCTTATTGTGATTGTTATGCATTGATATACTGTATATGTTATTCTCTCAGTGAATATCCTAGAGTATTGTGAATTAATGCTAGAAATTTAACATGGTATCAGAGTTAACCTGAGAAGAAGACATTTTGCAGTGACGGAAACTTGAGTTTCTTGTTTATTGGGTTTCTATCCACAGATTTTGGAAAAGAAGTATAGTAGATTGACTCTACTCATCAAGGAGAATCTATCTGTCCAATCAGAATTCAATTCTGAGCATTTTCAAATTTGGCCCTAAAAATTAGGATTTCCACAAAAATAGGAATTTCTTAAATCAGAAGACATAGCTGGAAGCTCCTTGCAAAAATCAAAGTTTAGAGATTTGGATCGATATTTTTGGCTGGGTAGATCTCTGGGAAACGCAAACCCTAATTCAGGGCTCTCCCTAGTGAACCCGGGAGGACAAAAATGCAAATATGAAGGGTAAAGCTTTTCTAATCTCAAATTCTGAATACACCAGGATGATCAGCTCATCAAGGCGCATCTTTCTATCCTTTCATAAAATTGAAATTCACATTTTGAATTTTTAGGGTTTTTCCGACAAACCCTAATCCGGGACCAGATCCAGTTTTCAGCATTTCAAGTGGTAAGACCTAAATCTTTTCTATTTCCATTTGAAGTACTCTTTAAGATGTCTCACCACACCAAGCTTGAGGATAAGCTTGAAGGAGTTGATAACTTCCGAGCTTGGAAGTATAGGATTGGGTTAATTCTGGAAGAGAATGAGTTGGACTCATATGTAAAAGAAGACATCCCTATCCCAGAGGATGAAGAGGCTAAGGTATTGCATAAGAAAAACTTGGTCAAGGCAAAGAGAATCATTGTTGATTCTATCAAAGACCATCTCATACCCCATGTGTCTTCTCTAAAGACACTCAAGGAGATGTTTGACTCTTTGACCAATCTATTTGAAGGGAAGAACATAAATCGGAAGATGACCCTACGGAACCAATTGAAAGGAGTAAAGTTTCAGAATGGAGAAACCATTCAATCTTATTTTTCAAGGGTCTCCCAGATCAAGGAACAACTAGAAGCAGTGGATGAAATGGTGGAGAATGGTGAAGTGGTGATGACCACTCTAAATGGCCTACCCAGGTCATGGGATTCCTTTATTCAAGGAATTTGTGCAAGGAAGAAGTTGATCTCCTTCAACAGATTGCGGGAAGAATGCTCTCAAGAAGAAGCTAGGCTTGTGGCCCAAGAGGAAAAGATGGGAAATGAAGAACAAGATCTCACAGCACATGCCAGGAAAGGCAAGTCCAAGAAGGAATCATCTCATAACAGGAGATTCTCACACCACCATTATCATAAAGATAAGAAAGATCTCAGATGCTTCAATTGCAATGAGAAGGGACACTTTGCTTCAGATTGTCCCAAGAAGAAGAAAGACAACAACAACAACTTCAATAAGAAGAAGAAGAATAAAAAAAGAAGATATCATGCTCATGCTACCGAAGATGATGAACCCCCAAAGAAAAAGGCTAGGGCAGAAAGTGATAGTGATGATGACTCATCAAGTGAAGAAGAATATGTTCTAATTTCTGCTCTCACAGGTACTATCTCCCATGGTTGTAATGATTGGTTGATCGACAGTGGGGATTCCAAACACATGACTGGGTTTAAGGAATCTTTTGTGAATCTATCTGAACATGAATCACCCCATAAGGTGAAACTTGGGGATGATTATCAATACCCAATCAAAGGAAGTGGTGAAGCCTCCTACAACCTAGATTCTGGAAAACCTTTTTAGATGAAAGAAGTCCTTTATGTACCTGGGCTCAAGAAGAACTTACTCTCCATCTCTGTATTGGATGCAAAAGGTATGAGGGTTGCATTTGTGGATGGCCAAGTCCTAATGTGGCAAAAAGGAAAGAACATAGATGATGCAGTAGTGATTGGAGAGCAAGAGGGAGGGTTGTATAAATTGAAGGGACAACCTGAACATGCCATGGTGCATGAATCCACGGAGCCAAGTGAAATTTGGCATAGAAGACTTGCTCATATGCACTATAGGGAACTTCCAATTGCAAGCAAGGCTGTAGAGGGTGTTGGCTTGGTTTTGCAACCAAGCTTAGTTCTATGGGAACCTGCTAACTAGTAGCAGCAGTTTCAATATTAAACAAAAACAATAAACTAAATCTAAATCTAAACTAAACTAGCATGTGCATTTTTTAATTAAAAAACAAGAACAAGAAATATAAAAAATAAATTTGTATTGAAAATGGGGGCAAGCAAGTGCTTGCAATAATAATACCTCCAAGGGTGAGCAGCTCCAAACTCCAAAAGGTCCTTTCTCCAAAGTTGCTACAATGGCCAAAAGCTCAAGGGAGATTTTGGCAGCATGAGGATAGGAAGATGGATGGATGTGAAATGAGGAGCCCCTACCACCTTTTTATAGGTTTTGGTGGTGGGGAATACCATTTGTGGTTTTGTGGAAACCAATGGTATTGACCAACATGGTTTAGGTACTTTTCCCTCCTTTTTCCTTTTTTGAATAAAATTAATATTTTTATTCCCTTTTTAATATTTTTGGGAATTTTGGACCCTTTTTTAGGGGTTTTTATGTTTTTTTACGAAAAATAATCTTTTTGAGTGGGAAAAGGGGTGTACTGAGGTCTTTTGGTGACCTTTTGTTGGCTTTAGAGGCTCAAATGGTGGAAAAGTGGACAAATGGGTCATGTGAATAAGGAAATGAGCTAGTGAGCACTTTTTAGGTGTTAACAGATTGCCCCCTGATGTGTGAGGGCAGGAGCTCATCGTATGGCCGATAGACATCATAGTTCTTTGTCTTTTTTCTGGGTTTTGGGGAGGAGAAGAGACCGATTGGAGACTGGATCCGCGGCCCTTGGAAGCTGCAAAAAATAAACAATATTACATGGCCTCAATATGAATGAGGAATAATCCTGATAATGGAAGGGGTGGGCATACCCATGCTCGTATCAAGACATATATAAATAATTAGTCCCAAGAAGGGGGACCTGAGAAAATACATAAAAAATATGCTGGTACATCATAATGGTCGAGAGGGGACATCATTTTGGGATGTACTCATGATCATATCATGACTGATCTCAATAACTGATACACTGGAATAACTGATGAACTGCTGAAACTGAAGGTGTCCAACATCTGTAGGGACTCAAAGACTGTGAGTCATCTCTGAGAATTAATGTAACTGTATACTCAAGGGAGTATGAAATTGGGGTACATCTGAATACTATCGCCATGCGCAACCCGGATATCTATAGCAAAAGTGTAACTGGTTGTATCCATAGGTAGACTCTCAAATGTGGAGGAGTCATATGGTATCTGGGGTCTTCGACTAATAACTGAACGAACCAATACCCTGTGCAAGTCTCAACGATGCAATCAAGGTGTTGAAGTCGAGCATGTGAGAAACAACCATTTGGAGAAGCACTGAGGACTCTTCTCAAAATGATTCATAGGAACTCATCATAAATGGTGATGAGTCCAAGACATAGGGACCTCTAGGTCTATCCTGTGGAATAAATTTGGTTATCGTCAACAGAGGGAGACCAGCAACTAACAAGGCAATGATGTTTCCTTGATAGGAGGGCGAGGTGTAAAACTGAAGTGTGGTAGTATTGATGGTAGGACTGACATACTTGTGGGGATGGGAAGTAACTAGCGTCATATAGTGGGTAGACTCAAACTTCCTTTGTTCAGAGCATGATGACATGGTTGACCTGGCAGCATAGGGAACTGACTTGTAGGTGTGGGTATCATTGCTTTTAAGGACTGAAGGGTATGTATTGACTCGGGGGGGGTCAATCTGATGGGTGCTGTCGAGGGGTTCTCAGGGTGACATACTGCAGAATACTCTGAACAAAGGTGACCAAAATTGGGAAGCTGCCATATGAGTAGACGTGATCTGTTGTGGCACCGAGAAGCACCATTGGGTCCTTCTTCGTAATTTTAATGAGCTCTAAGAAGGGATAAAAGTGTGCTCTGAAATGGTATTGTCCTGTGGATTTTGTGATCCCAGGACTATTCGTGCTCATTGGTGCTTTCATTTTTAAGGAGTCTGAAAAAGATAAGAAGACTCTGCAGTGGTTATGACTACTGTCCTGTTGGTTTTACGAGCCCAGGATGGTGATTGATCATGGTCGCTTTCATTTTTAGAGAGTCTGAAAGCGGTAAGTGGACTCCATTGGTGTTCTTTTTCTTAAGTTAGTCTCCAAGGCCCGAAAAAGCATAAAATGATGCAAATGGAGAACTCTTCTAGCCGATGTGACTAAAGTATTCATTTTTCGTGATTAGTCTACAAGGTCCGGAAAAGGGGTAAACTTATACCAGGTAGATGCCATTTCAGATACTTTTAGCGAGCATGAAAGGAAGCAAGGTTGCTCGGTGATCTTTTCATTGTTTTAGGAGTCAGAAAAGAGCTTAACAAAAATTCCCTAAGTGCCTTTTTTGTAAAAGGGATTGCTCGGGCCGAAAAAGGGGTAAAATTATACTGAACAAAAAGGGATTGATGAGAGCGAGAAAAGGTCTCAAGCATCATCATGGGTGTGGAAAACTGAATCCGGTGACATAAAGATTGTCAAAAAGGGGCAACGACCAATGTGGCACGCAAACCGAGGTGATGGGTGACATTGGAAAAAATGTCTAAAAAATATGGAGGTGAGAGCGAGAAATGATCTCAAGCATCGTCACGAGCACAGAAGACTGAATCCGGCGATATAAGGCTCGCTAAAAACTGGGCGACGGCCGATGTGGCACGCAAACCGAGGCAACGAGGGCGTGAAAAAATGGTCAAAAAATGGACCTGCTGAAAACAAGAAAAGAAAAGAACTATCATGAAGTTCTTCAATGGACGGTGGTGTCCATCCGGTATTATGGGTAAAATCGTTTGAGGTACAACCCGTTGTGTGGGTTGCGGAGGGGGTTGCCTTCTAAATCGGTCAGAATGTATGCCCCTTGTCCGAGGCAAGTGTGTATAATATATGGGCCTTGCCACATGGACACAAACTTTCCTTTCCCAATTTTGTCATGAGCCTGATCGTAGGCAAGGACAAGGTCCCCTTCAGAAAAAGTTCTCAGGTGGACATGTTTATCATAATTCAATTTGGATCGGTTCTTGGCTGCTTCCATGTTTTGAAGGGCTGTGCGCCGATCTTCATCGGCCTGCTCCAGGAGTAGTAAGCGTTGCTCAATTGGGGCAGTGTCTGGTAGGAGTTCAACGACCATATGTAGGGTTGGAATCTGGCACTCAATGGGGAGGACAGATTCGACACCGTGAACTAAGTGGAAAGGGGTAAAACCAGTGGCAGTTTTAGTCGATGTGCGGTATGCCCATAGTGCCGGGAAGAGCATGTGGTGCCAATTTGACTTGTGTTTGTCTACTGTGCGCTGGAGGATGGTTTTCAAAATTTTGTTTATTGCTTCGACTTGGCCATTTCCTTGGGGGTAGTAGGCAGAGGAGAAATGGTGTTCAAATTTCAGTAAGGTGGATAGTTCTTTCCAGACGGCGTCTTCGAAGTGAGAGCCGTGGTCTGATACAAGTTGCTTTGGCACTCCAAAACGTGCGATAACATGGTTGAGAAAGAACCGTGCTGCGGTTTCGGCTGTGCAATTGTAAGTTGGCATGGCCTCCGCCGACTTGGTGAAATAATCTACGGCCACAATAATATGTTTGTGACCGCTAGCTGACGTGGGATTGCAATCAAGGAATTCAATGGCCCATTTGCAGAATGGTCCGACAGTAATGACTGGATGAAGGGGGGCGGGTGGGGTTCTTGCTTTGGGGGAAAAAAGTTGACAATTTTGGTAATGTTTGAATGCGGTGATGCAATCAGTAAATAATGATGGCCAAAAGTAACCTACACGAATGATCTTTTGGGCGATGGCCATGCCAGAGAAATGGCCTCCGCAGGCACCGCTATGACAATCATTGAGGACTTGTTCTGCCTCACTATGGGATAGGAAACGTCATAGGATGGTATCAACGCCGCATCGATAAAGCACATCCCCTAACAAGAGGTATCGAGGGGCGTGGTGAAGTATACGATGACGTCCGTCACGATCGATGTGGGGTCGAAATTTCTGCGTGCGGAGGTAAACTAGGATGTCACCGTACCATGGGTCGTCAGACGAAATAATGAATATGTGATCGTCAATCAGATCCGTTTGGATAGCGGGTGATGACGAAGAGGATGGGAGGTCAGTGATGAGATGGGAAAGCGCGAGGGCTTTGGTGCTCTTGGGAGTTTTGAAAGTAAGGTCATATTCCTAGAGGATAATGACCCATTTAGCAACATGACCTTGTAGGAGCCGCCTGTTTAGGAGATAGACCATGGGGTTGGAGTCGGCGACGACCATGGTATGACCGAGACTAATGTAGTGTCGTAATTTTTGGACAAAAAATACTATAGCTAGGGCTAATCTTTCCTCGTATGGGTAATGTAGGGGTGGGCCAGACAAGGTCTGGCTGACGTAATAAATGACATGTTCTTGGTGAGAGGCGTCTTCTTGGACAAAGACTCCGGACACGGCATGTTCAGATGCCGAGACGTAAAGGATGAAGTCCTGAGAGAAATCCAGAGGGGAGATCAAGGGGGCTTGTGTGAGATATTTTTGAGGGCTTCGAATGCCGTGTCTGCTTGCTCATCCCAAACAAAAGGTATGTGGGTGTGAAGTAGGTGTAAGAATCCGTGAACTTTGGTGGCGTAATCAGGCACGAAGCGACGAAGGAAATTGGACCGCCCCTGCAAACTCTGAAGTTGGCGAAGCGTGTGTGGAGAGGGAAGGTCTAAGATGGCTTTGACTTTCAGGGGATCAACAGTGATTCCATCCTGGGAAACAATGAAACCCAACAAATGGCCTGCAGGAACGCAAAAGACACACTTGTGTGGGTTCAAGCGGATTTTATATTTGCGACAACGCAGGAAAACTTGCCGGAGGTCGTTAAGGTGGTCTGATCGTTTCCGGGAACGAGCTGTAAGGTCATCAAGATAGAATAGCAGAATATGGACCAAGTCGTGAAAACAATAGGTCATAGCCTGCTGGAAGGTGGCACCAGTATTTTTAAGGCCGAAAGGCATGACACGATAGGAAAAGGTGCCCCATGGGGTAGTAAAGGCAGTCTTATACTGATCCTCCTTACGAATCTGAATCTGGTTGTATCCGAAAAAACCGTCCATGAAAGATAGGATTTCATGTCCCGCACACGCATCAATGAGTTGGTCAATGAATGGCGTGGGGAAATTGTCTTTGGGACAAGCGCGGTTTAAATCACGGAAGTCAGTGCATACTCTAAGGGTGCCTTTTTTTTTGTTGACGGGAATGGGGTTTGAAACCCATGTGGTATAAGTGATAGGATAAATGAATCCTGCTTCGCGAAGTTTCTCAACCTTTCCTTTAACGGCGGGGAGCTTGGAAGGATGAATGGGCCGCTGTTTCTGACGAACGGGGGGGACATCAGGCCATGTGTCAATGTGGCGTTCTATAATGGCGGGGTCAAGACCAGGCATTTCGGTATAGGACCAGGCAAAGACATCACAAAATTCTTGAAAAAGCTTTTTATATGCCCGAGTTTCCGCTTGAGTGCAAGATGCGCCCAGCGAGATGAGCTCAGGTTTTCCAAGTGTGGTGGAAATATCAATTTGTATAATGGGGGAAATGTTTGACATGTTCCCTTCTTCGAAGGAATCCAGTGCTGGGATGGGGTCCTTGAGCCAATCGACCTTAGTGGGTATGAAATCTTTCGATTCGACCGATAGCTGATTAGATGTGGTGGATGCAGACTCCTCTGGAAGGAAGTATGAGCGATGATGCATATCGTCCCACGGGTAGTCGGGTGCAGTGAGTGTTTCCAAAATTTGCTCATCAGTATGGAAGCAGTCAGACCATAAATCAAGGGGTTCTGGTTTGAAAGTGGTAGTCGAAGAGATCATATAGATGGTGTTAATCTCTCCGGATGAGGATGATGCGGGAGGGAATATATCCTCAATTGTGTGAGGTGCCGTCTCAAGGTCCAAATTATTCATCTCGTAGAGAGCTGCTCTGTAATCTGGGAATTTAGGACGGTGATGTGAGTAGTGGCCGTAAATACCGCATATCACACAAGGGTGGTTGGTACGCAGTGATTTGTCACGAGGCATGGGGTTTGGGTCAATTTTGACAACCGGGATGTTGGGGTCGTCGTCAAGCATTTGCATGTGTTCCTGTAATGCAGGTAATTGTGGGCATTGATAGGTTGGATGGCCTAACTCATCACACAACGAGCATTTAGGAGGATCGCGGAACATGGGGGGAGGTTTAACTGCCTTGGGTGGGGGTACCGCAGTGTATGGTTGTGGGCCTCTGCCCCCAGTGGGCCTGATGAGAGGAGGGGGATTCGTAGATGACGAAGGAGTAGTGATACCGGGAGGTGGTTGAGTAGAAGTAACAATGGGTTGCACCGGTTGCAGGATGACATTTGGTGTCGGCGGGGGAACGGGAGGCGAAATATACCACACGGGTAATCCCAATGTTAACCTAGGGAGACTAAGGGTAGCCATAACCAGAGCGCTTACTACGCCCGAGGGAGGGAATAGAAAGGGGATTGTGTTGATGGGTGTAACACCGATGTGACTAGGGACCAATGGTGGTTTAGGGAACAAGGGTGGTTGATTACTGGGTTTTTTTGTATTCTGTGAAAGAGTACAGAGGTCAGCGACGTGGGTCTCCGGTGACGGTGGTGGAATGGACTGGAATGTAGAAGTCATTGACGCGTCGGAGTATAGTCCGGGTCCCACTGAGGAAATGAATGAGGTAGTTGCACCACAAATAGGTTGTTCAACCATGGGGAGAACATTTTCAGGTGCAGCGGGGGCCTTGGGATCGTAATAGGTGAGTTGGTCGACCTTGACCACGCGTCCCTCATGGGGGAACTGCATGGTATGAAAAATGGATGAGGCAACAGCCCGCATGGCATACATGTAGCTGCGACCAAGTAAAAAGTTATAGTCAAGTTGGGCATTGAAGACCTCAATGTCAATGAGCACAGTTTTACCCGCCAGCTGGACGGGGACATTAGCTAATAGACCTTGGGGTTGTGCCGAACGACCGTCATAGGCTCGCAACGTAGTGGTGGACTGCTAGAGAGTAGGGGATCCCAACTTCTGCCAAACGAATGTGGAGGCACCTTCATCGATAATGCATCGATGGATGACAAGATTCCGAACGGAAACAGAAACTTGGAACGTTAAAGTAGAAGGTAAGCGTGGTTCGGACTGGTTCGAATCGAATGTCATCAGTTGTGAATCATTGGGGTCAATGGCGCCAATGGCAGAGAGTACAGTCTTGCGCTGTGAAGGACAGTTTTTCAAGACTTCTAAAGAAGACATGGCTGCAGGAGACTGGGCTAAATCATCTACAATGTTGTAATTCGATGCAGCACGAGCATTAGGATTATTGTTGATGCGATGAAGTGGGAAGCGAGGTGCTTTAGAAGCGCCGTCAAGTGGGGTCGGGTGTATACACAACGTCTGATTTGTGGGATGAACGTTAGTGTTCTTGTCGGTGGGAGGGGCTTCAGAGGTGGAGCCATATTGGTTCCGACGGGTTTGGAGGTTGGCATCGGTGGTTGACATCATCAACAAGTGGTGAGTACCTGAATCGAACATGGGTTGATCAGGGGATGCATAAGTGATCTGTTGTGGTGGCGCGTTGTCCTGAGGGGGAGCTAACGACTGAGTGTTCACTACACCTTGGTTTGGAAAGGGGTTTTGCAGCACCAAAGGTTGATGTTGAGGTGGTGGAGGGTTGGGTGGCGGCTGAGGAGCCGCTTGCCCCTGACGATGGGCATCGTCAGTCCAGAGTTGCCGAGCTCGCTCCAAATGTAGGAAATCATGTGTGTAATGACCATAAACCCCGCAAATAGAACAAGGATGATTTGTTCTAAGGTTATTGTTTTTGGGCTGCCTGGGATTACAATCCAGATTCTGGTTGGGAGGAGCAGCATTGTTATTTTGCGAAGGATTGGGAGGTGGAGGACCTTGCTGATGTTGTTGGTTATTTCCGCGGTTACGTCCTCTTTCACGGTTCTGTTTCCCACCCTGGTTGCGCTGGTTGTTTTGGTGTTGGGGCTGGTTGTGCTGTGTGTACACTTGCCCTTGAGCAATGGGAGGATTCTGGTTCACTGCAGGTGCGGGAGCAGGTTGCGGTGCATAATAAGTTGGCGGGGCTGGAGGTGGTCCAGTTACCTGCTGGGGTTGTTGGTAACCCTGAGCTATTGGAGGTGTTGGGCTAGCTGTCGCAGCTTGCTGTGGATAATACACTGGTTGAGGTACGGCTGGGGGAGTGTATGCGGGTGGTGCATGACCAAAGCACTGAGGTGGACATGAAGGTCCGTGGGTATGGTGGTGATGTGCCATGGGAGCATATGAATTGGTTGCTCCAGTTTGTGATGTAGCCCGCGAAAGGTTGGGACCCTCGCTAGGATGTGCAATGGAAAAGGGTTGGGGATGCGAGGCCATACAACCAAAGATGCCATCAGTGGCATGGGATGCCCCTGGCGCATCGTGTTGGGATGACTCGCCCCGAGGGGCGTCTGGTATAATGGTATACAGATAACCTGATTGGGCGTAAATGAGGTCAAACTGTTGGGATTTGAGGATGGCCTCTTCTTCAGACTGGGGTCATTCAGATGCCACATCCTTGGCGATGAGAGGGAGGAGGGATTTGAGAAACCAATCTAAGAAGATACGGTCATCTAACTTGATTTTGCAGAGGCTTCGGTGTCGACGCCACTCATGAATGTGGTCAGTGATGTGGGTGGCCGTGTTCTGTCTGCAAGACAGTAGGATCTCGACTCCCGCATCATAGCAAACAGGTAACTGGAAGAACTGCAAGAAGGTTAACGCGAGGGAGGTAAAGGTGGCATGGGTGCCATGGGGCTGCTCGATATACCACTTAGCTGCAGATCCAGTGAAGGTGCGCTGTAACAGACGGAGGTGGGCAAAGTCGTCCACTATGGAGTTGGAGGAACACCATAGATAGAAGGACATAATATGGTTCTGTGGGTCCTCACCTGCCTTGCCCTCAAACTTAGGGATGTCGGAGGGGAGTTTGGTGGGCATGTGAGGCCACGCAGGGTCGTGTCTGATAGGATCATTGGTTAACCTGGCTAAGTCTGGTAAGTTCAGACTCGCCATGTATGGTAAGATAGCAGATGAATGTGGCGTAGTGACTGGGACATGACTAGTCATGGTGGTATGATGTGGGGGTCCAGTAGCGCCTAATGGTATGCTAAGTATTGAAGGTATGTGTCCTCCAATAGCTATGGTCTGGTAAGGGCCAGCGTTTCCTAGTGCAACATGGGTTACACCGGGGTTAGGAATAGTAGTGGTGATTCCTGGAATCTGGGTTGTGGAAATGAGAGGGGGTGTGACCCCTATGTTCGGCATACCCGTAATAGGAGGTGGTCCTGTGTTGGGCATTCCTAAAAATGGAGTGTCCCCCATATTAGGCATACCCAGGGGGGTGGTTGTTGCCATGGATGGCACCGCAGCAGAAGGGTCTGTGGATGTATCACCTATGGTGCTGGTAAAAAGTGGGTCGAATTGTGTCCCAGCCATGAGGTTGGTTGGTAATAACTCGGAAGGGTTTTCGGATTCTACCTCAAAATCAGATGTGAAGTGAGGTGTGTCATAATCGGATGACTGTCTGTTTGACCGACGATGTGTCGATTCAAGGGATAAGGCTCGGCGTCGGTGACGTGGCGAGCCAAGTAGATTGAACTCTGGGAGTTCGCCCTGAAGACAATGAGAGCGTCTAAAATTCTCAATGGTGAGAAATAAGTTTTTTGTGAAAAAATTGTTTAGTGTAAGGTGGTAATGTGTAAAAAACTCAAAACCCTAATGCAACCAAGGGTGCAAGAAGGAGAGTGAAAATGAAGGCTCTCAGGCCAAAAAATCAACCTCAAAAAGCACTTATTATAGCAGCTATGCTATAATAAGTGGAGGGATGCAAAATATGGCCAGAGTACCAACATGCAAACAGCTTCTAGAAAAAATAGGTGCTACTAGACCAAAGGTGGATTGTATCATGCAAACACCTAACTAAAAGTATTGTGAACCAACAAACGATATTCTCTGCAAGGTGATGAAATCCAAGTCAGACAATATTGAGTGTTGAGTCAACGGCTAGATATCCCCCTACCAGGAGGGACACCGGGTAATCAATCCTAAAGAATGGAAACTAGGATACTCCGTTCATGACATGTCCATAAAAGGTAAATCTTCCGTTTGGTCCTTTTACCGCAATATCCCCATACAGGGATATCCCAAGAACTGTGAATGGTAGCCTTCGGTTACTGAATGGATTTCGGTATTCCACTCAGACTTCCGGAACCATTCTCGCGACTTCAACCCTCCTAGGGGAGAGGCCTTCCGATAAACTTGTTATGACCGTGCCAATAAATACTAGGAGATTTTGGTTCCCTAATGGACAACGGCTATGTCTTAGATGTAATAACTGAGGGGTGTTATTGGAACACCAATCCCCTCAATACTACCTAGCTACTAAGTTCTTTTAATGTTCCCCAAGTGGGGTTAAAAGTGGGTTGAAGTTAGGGTAAGTTTTAAGGCTCA
This sequence comes from Larix kaempferi, assembly GCA_027924585.1. Taxonomy (NCBI): domain Eukaryota; kingdom Viridiplantae; phylum Streptophyta; class Pinopsida; order Pinales; family Pinaceae; genus Larix; species Larix kaempferi. Next base: position 22,057,909 of record BSBM01000825.1, on the reverse strand, counting down.
GTTTAAATTATGTGTTTGAGTGGGTGCACGTGTGATATTTTAAACTGAAATTGAAAAAGTAAATGCTAAGTATTCAAAAAACAAAGGATTTTTTGAAAATAGAAAAGCAAATAATATGACTTTTTCAATAAATGGAAATTAAATGCTTTGCAAAGATTATTCAAAAAACAAAGGATCTTTTGAAATAGGAAAGCAAATAATATAACTTTTTTAAGAAATAAATGGATTTCTTTTTCAAAAATTGTTATGGGAAAAATATCAAAGAAGTAAATAGCAAAATTTTAATCTAGATAAAATGCAAATAAATCCTTCTTTCAATTTCTGAAAATTTTTAAAAAGACTTTTTCAAAGGTGCATTCTAAATAGTAAAATTTTCCTATGGCTGTAAACAATGCTGGAATTTTAGTACTGTAAAATGTGCTATGTGGGCAGAAAATACAGTAAAAAATTAATTTTTTAAACGGATCGGCCGAATGGAAAAAATTGGCATCGCGGGTTTTGACAGAACAGCCACGATGGACCACGCGGGTTTCTGTCGCACAGTCGCGATGGGCAGTGCGGATTTTGGCCGTGAAGCCGCGATGGGTCGTGCGGGATTTCGTCACACAGTCGCGATGTGCAGCGCGAAAAATGTTCGCGAAGCCGTGATGTGCAGCGCGCTAAATGGCCGTGAAGCCGCGGTGACCCGCACGGAAAAGGGGCCGCGCAGTCGCGATGAGCCGCGCGACTGTTGGGAAAAAAGCCACGAGGCGAAAGCCGTACACGGATACCGAAAAACGAACCCAAAAATTGAGAATTTCGGGCTGTTAATGGCAATAAAATGGGCCAAGATCTAGAACATCAATGGATCTGCTGTCTAGGGTGGCAGATCTATGAATTAAACTACCTAATACTATCAAAAACTAAGATCTAAAGATTCGAAAGCAGCGGAGTCGCCAAAAACTGTTGGCTTGGTTTTGCAACCAAGCTTAGTGCTATGGGCACCTACTAACTAGTAGTAGCAGTTTCAATATTAAACAAAAAGAATAAACTAAATCTAAATCTAAACTAAACTAGCATGTGCATTTTTTAATTAAAAAACAAGAACAAGAAATATAAAAAATAAATTTGTATTGAAAATGGGGGCAAGCAAGTGATTGCAATAATAATACCTCCAAGTGATGAAGATAGTTGAGAAGATCCCAGGGTGAGCAGCTCCAAACTCCAAAGGGTCCTTTCTCCAAGGTTGCTACAATGGCCAAAAGCTCAAGGGAGATTTTGGCAGCATGAGGATAGGAAGATGGATGGATGTGAAATGAGGAGCCCCTACCACCTTTTTATAGGTTTTGGTGGTGGGGAATACCATTTGTGGTTTTGTGGAAACCAATGGTATTGACCAACATGGTTTAGGTACTTTTCCCTCCTTTTTCCTTTTTTGAATAAAATTAATATTTTTATTCCCTTTTTAATATTTTTGGGAATTTTGGACCCTTTTTGAGGGTTTTTTATGCTTTTTTAGGAAAAATAATCTTTTTGAGTGGGAAAAGGGGTGTACTAAGGTCTTTTGGTGACCTTTTGTTGGCTTTAGAGGCTCATATGGTGGAAAAGTGGACAAATGGGTCATGTGAATAAGGAAATGAGCTAGTGAACACTTTTTAGGTGTTAACAGAGGGTCTTCCTGAAATCAAGACCAAACATTAAGGTGTTTGCAAAGGATGTGCAAAAGGTAAAAACATTAAGAAGGCTTTCCCAAGCAGTGAAAGAAAGGCAAAAGACATCCTGGAAATCATCCACTCAGATGTATGTTGTCCTATGTCATCCAGTTCTCTGAGTGGGTATGTTTAATATGTCTCATTTATTGATGACTTCTCCAGGAAGACTTGGGTATACTTCTTGAAAAACAAAGATGAGGTGTTTGATAAATTCAAGGAATTCAAAACCTTGATGGAGAATCAAACTGACAAGAAGATCAAAACATTCAGATCCGACAATGGTGGAGAATTCACCTCAGGTGACTTCAAGAATCTTTGTAGTGATTCAGGGATTAAGAGGGAGTTGATTGCTCCTTATAATCCTCAACAGAATGGAGTTGCAGAAAGGAAGAACAGAACAATCATGGAAGTAGAAAAGGAAATGTTGCATGACCAGGATCTACCTATGCATCTATGGGAAAATGCAGCTAGAACAGCTGTATATGTGCAGAACAGAACACCCCACAAGATATTGGACAGCAAGACACCAGAAGAGGTCTTTTCTGGTAAGAAACCTGAAGTCAGCCATCTAATAATATTTGGTTGTCCAGTATACACTCATGTCCCAAAGGAAAAGAGGACCAAATCCTTCAGGAAAGAAGGGTATCTTTGTGGGTTACAGTGAAAGCTCAAAGGCTTACAAAATATACTTTCCAGGGTTCAAGAATATTGATGTCATCAAGGATGAATATAAGTTCAAGGACAGGTAATCCAGGAAGCAAAGATCAAGAGGGAGCACACTCCAGTAGCTCCTGCAAGGATGCAGATTTTCAGAGGGAGTTGACCATCTTCCTACATTCCACAACAGAAAAGTGTAGAAGAAGCTACTTCAGCAGCTCCTGCCAGGAAGCAAAGACTCAGAGGGGGTCCACCCAACAAACAAACAAGGATAAGTATTTCGATTATCATTTCTTGCCTATTTTGTTTAAATAATATTATGCTTATGTTCCTAGACTTAGGAGATGTATTGTGCATATTAGAATGATTGCATTAATGAACAGTATACTACTAATATGCATGTGATGGGTAAGTGTCCTATGGCATTGTACAACATTCTAGTGCTACTTATCTAGAATGAAAACTCTTTGCTCACATGTTGGGAGTAGTTCAAACTCTTAACAATGTTTTGGTAGAGACTGGAAGGCATCTAGAAAGTTGTGGAACATGGATAAATGTTGTATTGAAGCATTGGCTAAGATAATTGCATGACTGCATGACATATTTCTTTATGTGTAAAGAATTTGTTCTGAAAATTATGAGATGCTTCTAAGCATGCAATTTAACTTGTTTTGTAGGAAAAACCGTATATTTTCACCTACAAAAGGACTACAACATTTGTTCCAGCAACAAAGATATCTATTGAAGATATTGAAGATATTGAAGCTCCCAGGATCTGGGATGAAGAAATGGAATGCCATGATCCGTCAATCATGAAGAAGATGTTTGGGATGCAGTCCCAAGACCTGACAGGGAGTCACATGTGTGCAGATTGAAGAAATCCTTGTATGGCTTGTAGCAAGCTCCTAGAACTTGGTGTGATACAAAGAGGAAGCTTACTGCTGAGTTCGATATGAAAGATTTGGGATGATGGATTGCAAGGCCATGGCCACACCTATGGCATCGAATATGAAGCTTCTATGTGATGCTTTATCTAAGCCGGTTGATGTCTCTATGTATCGTCAAATGATTGGGTCCTTGATGTACCTGACGAACACGAGACCAGATATTTGCTTTGTGGTGAACACATTGAGTCAGTTCCTGACAGATCCAAGGAGTGTTCATCTGGTTGCTGTAAAGCATGTTCTGAGGTACCTGAAGGGTACAGTGGATTATGGGATTAAGTATGAGGTGAATCAAAAGTTTAACCTGTAGGGTTATGTCGATTCAGATTGGGCTGGCAGTGCTGCAGACAGGAAGAGCACATCTGGGTGTTGCTTCAGTATGGGATCAGGTGTGATGTCTTGGTTTAGTAGGAAGCAATCCTGCGTAGCACTGAGTACAGCTGAGGCAGAGTATGTTGCAGCATGTTCAGCTAGTTGTGAGGCAGTATGGCTACGGAAGCTACTATCTGAATTATTTGATCTCCTGTTGGATGCTACTAGTATCTTCTATGATAACCAGAGTTGTGTGAAGCTGTCCGAGAACCCAGTGTTTCATGACAGGTCGAAACACATAGAGATCAAATATCACTATATCAGGGATATGGTGCAGAGAGGAGCTGTGAAGCTCCTGTATGTTGCGACGGATGAGCAGGTTGTAGATGTGCTGACGAAGCCACTAGCCAGGGTGAAGTTCAAGTACTTCAGAGAGAGGCTTGGTGTTCTTCAGATTGATGATACTTCGAGGAAGAATTGATGGACACATTTGCTGAAGGAATTCCAAGCATGTGTGAAGGAGGATCCTTCACATGGCTGTGGATGTAAGTGTTGGATGATGAGCATCAGGATGATGTTCTGGTATGATCAGTTGGATCATTTTTATATGTATGTATGTACGCATCATGTTGGATGTTGGATATGATCGGTTGGATCATGTGTATGTATGTTGTATATGCATCATGTTGGATTCTTGGACCATGTATCTATATATGTATCAGGTGGGTACATTTTATGATCAGGCAGATCATGTATGTTGATATGTATCAGGTATGATCAGGTGGATCAAGTATTTGTATTTGTATCAGGTGGATACACTGTATGATCAGGTGGATCATGTATGATGATATGTATCAGGTAGATACTTGGTGTGCATCATGTGGATGCATTGTATGATCAGGATGATCATGGATGACCAGCTTCTGGATGTTGCTCCAGATGACATGCAGCAGGATGTTGCAGTGATGATGATCAGGATGATCATGTGTACATCAGGATGATGTATGGTGAGTATCAGGTTGATACTCTGTGGCCGTGGAACAGGTTGTGCAGATAAGCATGTAATTTTTGCCCTGGGAGATTTGCAGATAGTCTTTCGAGGTTTTTCCTATGGCATGTAATTTGTACCCTGGGATATCTAGAAAATGCTCTTTCGAGGTTTTGCTTGGGAGGAAATATAATTTGTGCCCTGGGAGATCTGCAGATAGTCTTTCGAGGTTTTTCCTATGGCATGTAATTTATGCCCTGGGATATCTGGCAGATGCTCTTTTGCGGTTTTGTCCTATGGCATGTAATTTGTGCCCTGGGAGATCCGATAGGTTGAGCCGTGTGCTCGTAATCAGTCCTGGGATGCTCTTTCAAGGTTTTTCCATGACCACATGTAACTTGTGCCTGGGAGATCCGATAGGTTGAGCCTTGTGCTCGTAATCAGTCCTGGGATGCTCTTTCAAGGTTTTGTGGTGACCACATGTAATTTGTGCCCTGGGAGATCTGATAGGTTGAGCCTTGTGCTCGTAATCAGTCCTGGGATTCTCTTTCGAGGTTTTGTGGTGGGGTCACATGTAATAAGTCCTGGAGATCTGGACAGGATGAAAAAGTCCTCAAATGCTCTTTAGGGTTCTTGCTAGTCAAGAGACTCTTTTAAGGTTTTGTGACGCACGTAATAAGTCCTGAGATTTCCACAGTATGGCCAGTGATGACAAAGACCTACAGGTGGCGGTCCTACATCTAGTATGAAAAAGGACTGGCTCTGTAGAACTTCCTATGACGAGTAGAGTCAGAGATTGGTTGAGATAGCAGCAGCAATGATGATGATGATGACGATGCATCGATGACAATGATCCCAAGAAGAAGACTTGTCTAGCAGATCTATGTCAAGAAATACCTTCCTAGTTAAGAGGGAGTGTTGATGTATATGTGACTTCGGAATGTATTTCATCTATGTATTTCATATATATTTATTGTACCCTTATTAGAGATGTGTTATTCCTCTATAAGGAAGTGTCGTCATGTGGATTGACAAGTGTCGCAAGTGTGTGTACTTGCTGATGGGTTATAAGACCACCATATGTGGGGTTGGCCCTGAAATATATATTATATTGTGGATGTACCTAGCTAGACAAGTTGGCCCCATAAGGTCACTGGGAAAACAAGTTAGTATAAATAGAGATCATGAGATCTCTATTTAGATCATTTGAAAAGTCATATCTCTCTCACTCAGAAAGTGGCGCACTAGTGTATTTTGGTTGAGCCATTTCTCTCTCTATCTCTGAGGAATTTGTGGGGTTTTTCACCTTAGGGTTTTTCCCACGGAAACTCTCTGTCTCTTGTCTCTCATGCTTTTGATTCTTGTGATGCTTGTCATGCTTATTGTGATTGTCATGCATTGATATATTGTATATGTTATTCTCTCAGAGAAAGATCCTAGAGTATTGTGAATTAATGCTCAAAACTTAACAAAATATAGCCTCCAATAGGGCGCTCAATGGAGATAGGGCAGCTAATATGCTTCCACATGTGATTTGGTGGAAGTGGGAGACTAGGAATTGTTGTACAAGTGGCATTCTTTGGAATCTCTTCCCAACACGAGTTGGAATGCATCTCTTGGAAGGAATTTGACCCATATAGAGCTTAGAAACTTTATAAATGTCAATAACAAAGGATGAAACCATATTTTGATCATTTTTAGAATTTGCAATTGCATTTGTGAGAGAGGAGCTAGTGGATGACTAGTTTCTTGCCTTAGCCAATTTCGAGGGTGAAAGATTCCCACATCCAATTTGGTGTTTGGAGAGGCCATTCAGATATTTCATGGAGCTTTAATGGAGTCTTTATTTGCACGTGTAAGCTATAGTGCAACTCGTGGTTTCTTCTATTGCATCTCACTCACTCAACCATTTCGCGTTTTCATTGCATATTCTTGCTCCTTGAGGGAGCGCATTTTTGGTGAGCTATTGTACTCTTTGGGGGAGTTTATAATGCCCCATTTATTTGTTAATATGAATTAAATACTCTTTTATTCATCTCTAGAAAGTTTCAGGTCGAAATTCCAAGTGGAAATGTATAAATCGGATTGTTAATGAAAGAGTGGTGCCATTTCCCCACTACCTTGATGTATAGCAATGATGTATTGATGTATTCGAATGAAATACCATTCTTATGATGTATTTATGATTCATGGACTTTCATTTATGATCTGCACAAGTTTCATGTTTATTACTTAAACATTTGGAGTCATTTTGATTAGTTTAATACCATTTGAAGAAGATTTAATGCCATTTCCCCCAAGGTTGAAACTAGTCTTTTTGCATCTGATTTAAGGAAGTTATAGAAGACATTAAAAGTTGAATTCTAATTAATATTAGTTAATTTTTATTTCCTTTATATTTCATCTACTTCCATTCATAAATTATAGTTGGATTGAGTGCATTTGGAAAGTCATTTGCATCATTTACCCCTAGGGGATTTGAACCATAATTTACTAGTAAAATCCCTATCTTGACCATATTTGAAAGAGGATTTGAAGAATTCATATGAACACTCCATAGAATCCGTAAACATTATAAATATGTCTTAATATCATCCCAGTACCTTATATAGCAATTTGGGAGAATTGGGAGTCATTTGGAGACCAAGGGACCCATACTAGTCAAAGAGAAATTGCTAGTTAAATACCATACATTGACCAGAATATTAAAGGAGTTTGAAGAAGTGTTTTAATGGTCTTAAATCATCCATGAAAATCATAATCAAGTATTAATATCATTCATACACCTCCTCATAATATTTTGGAGCATTTGGAGCAATTTGGAGACCTAGGCATCAAAACTAGTCAAACGTCGAATTAGGGAAAAAGGTGAAAAATTTGCCATTTTAACAAAATACTTAAGAAGGGACATTACAAGAGTCTACCAAGAATCCTCCAAAACAATAAATACACAATACCAAGTAACCCCAAAAAAAAATCATTTCACAATATAAAACCATAAATAATCCCTAGGCCAAGCATCCTGAGAGATCAGAAGATCCGGATCTAGTGCACCAAAAGAACAAAAGAAACAATTGCCTCTCGATATCCAGTGAGTCGATGCTACAACTAGAATATAAATAGGGAGTCATCATATAGTATTTGGAAGTCTTGAAGCTCCTAAAAAAAGAGAACTCCCTCAAGGGAGCCAACTCATTTTTTCGATAACATGTCTGCAAGTTTATTATGAGCTCGGTAAATATGCGCAAAAGTAAGGCAAGAGAAGAGAGTCTTCAACTGCAATATCTTTCCACACCAATGCTCAAGTATGACCACCTAGAGATTAGCCTTGCCCCCAACCCAATCCAACACCACCTTTGAATCTCCATATACATGAAAAAACATGATCTGCTTGTCATGGACAAACCAAAGGAAGGCCCATAGAGCCAACAACTCTAAACATGTATTTGTGGCCTGGCCAAATCCCATCCATAACATATACTTTTGATGAAGGCCAATCCTAAGAACCATACCACAACCCCCAAGAGAGTGACATGCAACTCCATTAAAGAATCCCAAAACCCCTTCAAAGGGGTACACAGGATCAAAAATAGATTTGTGAGGCTTCAAAGACAAAGGTTGTGAATTTTTTTATAAAGCTTCAATAAAAAAAGACAATTTACCTAAACATTTTCCTCAGAGACATCAAAAATCTGCTTGTTCGTACCACTCCAGATAACCCATCTGACTAGACAAGGGAGTTCCCTATGAGATAGATAATGCAACGTCCAATCCAAAAGAGAATCCTAAAAAGTAGACCTTTCCCAATCATGAGAAATATGAAGATATGATCTAACCTCTATCCATACAATTACGAAAAAATTGCAACTGCCAAAAAGATGATCAATGGATTCAGGACCCACCTTATAGAGGCAGCATAAATTTGGACTCGCAAAACCTCTAGAAACAAGATTAACCAAAGTGAGTATCATATTATGAAGGTAGATCCAAATGAAGCATTTGATTGTTTCCAACGGATACCAAGTCCACAACTTTTTATGCTGCCAAGCTTCCGGTATAGCCCCTAATTCATCCACCATAACATCATAAGCACTATTAGCTGAAATTGACTATTTACCCTATTCTTAGCCCAAACCAAATATTCATTCGAATCACAGAGTCTTATACCATCATGGAGAGGGCCTACGAAATAATTCCATTCTTCTACAACCTCAGAAGACAAGGCCAGAGCCTCAACATTATACCAATAAGAAAGATCAAGGCCAGTTCCATTTTTTACATGCACAAGACGAGATCAGCCATGGGAATTCAGTTGAGAGATTAAAAGAGGGGACAACTTGTAGAAGTACTCAGCTCAAACAAAAGGTTTGATTCCCAGATAAACCATCATGCCATTTTCCACCTTCTAGGAGAGCCAAGAACCCATCCATTGATAAACCTTCATTAAGTCATGCCATAATTGTGTTGCTCGGTTCACAGGCTTGTTTGCAGACCTGGTCCATTAACTTATGGGATTTTTTTTAAATATTTTGTGCGTAGGATGTCCTGCTAGAGACCTTGTCCAAAGGGCCCTCTCCACAATCTCTTGACCCTTGAAGCATCACAGAACCAGAAAAGGTGCTTCACACCCCACCCCCCTTTTACTTTTGGGAGAGAGATACTCTTCCAGTTAGCCAAATGATACTTATTTTTCTCCAAGCTACCAAACCAAAGGAACTACATCATCATCTTTCTCAACTCATTAATAATAGACATAGGGATATTTTCTAGTGAGAACCAATACACAAGAATGATGACGAACACATATTTAAGAAGGTCAATCCTTCCCCTCAAAGAAAGCCATTTATAAACCCAACATGCAATAGGCTTCTCCATCTTTGAGAGTAGCTAGTTCCAATCTGATTTCAAGTAGTGATTAGGCATTAAAAAATAGCCAAGATAATTGAAAGTTTTTACAAGAGGCTCAACCCTATAAGGAAGAATTTAAACAATCTGTGATAATTTGTAAGGGATCTAGCAACTGTAACAAACTCACAATCAAACTCTCAAGAATGTTGCAAAGAAGAAGAAAAGCATGCACTCAATAATCACTTATAAACATAGAATAATAGACAGTATCGGTATCATACAATGAATAATGAATGTAAATAATGTGATTATAATAACTGTGATGTAGCATTGTATAGGATTCGAATTAGCCAAGTAGGGAATTCGAATCTGACATCAAAGTATAGCTTGGATAACAATGGAGACATCATCCAGTCAGTAGTATCAGTCATAAATGGTAAGAGTCAGTCAAGTGTGTCCAACTGATTCTAACAGAACCATCTAGGCATAGATCAGGGAATGGAGACTCCAAGGGGGGCGCATGAGGCTATCAAATAGTCAAGTGAAACTCCAGAACTAGCTAATTAGAAGCTACAATCAGTCAGCATCAGCAATCAGTGGAAGAAATACTCAATACATGCACTAACTGAGTGATAATTCCTGGTAGGTGAAGAAGGCCGCTCTAACTTAGTGATAACTGAAGGTAGGTGAGTAGAGGCACACTAACTGAGTGTGGTAGGTGAGAACGGCACACTTTCCATGTAGAACAGTCAAGAAGGGTGCATCAGGTAGCTATGAGGCCAAATGGGGGCTAAAGGCAGGCTATGGGGAGCTGAAAGTGAGCTCTAGGTCCTGGGAGACCACCATGATGATGGTTGGATGCATGCAGTGGCATGAAAATGCATGTAGCATGAAAATTTGCATGCAGGCATGAAAATTTGCATGCAGGCATGCAAAATATAAAAGTGATGGTGTGAATATTCCAACACCACCCTCTGCAAGCTATACTATGAGAAATAACTGAAAGCAGTAAAATATGGCCCTGGTGACTAAGACCAAAGGTCACCCCGTACAATCAATCTAAATAAACTAAGTGAGGAAAGAGGGAAAACCCAGTGGGAAGAAATCCCTCCCTCAAAATAGACTAAAGGATGCTAATGAAGCATATCATCTCTCACCCCTGAAGGAGGTAAGTGTCCTTCTTTCTCAATGAAGGATCGATAGATCCAAAATGGATCAGCAATTTCACAAGGAAGAATCCTTACATGTGAAAAATATGATCTGGCAGATCGGCAAGCAATGGTTGTCCATCGAAGAAGAGGATCAATAAAGTAAGAAGGATGAAACCTCTCATGCTGAAAATATGATTTGGCTGATCGAGGAGCAGTGGATTCCCATCAAGGAAGAGGATCAGTAATGTGAGAAGGATGAAAACTTCCATGATGAGAATCTGATATGGCTGAACGGGGAGCAGTAGTTTCCCATCGAGGAAGAGGACAAATAGGTGATAGATCTTCAAGTTCTTGTGGATCTAGATCTCCCATTCGCTCATCTGTATCACCAGTTGCTAGACCTTCAGGTTCTTGTGGATCTGGGTCTAGCATTCCATCAGAATCATCTCCATCTTCAGATTTTGAATCTGAAATATCATGTGAAGATGCATCATCACATCCAAACTCTAAATCTGAAATCTCATGTGAAGAAGCATGTAGAATTGGCTCATCATCACATACAAACTATGATTCTGAAATCTCATGAGGAGAAGCAAGTAAAACTGGATCATCATCACATGCAAACTCTGAATCTGAAATCTCATGAGGATAAGAAAGTAAAACTGGATCATGATCACTCGAAGGAGGAACATATCCAAAAATGTTGATGTCATGAAACTGCTCTAGAATATGCATGTAGTCCTCATTTGAACCATCATGATTGTAATCAATATCAAAAGAACTAGGACTAGATGATGATGGATCTTCATTAAGATCAAAGGAGGATGCAGTAGTGGAGGCCCATTTTGAAATAGGAGTTGGACAAATAGGTGCTAGATCTTCAGTTTCTTGCGGATCTGGATCTAGCATTCGCACTTTTTCAAGAGTCCTCTTTTTCTCAATCTCTTTTGATGTATATTTTCCCTTTAGACAACCTTCAAACGTGCCATGAGAAAACTTGACACTTAGAATACCATCAACCACATTCCGAGCTAGCTTGTAGTTGAGATGAGATAGCATACTCTCTTCATGAGTATGAGAGAGAAGAGAAAACTCCTTTGAGAGAGGTAAGAAGTGTGAAAACTCATAGATTTTTGTCTCATGATTTGCAACTCCTGTTGCAATGATTTCCCCTGAAACCATGTGTTGTAACTTGACTTCATATGGAGTAAAGATCACTCTTTTGGGCTCTTTAGTATGAGTCATTTGATACACTGAAAGGACATTAGCTACAAGAGAACAAACATAAAGCACATCAGAAAAGTAACCATGACCAAGATCGATTCTTCCAATCCCCTGAGAGGATACTTCTAAATCATTGCCCAAATGAATGGAAGGGAAAATAGAGCTTTCAAAACTAGAGAAGAGATCTTTGGAGGAATCCATATGGCTTGATGCTCCTGAATCTATGATGAAAGAAGAATCAATTGATGCACTTGCTATGAGAGCATGACATCTTTGTTTGTCTATGGTTCTAGAAGATTCAGTATCAGGATCTTTTTTCCTTGCACATGCTGGTACAGGAGGATTGTTCTCTCAAGTAACTGAGCCAACAAATCTATGGTATTCCTCATGCAAGAACTCTTGGGATGGAACCCTCCATGACAATAAGTGCACTTGGATTTTTCCTTCTGAGAATGCTTGGAAATCCTTGAGTGCGAAGCTTCATATGACTGATATGGACTATCTATAGGCCTTGTATCATTCGATCTCTTGTCAGAAATATTTTGCTTGCCTTTACCATTCGCTCTGTCTGCATCTGTAAGAGATGAATCCAATTTGGGTTTGATCATTCCCATGGAGATCAACTTCTCTTCCTCTTGAGTAAGAGATTAGATGAAGTCATCAAGTGAAGGAAACTTCCATCTTGGAATGGACAACTTAGCTTGAAAGTAGAGACAAAAACTGAGAAGTTTTCCCTCAACTTTGAGAGAATGGAAAGTATAAGCTGCTTGTCTTCTTTCACTATCTCATATCTTTTCAACTGTGATATCAAGATTTTGAACATGGTGAGGAAAGCATTGATAGATTCAAAGCTGTCAGGACTCAAACATATGAGTTCATTCTCCAATTTGTGTCCTTTCATACCATCTTTCTATCCAAAAAGGGATTCGAGCTTGTCCCAAACCTCTTTAGGAGATGTAATATCAATTACATGGAAGTGAAGATATATATAAATTGAGAGAAGGAGGAGGCCAACTGCTTCATCAAGCCTATCCAAGTACTTGGACTTTTCAACTGCACTGAGAGGTTCTACCATCGTTCTGTTGAGTATTCGGGTGAAGCTCTTGGATCTCATGAAGAGAGCCATCTTGGATTTCCACTCAACATAGTTGGAATATGTGAGCTTTAGATCCATATTGAACAGAGAAATTCGAATAGTTGAAGAACAATTCAAACGGGTGAATAAAAATGCAAAAAAAGAAGAGTTTTTGTCGATGGAGAATGCTACACTTCGACTGAACACTACCTTTTGAACACTGAGCACATAGACTAAGTCCTTCACACCTGGCTAGACATCACTAGATTTCTCCAATGAATTCAAGTAATAGCACCAAGATTTGTTGTGGAAACTCAGACGCTTCTAGTGCTCAAGTGAAAGATAGCTACTCAAAGAAATGTTGTAACCGCTGCAATGGTTGCAATTCGAATAGCTTCTGACTGCTCTGATACCATGTGATAATATGTAGGGGATCTAGCAACTGTAACAAACTCACAATCAAACTCTCAAGAATGTTGCAAAGAAGAAGAGAAGCATGCACTCAATAATCACTCATAAACAAAGAATAATAGACAATATCAGTATCAGACAATGAATAATGAATGTAAAGAATGTGGTTACAATAACTGGGATGTAGCATCATATAGGATTCGAATTATCCAAGTTGGGAATTCTAATCTGAGCTCAAAGTATAGCTTGGATAACAATGGAGACATCACCCAGTCAGTAGTATCAGTCATAAATGGTAAGAGTCAGTAAACTGTGTCCAACTAAGTCTAACAGAACCATCTAGGCATAAATAAGGGAATGGACACTCCAAGAGGGGCACATGAGGCTATCAAATAGTCAAGTGAAACTATAGAACTAGCTAACTAGAATCTACAAGTAGTCAGCATGAGAAATCAGTGGAAGAACTACTCAATACATGCACTAATTGAGTGATAACTCCTGGTAGGTGAAGAAGGGCGCTCTAACTAATTGATAACTGAAGGTAGGTGAGTAAAGGCGCACTAACTGAGTGTGGTACGTGAGAAAGGCGCACTTGCCATGCAGAACAGTCAAGAAGGGCACATCAGGTAGGTAGGATGCCAAATGGGGGCTAAAGACGGGCTCTAGGGAGCTGAAAGTGAGATCTAGGTGCTGGGGAGACCACCATGATGATGACTAGATGCATGCAATGGCATGCATCATGGAAATTTGCATGTAGGCATGCAAAATATAAAAATGATGGTGTGAATATTCCAACACAATCTGGTCTAGAACAACATCCTCATCTTCTTGCTGCAAGAAGCATGACTTGCAAGGGGTGACCTCCATACTCGAAGAAAAATAGAAGAGTTGAATAATATCATGCATATCAACACATTATTCAATAGTTCCAATACCAAATAAAATAACATCATCAACAAAAAGCAAGCGAGTGACATGGTGAATGGTCGAGACTTTCACCCCAGACAAGTGATGATTTTCTTTATCCTGGCCAATAAGCATGCTAAGTCCTTCCACAACTAGGAGAAATAAAAGAGGCGAGAGAGGGCAGCCTTGCATCAAAAAAAGGAGAAGGGAACCCATTCCTTAAAACATAAAAACAAGATGTAGTAACACAGGCCATAATCCATTCAACCACAGAGTAAGGTAAACCAAGCTATATCAATATTAGAAGAAGGAAACCCTATCCCACTTTGTCATTAGCTTTAGTGAGGTCCATTTTGAGAACCAAAGAAGGCAATTTCTTAAGCTTAATAGAACAGATACACTCCTAAGAGACTCCAATTGCATCTAGGATCTACCATTTGTCCAAAAAAACAAATTGTTAAGGGGAGATGAATTCGACGAGCTTAGCCTTAATCCTGTTAGCAATGATTTTGGAGATGCATTTAAAAGTCAAATTACAGAGAACAATTGGTCTAAATTCATCAAAAGAGGAAGTATTGGAGTTCTTAGGAATCAAGGCTAAGCAAGTGGCATTGAGCACCCCAAAGACTGTGCCCTAAATACTGGAATCCTCAATAGCAAGGAGAACATCCTTACCCATAATATAAAAAAACATAGTAAAAATTTTGGTCATCCACCCATCAGGGCCTGGATTTTGTCTTTGGCCATCAATTTTAAAGTAGCCTCCAACTCCTCCAAAGTCCCATCTCTACCAATCTAGAGACCATTGTCATCGAAAAAGAAATGACGAAAGAGTTTAGCCGCCTTCATTTGCTCGGATAAATTGACCCTCTTGGAATCCTAAAACACATTAGAGAAAAAAGAGACCGCAACCTTCTCAAGATCCTTCTGTGATTGAACAGATGAGCCATTATGATCCTGCAAATCCCAAATTGCATTTGAGGTTACTTCTATAATTTGCATACTAATGAAAAAACTTTGTGTTTGCATCACCCAAACTAAGACAAATAGCCCGACTCTCAAGGCACCAAGTTTGATCTTGAATTTTAAGAATCTGTGACTTCTTAGCTTCAAGTTTTAGCAGCTTACATGTATCCACCTTCGAAAATATTACAAAGGTATTCTTGGAGAAGAGCTCAACAATATCTTTTTCCAACATTCTCAGCTCCTTGTTAAGCTCATTTTTCTTATGAGCTTCCCATTCAATCACCTTGCTTCTCAAACCCTTCAGTTTCAAATGCAGAAGGTGCATGGCTAAACACTCACCATCCCCCGAGGACTCGTTCCAAAAGTCATTGACGAGGGTGATAAAGGAAGAATATTCTAGCAGGCATGATTGAATTTAAAGGGGTAATGAGAATAAGTGGAATCAACATCCAACTAAAGATACATAGGAAAATGATAGGAAATACCATATTTAAGAGTCCATGAGCGGTATCTATAGAAAACATCTGAAAGAGATTAGATAGGAAGAACCGGTCAAGTATTTTTGAGACCCCCTCCCTACTAGTCCTCCCATTCCTCCAGATAGGATCCAAGGGGAAGGGGTGAACATCGACCATATTTTTCCCAGGAAACGGATTCTTGAAAAATTCCTCCATGGGATCACGATGTGAAGAAATCCCTCAACCTTTAGATCTCGACATCGTAAGATTCAATCGCCCCCAAAAATCTAAAAATTAGCCGATAAGATGTCATTGTTAACCACCTTGTCCTATAAAAGTTCCCTGTTAGAGTAAGGGGCATATACATTGATTATTTTGACAAAATTCTTAAAACATTTAAGATTCCCCTCAAGCATAATGCCTGCCCCTGTAGAGAAATATTTAAGACTAGCTTTGAGTGGGTTCCAAATGACTAGCAGCCCTCTCGATAGACCAGTAGCATCCAGGGCACAACACTCCCACCCCATAAAAATTCTTAAAAATAGGTCATAGCCTTATCCCTACTACACATAGCTTCCTGAATCATAAGCAAGTCAGCACCAGAGGAACATAAATGACACATCAGGGCATTGAATTTGGTCTTGCTTCCCAAACTCTGTATATTATAGGAGAGAAAAATCATTAGGAACCCATGGGGGGGGGGGGGACATCCTAGCTCTAAGGACCCCAACAGAATCACCTTCTGATAATCGAGTAGACAAAGGAATAAATACACCATCTATAGAACCTCCCCTTTCTAGCAATCTCCTTTGTATTCCTCTTTCTGCGGATCGTCACATTTTCACAACGAATACTGGAATAGAACATCCAGGATTGTAGGTTTACCTGAGAATACTGGAATGGGAGAATGAACCAATACCTCCTTATACGAATGTACAATAGTTCATAGAATTCCATTGTTTAGTACAAAATCCCGTGAAGGAGAGTCAGATAAAGTACCCCTCGAAGCCCCCCTCCCCAAGATGGGAAAACAATCTTGGAGATAACATGGCTCGAAGAAGTGTCAACCCCTAGGGGAACAACTAAAGCAGTCCTAAGCAAACCACCCCATCAACCTGTTTGATGCACGATTCAAGAGGGATAACAAAAGGAACTTGTGATTATGGAGTTTCTCTAGACCCTTAAACAAGAGAGATTGGCAATATTGACCTCGCATGGGGGGACCCAACACTTGTCCCCCCCACCAATCCAGAAACACCAATAACCCCACCAGGGGCATCCAATACATACTGGGTCAGAGCAAGGATATTTATAGAGATCCCCACCCCCTCCTAGGAAGACTCCCAGCAAGAGTTTTGCATGTCCAAGTCCAAATTAAGTTCATCTTTGGATAAAGAATCATAAAAAGAGGAAAAGAGGCATTTCAACTTACCCAAAAAATCCAACGAAGTGACAACAGAAACTGGAGGACCAACAGTTTCAACCGGAGAAGCCACTGACTTAGTCCTACCACTATCGAAGTCCATCGACGGAGATTCAAACTTATGCTCCCGCAAGGTGCCATCATAAAACTCCTCAGCAAAAATCAAAGAGGCATCGACTTCAGGATCAGAAAACCCTGGACACTTATCCCGCAAATGACCGCTCCTTTTGTGGCAAAAGCAAAGAAATGAGACCTTCAGGTAGTCCAACATTTGGTGAAAGACTAAATCTCCCCAATTAATCACTGTAGGCAGACCTACCGATATATCAACTTCCACCAGAACCGACACCACTCTCTTATCCATTCCATACAACATCGAATCCTCCATAGTGATGAAACGATGCACCACATCCGCCATTGATTCCATCACAGGGGGAGTCCATAGCTGGAGCGAAAAGCCTAGCAACAATAACCACAAGTGTCGCTTCGATATTTTCTCCTTCTTAGGATTGAAGGAAATATGCCAATGATCCAAAACCAGGGAACCCTTTCCAAACACCCATAGCCAAATCAGGATGGGATCTGTGTTCTTATCCACTAGAAATTGAAAGACAAGCCAACCATTGACAAGGGCATGGGTTTTAGGGCAATAGCCTATAATCGACTGCCACTTAGCCTTCATCAAATTTAGGAGCTCGGGTCTCGACATGGAAGCATTCTCCATTTTCCTAATCAAGACACGTTTAATCATATTAGGAGCCCAAGACAAAATTATATCCTTTCCCACTACCATCTGAACTGGATTAGTCCAGGCCCAAAGAGCTTTGCAGCTACAACGATCCTCAGCCCTAGCACCCGATAGAACCTTCGGGCCAACCTTTTTTTTGTTCGTCGAAATTGGCACTACCTTCTTATGCACTGAACACCTGCAACATCCCTCCCCTTTTCCCCAGAAGATCTACAAATGAACTCTCTCCAGATTCAGGCACAGAAAGAAGAGCAAAAGTGTAAGGAGACTTACCAACCCCCAAGTCACCATCATATGCCAAGGAAGGATGTGATAGATTCCACAAACCAATAGATTGTGGGAAACTAGGTGAAGGAGAAACCCCCAAACATGTGTTATCTAGAAAACGGTTGTGTAGGGAGAATGATCGAGAATGCAAATCACCACTGGAAACTGGGGTATCTAGTACCTGACACCGACCCCTCATTTCCACAAAACAGTCTGAAAGATTCCATCCATAATATCCTCCTACATCAAGTAGTCCATGAGATCCTCCTCCATCAAACCAACCGAAAAACAACACACGACAGAAAAAAACCACTAGGAAAACTACCAAAGAAAAGTTGGCAAAGTCCCCGAGAGAAATGCAGAAAGAAACCTTGATAAAGTCAAACAATAGAAGAAACCGACGATCTAGACAAAAAGAATGAACGCACCTAACTACGCGATGTTTTCAGCTATTTTAGCAATAAATTCAATTCAAATTTAGAAGGAATTTGAATTGGTCCAATGGGAGTTAGAGAATTCGTTCTAACAATTCGAAAAAGAACATACCACAACACCGGTCAGCTATTTTAGCAAGAAATTCAGTTCAAATTTAGAAAAAAATTGAATTGGTCCAATGGGAGTTAGAGAATTCGTTCTAACAATTCTAAAAAGAACATACCACAACACTGGACAGACCAATAAACGACACCCAGAAGGACCACTCTCAGACACCCAAAATAGTATGCAACCAAGAAACCCTAGCCCACCCATCTCCACTCAGTGGAACAAATACCACATCAAACTCGGAAAAAAATTGAATTGGCTTTTATATACGAAGACACCTACAAAACTATAGAGTATATTCCATTGTACTGTCGTCTTTTCTAATTTCTTCATTGTGTTGACTGTTGTGTATCCCTAATTGCTATTGCTCCCAGTGCATAGAACGACTTCTTCTCATTTCTCCTTGTTGACTTCTATACCGTGATTGTCCCACCCATGAAACTATGCTATAAAATGACAAACAATAAAGAAAAGATGGAGTGGATTTGAAGCCGAAACATAAATACCTAATAAAATGGAAGCCCTTAGAAAGGAAGGGGTTTTGCTATGAAGTACAAAAATCTTTGTCATTTCTTTTAGTGATATGTATGAAATCATATTTCCATTTCCAAATGGTGTTAGGATGTTAAAAGGAGTGTTGTGAGGGAGAGCAATCAAGTTGGAGACAACAATCAGGTTGTTGATTGGAAACACATGGCAATCTATTGAGAAGTCTGGGAGGAAAAACCCTGATGGATGATGGAGAATGGCGATGATGATTCATGGTGATCTGGTTCTGCGAGAAGTCTGTTTGCAAAATCCCCGTGCTTCACACTGAGGCAGGGGCTCTTTTGGCTGCTAGTTTTTATTGTTATCCCTTGGTATGCATTTTTCAGTTTTTTTCTTATTTGTTTTCCAGTGTCTGGACTATCGACCAACACTGTTTTCCTACTGACTGTCTTGTGCCCTGTCCCGATACTGCTACTGGGCCCCTAAAGTCCGTTCGACACGGGGCGTTGAACTTATTACCAACCAGGTAAAAAAGTGGGAAGTATCGTCTTATTTCTCGAGCGGGCAGTGTGTTTGACAGGCATTCTGAGTCATTCTATTTGGTGGGGTTTATTGGTGGTTGTTAAGAGGAAGAGCTTAGTACTGCTCACTTTTAAAAATCGTGACTTCTAAAAAAAGTACATTATTTCTTAAAAAACATGACTTTTTAAAAAAATGGCATTTATTTAATAAATGGAATGAAGACAGTAAGCACATTCTACGGGGTCACACCTTTATATGAGTTGTGCATGCAATCGGTAGGAGGACGTACCCCTAGTTTTTAAAAATTGCGTCTTTGAAGAAAAATCCCATTATTTCATTCTAAGAAAAAACATGATTTTTTACAAAAATGCCATTTATTTAATAAATAAATTATGCACATTGTACACAATTGCATGTTTTTATAGGTTGAACACACAATTCGTAAGAGGAAGAGCTTAGTACCCCTCATTTTTAAAATCACAAATTCTAAGAAAAATTCCATTATTTCTTAAAAAACATGAATTTTTGAAAACACCATTTATTTAATAGATCAAATAAACAAAGTATGCACATTATACATGATCGCACCTTTCTATAGGTTGCACACACAATCGGTAAGAGGAAGAGCTTAGTACCCCTCGTTTTTAAGAATCAAGACTTCTAAAAAAAATCCATTATTTCTTTAAAAATACGACTTTTTAAAAAATGCCATTTATTTAGTAAATTGAATGAACAAAGTATACACATTCTACATGATCGCACATTTATATAGGTTTCACACGCAATCGGTAAGAGGACGAGCTCAGTACCTCTCATTTTTAAAAATAATGACTTCTAAAAAATATGCATTATTTCTCAAAACGCAAGAATTCTTTTTAAAATGCCATTTATTGAATAAATGGAATCAGCAAAGTATTCACTTTCTATGTGGTTGAGACTTGTATAGTTTGTGCACGCAATTGTTAAGATGTGGAGCTTAGTACCCCTCATTTTTAAAATCACGACTTCTAAGAAAAATTCCATTATTTCTTAAAACCACGAATTTTAAAAATCAAGACTTTTAAATACAATTACTTGATTTCTTAAACAATCTGACTTTTAAATAAATATTTTTTTTAATAAATCGAATAAAAAAAGTATGCACATTCCATAAGATTGCACGTTTTTATAGTTTGCGGGGACAATTGGTAAGAGGACAAGCTTAGTAACCCTCGGTTTTAAAAATGATGACTTCTAAAAACAATTACATTATTTCTTGAAATCACTATTTTTTTTTAAATGTCATTTACTTAATAAATGGAATAAAAAAAGTATGCGCATTATGCGTGATTGTGTCATTTTATAGGTTGTGCAAATAATTGGTACGAGGAAGAGCTTAGTAACCCTCGTTTTAAAAAATCACAACTTCTAATAAAAATTCCATGACTATTAAAAAAAGCCATTTATTTAATAAATCGAATAAACAAAGAATGCACATTCTACTAGTCACACGTTTTTATAGGTTGTGAATGCAATCAATAAGAGGAAGAGCATAGTACCCCTCATTTTTTAATTTAAATCACAACTTCTCAAAAAATTACATTATTACATAAAAACATGATTTTTTTTTAAATATCGTTTATTTTTATAAATGGAATCAACAAAGTTTGCACATTCTATGTGGTTGCACCCTTTTATATGTTGCACATACAATTGGTAAGACATAGAATTTAGTACCCCTTGTTTTTAAAAATGATGAATTCTAAAAAAGTTACATTATGTTTTAAAAATCATGACCTTTTAAAAAAATGTCTTTTATTTAATAAACAGAATAAAAAAATTACATCGGCATTCTACATGATCGCACCATTTTATAAGCTGCACACCCAATCAGTAAGAAGAAGAGATTAGTACCCCTTGTTTTTAAAAATCACAACTTGTAAATAATTTACATTATTTATTAAGAAACACGACTTAAAAAAAATCATTTACTTAATAAATGGAATGAACAAAGTATGCACATTGTACATGATCGCACCTTTTTTATAGGTTGTTCACGCAATTGGTAAGAGGAAGAGATTAGTACCCATTGTTTTTAAAAATCACGACTTCTAAATAATTTACATTATTTCTTAAGAAAGATGACTTTTAAAAAAATTTCATTTGTTTAATAAATGGAATCAACAAATTATGCATGTTGTACATGATCACACCTTCTTATAGGTTGCACATGCAATTGGTAAAAGGAAGAGATTAGTACTCATCCTTTCTAAAAAATCACAACTTTTAAGAAAAAATCCATTATTTCTTTAAAAACATGATTTTTGAAAAACATCATTTATCTAATAAATCGAATAAAAAATGTTCGCACATTCTACATGATTGTACCTTTTTCTAGGTTGCGCATGCAATCAGTAGGAGGGAGAGCACAGTAACCCTCAATATAAAACATGACTTCTAAGAAACATTTCATTATTTCTTAAAAAACAAAACTTTTTAAAAAACACCATTTATTTAATAAATCAAATGTGCAAAGTGTACACATTCTACATGAGCACACCTTTCTATATGTCGTCCACGTAATTGGTAGGAGGAAAAACTTAGCGCCCCTTGTTTTTTAAGTCATGAATTCTAAGAAAAAATTGTAATGTCCCTTGTTAGGAATTTTATTAAAATGGCAATTTTTCACTTTTTTCCCTAGTTAGACCTTTGACTAGTTTTGAGCTCTAGGTCCCCAAATTGCTCCAATTGCTCCCAAATATTCTGAGAAGGTATATGGATGATGTTATAACATAAATATGTGTTTCATGGATGATTTTATACCTTTAAAATACTTCTTCAAATCCTCTTTCAATTATGGCCAATGTAGGGAACTTTACTAGTAATTTCCCTTTGACTAGTATTGGTCTCTAGGTCTCGAATTGACTCCAAATGCCTTAAAATATTCAATGAAGGTGTATGAATGATATTAGGACTTTAATATGATGTTCAAGGATGATATATGGCCACCAAAATACCTCTACAAACTCTCTTAAGATTTTGGACCAAGCTTGCAATTTTACTAGTAATTTGGGGTTCAAATCCCCCTGGGGTTAGTACTGAAAATGGCTTCCCAAATGCCTCCAGACCCACTCAAATTTATGAACAGAGGTAGAGAATGTATTAAGGATTTTATTAAGGTCTCATTTACACCATTAATTTATTATTATATCTGTTCCAACCCTCTCTCATTCAACTGCGAAAATCACCAATTCGACCCTTGGGGAAATGACACTATTTCTTCTCCCAATGCAATTAAACTGAGTAAAAATACTTCAAATGCTCAAGTACAGTACATGAAACTTGTAAAATACATCCCTGGCAGTCCATTAATCACAAATGCATCATAGAATCATCCATTCATTCGAAATCATCATCAATACATTGGTTCACAACAAGGTAGTGGGGAAATGGCATTGTTCTTCCATTAAAAATGAGATTTATACATTTCTACTTGGAATTTCGACCTGAAACTTTATGGAGATGAAGAAAAGAGTATTTAATTCATATTGAAAAATAAATTGGGCATGATAAGCACCCCCAAAGAGTACAATAGCTCACCAAAAACACCCTCCCTCAAGGATCAAGAATATGCCATCAAAACTAGAAATGGTTGAGAGAATGTGCTGCAATAGAAGAAACCATGAGCTTCCCTGTAGCTTACACCTGCAAATAAATACTCCATTAAAGATGCAATAAAAGAAACCATGAGCTGCCCTGCAGCTTACACCTGCAAATAAATACTCCATTAAAGCTGCAAATGAAAGGTCTGAATGGCCTTTCCAATTACCAACTTGGATGGGAATCTTTCACCCTCGAAATTGTCTAAGGAAAGAAACTAGTCATCCACTAGCTCTCCTTCTACACAAATGCAATTGCAAATTATACAAATGATCAAAAGTTGGTTTCCTTATTTTTTATTGACATTTATAAAGTTCTAATTTCCTCCATGGGTCGAATTCCTTCCAAGAGACTCATGCCAACTCAAGTTGGGAAGAGATTCCAAAGAACGCCACTTGCACAACAATTCCTAGTCTCCCACTTCTACCAAATCACATGTGGAAGCATCTTAGCTGCCCTAACACCCTTGAGCGCCCTCTTGGAGTCTATTTTTATCCCTGACATGTCATATATGTCATATGTTAGCCTTCAGGTCTTATTTGTGTCATAGGTGTCATAGCATCTTCATCATTGTTGGATGCTTTTTGGACAGACCCGGGTTTTAATGGAGCGCAGCAACAAAACCCCTTGGCGCACTAGCCCTCTCGGCAACGAGCTGCGCAGCAGCTCAAGGTCTCACCCGAAGTGGCTATGGGGGGGCTAAGGAATCAGATTTCCTTAACCGAGGTGACGCGGAGACTGCTCTCTCTCTTCCTTAATGATTCCTCAAAGTGGAATGCCTTACTCTTCCGCAGACCTCTCAGCACAACTGCGCCGAACTCTCTCTCTCGACAGCCTAGCTGTGCAGTATCTTCACTCCTGCGCACAAGGCGATTATCCTCTGCATCACTACTCTATTGTTTCTGCTTGCACGCCCAGTGCAGTAACGCATTCCTCTATCGCTACAGCGACAGCGTTCTACATGTTTCTTCGACACTTAACAATTATAGCTATCAAGAAAGCTTGCGAACTTACTTAGCATATTCATAAAGATAACGCAATGTTCATCTACACACAGATAGTGAATTAAAACATGCAATCATACAACACAGTTTCGCAACAAGGAAAATTATGAAGTTCACCCCCACGGGGAAACCACGTCCACGGGGAGAGTATCTTATATTAATCACAGAATAGGAATTACAATCCTGCTGCGCACACAGCTGCAGCCTTAGATATTTCCAGGAAACTCCACGCACACAGCTGGGAGTCCTTCTCTCGATCTAGTCTCTTCCTCTACAGATATTACAATAGTTCAGACGTCGACTCAGACTGTCTGCAACTCAGGGATTAACTTCACGGTTATCCTGACTCTAACTCTTGTCTTCTAACAACACAATAGAAGACTGAATGGCTAGCTTACTAAATGACTGACTAACCAACTAATGTCTATCCTTTACAATTACACATATATATAGGTGGCCATGACAGTCACACCTTTACAAAACTATGGGCCTTTCCCAGTAGTATTCCCCAAAAAACCTAACCACGAACATGGCTAGGTGTACTGTAGGCGCCGCTTGCAGTCATGTCGTCGTATCCTGCAGGTTCCGTAACTTTCGGCGCAGATTGCGGGTCTGGGCGCTGCTTCATCGTTTACCGCTCCTTGTCCTTCGCCTTCAATGCTTTGGTCCGTTGCTCTTCCTTGATCAGAACAACCATAACTTATGTACTTATCCTTAAATGAGGGTAGCTGAGCCCTCTACTCCGTCGCTTCATTTATTATGGTAGCTGAGCTCTCTACTCGGCCACATTTATTCTCCTTTGATGTGTGCGCGCGAGCTCCGCGATTTCCGGTCCGTAATCTACGCTGAGCTCGTCCATCTGGCACCGTACTGTGCACTGTTTGCTTCTACCCAAAAATTGGTGTTTATTAAAAATTAGCACTTTCCCTTCAACACTTGTGCTTTTTCCTCAAAATTCGCAGCTTTACCATAGCTGCGGCCTAGGCTCCAACAAGCCCCTAACACTTACTTGTGGCTCGCCCTCGAGCCACTCGCACTAGCGTGTGGTCGCTTTACTTGTGCATCTTCTTTTGCTTGGGTCTCCGCGAATGTTTTCTTCCACTGCGCAATAGCGGAGTCGATTTCGTCGACACACTCCACAGCTGTCTGCACCATTTCTGCAGTGGCTTCTTCTTCAGTTATGCCATCAATCACCTGTTGAGATTCTGCAATTTCTTTGATCTTTGCTTCGACTTGGGCAGCGAGGTCAGCATACTCATCCATAAATGGATGAATGCTGTTCGTGAGTTTAGCATCTTCATTTCTAAGCTTGTGAAGTTGCTGTTGGATTCTGCGCACTTCACTCATTTTCCTCATTTTTGCTAAGCCTTCTAAGGCCTTAGCTTCTTCAGTCAGAACAGTTAGGGACTGTTCTTCGGCTTGTACCTATTCCAAAAGACCAATTTTGAAAGGGAGCGTCTCAAGCTCCGTCCAAGCCTCCATAGCTTGGTTCATCAGGTTCTCGGCTTCACCTGCTCCGCTCTTCAGTTGTGTGGAAGTTCTGCGCAGCGCTTCAAATTGTTCCTGCCTATCATCTGTAGAATGCGCTGCAACATGAGCTTCTAACTCGGCGATCTTCGTTCTATGGTCTTCAGCCATAGAAAATATTTCGTACTCCAAGGTTTTCACCCTTCCTCCAATAATTTGAACTTTCTCAACCAGAGGAAGGTCTGGTTGAATCTCGCAGGCCGGAAACTCTTGGGCAATTTCATCAACTGCATTCCTTATGCCAATGTCTTGTGCTTCATAAAGTGCGAGCTTCTCGGAGATATTCTTGTAGCCTGCCTTCAGCTCTATCTCCTGCAATTGCAGTCTTTGGTTTGCATGGAAGGTAGAGAGCTCTCTATCTCTCAACTCAACAGAAACTTTCTCGTGCACTAGCTGCAAGGTTTCTATGGGAATCAAAGATAAATTTATTTCAACGGGCCCAACTACGCTTACCTATAGTGCATCCAGAGGATCCGGAAGTGTCATGCTTGTAGTCGGGATGTGCACGACAGTATGCCTTTCTGCGAGTACTTCAACTCGCTCAGTACTTGTGGTTACTTGTGGCACCTACGAAGTAGATGCTGGCGCATGGGTCTGTGCAACTCTTCCTGCGAGACCTTTTAACTCTACGAATTGCAGGTCCAGAGCACTTCTGATATGAGCGTGCGCGGTCCGCAGCTTGCGAAATTTCTCTTGTAAATACTGGTCGATCCCCAAGGGAATGGTCTCAGGGGGATGCGACACCTTTTGCTTCTTGGTCACTGGTTCTGTCGAACCTTCATCACTTCTTTGCTCAGGGGCTTCCTTGCCCTTATCTTTCTCTTGCGCAGCAGGAGGTGGCATCGCGGGTACGATTTCGGCGGCCTCCCTCCATTCATCCGACCAAGACTTGATGGTTTCTTCAACATCTTCAGTGGTCATCCTGTAAAGGCCTACGGCCCATTCCTCATGAATGCTGTAAGGGCGGAGGTATAGTTGATGCAAGTCGGCAGAAAAGACCAACTTTCCTTCATATATTTTTGCTGTCTCCTCACTCGGCCTTGGCATTTCCTGAATGGTATCTTTAAGGAGATGGTAGTATTCACAAAATACAGCGCGGTTCATCTTGCGCTTCGCGGGATTGTTAGAATCCCAAAGATTGACATATCGCATTCCTGCGACTTCTCCTGCGTGGCGCGGAAGGAACTGAGTGTTTGGGGGCTTTTTCCACCCGACCAATGCACATAAAATTAAAAGCCAAGAAAAATGGAACAACTGACCGGGGTTGTCTTGGACGTTCCGGCAGTCCTCCAAAAAAGAATTGAGGAGGAAGAGAGACCAATTGTACTGTTCTCCCTCCGCATCTGTGATGGCGAGCTCCACGACAGTTCCAGTAACTTCTTCGGTCTGCACTTTGTGAGAAGTCTGCCTGCAAGCAGACTGCCTGTAAATCTAAGTGCTTCATCCTCAACGATCGTGAGGTCATAAGCTCGACCTCCTCTTGTTAATTTGTACTTCTGCACCAACTGTGCAGCTAACTTTCTATCTTTGTCCTTTCCAACAAGATGAATATTTGGGTCCTTACCAACCTTAGATAGGCCGATAATACGATGGATTAAGTTGACGTTCAAATTGATTGGCCTCCCCAACCAAAGGTAACCACCTTGAACGCAGGATAGCAGTGTTTTAACAACTGCATTGACTTCGTTGCTATGCCCGAAATGCGGTAGCTTCAACAAGTTCAATAGTCCAGACTTCTCTAAATTTGCTGCGAATTCCTTTGGGATGAATTCGTCAACCTTTCTGGTGGTACTGTGAACTACCGTCAGATAGCGATCTGGCGCAAACTGAGGATATGTTCTGTAGTCGCCCAAGTTAAAATAAAAAAACTTGACCAGTGGAAGGTGTCCAAGCAGGGACCCTTCTTGTCGCACGCCTTCCGGCAATGGAGGCAACGAAATCGGATACTTTGCATTCTTCGGAATATGCACCTCGGGTGCATCCTCTGGGCGCGACAGAATGTAATTCACCATAGTGGCCAACAGCTCTGAAACGGGCTCGTCCGGCTGCTGCTGCTGAGATGCCCTTGAGCCCGGAGACTGTCTAGGATCAGTCCAACCAGGGTGTACGTAAGTCGAGGCCATCACAGGAGTAGTCATGCCAAAATCTAAGCCTCGGCGCATAAACTGACGAACAACTTCTTCAGTAGACAGGTTCTCCGTTGTGAACTGGTATAGACAACAAAACTTGAATAGACGAATGACGAAACAGCGTGAAATACGAACGCTAAAAACAAAGGAAGCACTCTGCACAACTCGGCTCTGAAAACAATAACTTAGATTCTCAAACAAGACTATGAAACTCGAGAAAAGTAACCCGAAAATATACGAGTGCGGGGTATTTATAGCTAAAGGCGACAGTAAATACGGGAAAGTGGGGTTACTAGCTGTAGGCGACTCTGCATGAATTGACAAGACTCCGACCGACACGTTTCTGCGGTGCCTTAATTGTGATAGACGGGTTCTGACAGCCTTCCGGGGGAAGCTAAAGCTTTCGGTGCATGGCATAAATGCAAATCTTAGGGAGATCAAGCCGACTCTGTCAGAGCGGATACAATTAAATGGCGAACTTATCCTTCATTAATATTCAAAGCGGCTATAGGACTTCTGTAATTCAAATTTTTCGGCGGGTCATTTCAGCATAGGTAACTGTGCAGATAGAGGGGTCCACAACGAGAACTCCTCAAGAGGAAACTTGACACATGGAACGCTGCAAGAGCGACGGTTTGACGACCCGGAAAAACTTTGCAAGAGCGCAAATATAGGCTCACTCAAAACAAACTTCACTAATATGCGCGGATGGTTCAAGGAACTGCGCGGGAAGCCTGAGACTAAAAATGTCTCGCGACTTCCATGTAGACTGATAATGCGATGCCTCTTTCAACTACACTGGACATCTGCATTTCTTTTGGCACTGTATTAAGTCGACAGGGCGGAGTGGTCGTCGCGATAAAGCTTGAGTCGACTCCCGTTGATCATTGTAGGTAGCAATTCTCCATTAAGCTTCGTAAGCTGAACTGCTCCGCCTTCTGTTATCTTTATGACCTGAAAAGGTCCTAACCAATGTACACGAAACTTTCCTGGAAACTTAATGAATTTACTATCATAGAGGAGTACCAAGTCTCCTTCTTCAAAGTGTTTATTCTTAATGTGCATGTCATGCCAAGCTTTCTGTCTTGCCTTCTGTACCTGTTGATGGAATCCGGCTAAAAGTCTGTCTTCTTCTAAGGCAAGCAATTGCAAAAGTCTTTCACTCATAGTATCAGTATCTGGCATTTCTATGATTTGCGCAATTCTGAGACTGGGAACAATGTATTCCATGGGCATAACTACTTCTTGTCCATACACCAAACTGAAAGGTGTGTGACCTATTAGCTTCTTGCATGTGGTTCTGTAAGCCCATAGTACAGCTGTGACTCTAAGGTCCCAATCATCTCTTTGTTGATTACAGATCTTCGTTAGGGCATTCTCGAGAATCTTATTGAATGCCTCCACCGTACCATTAGCTTGAGGGTGGTAGGGTGTACTCTTATGATGACTAATTTGGAATTCTTCAGTAAGGGCCTCTATAGTATCATTGAGGAAATGTGTACCCTGATCACTCATTAGAATTAGTGGGCATCCAAATCTAGTGATAATGTTCTAAAAAATGAACTGCGCGGCAGTGGCAGCATCGCAGTTCTTCACTGGCTTAGCCTCAGCCCATCTGGTGAGGTATTCAGTAGCTGTAATGATGTATCTTGCGCTGGTTCTTTTTCCTGGTGGGTTGATAGGTCCTACAAAATCAATGGCCCATTTATCAAAAGCACGCAGTGTTATCTGGGGTCTTAGGGGCATTTCATCTCTCCTTGAGGGTTTTCCTGTTCGCTGGCACACATCGCAACATTTACAGAATTCCTTAGTATCCTTGTGCAATGTCGGCCACCAAAGACCTACGGCTAAGATCTTTTGCGCAGTCGGCTTTCCTGCGAAATGGCCTCCTGCGGTTCCTGAGTGCGCTTCGGCGATGATGGAGTTCCTCTCATGCGGTAGGATGCATCTGCGCAAGACTTCATCGGGGCCCAGCTTGTAGAGCTGGCCTGCTATCAAAGTGAAGTCTGCGGCTTTGATAACAAGTTGCTTCTTCTGTTTGATTGTAAACTCAGCCGGCGCTTGCCCAGTAGTGAGAAACTCAAGGATATCGGAATAATATTCATCTGCTGCTTGAACAAAAAACAGCTGCGCATCAGGTAGATTGTCCTCCAGATTTGTAGGTTCCTCCCTCGACTCTAGCCTAGATAAGTGGTCAGGTCCTGCATTCAATCTACCTAGCTTTACAATAACCTCAAAATCATACTCCTGGAAGAGCAATAGCCATCTGCAAATTCTCCCCCCTAACACTGGCTTATTGACCAAGTATTTCAAAGCAGAATGGTCAGTATACATTTTAAAATGTGCGCCCAGTAGGTAGTGTCTGAACTTCTGTAGGGAATACACCATAGCTAGTCCTTCTCTTTCTGTAGTGGTGTAGTTCTTCTCGGCTGTGGACAGCTTTCTGCTGGAGTAAGCAATCGGGTGGTCAATACCTCCTTCTCCCGGTTGTGTAAGCACGACCCCCAATGCTATGGAAGAAGCATCGACATGAACATGAAATGGTTTTCTCCAGTCTGGGAAAACTAGAATTGGCGCAGTGATCATCTTTTCTTTAAGTGTATCCAAGCTCTGTTGGCATTCTTCTGTCCATTGGAATTTCGAATCCTTTTTTAGCAATCTTTCCATAGGTGCTGTGATCTTTGCATAACCTTTGATAAATTTTCTGTAGTACCCTGTATGTCCCAATGTATTGCACAATTGTTTGACTGATTTGGGCGCAGGTAAATTAGCAATGATGGAAACCTTCGCAGGATCCATCAGGAGTCCTTGTCTGCATACAATATGTCCCAACAAAATACCAAAAGGAGCACATAAGATACATTTTTTCAAGTTAAGGGAAATCTGATACTGTCTACATTTTTCTAACATCATGCGCAGGTTCCCTATATGGTTCTTTAGTAAACCAAACGCAGTCCAGTCATCAAAATAGACTTCTAGAAACTTATGAATGAATTCTTTAAATACAGCCACAACAACGCGAGAGAATATAGCAGGAGCGTTTTTAAGACCAAAGGGCATTACCGTATACTGGAATGAGCCCCATTCTGTCGCAAAAGTCGTCTTATGGCGGTCGTCTGGATGGATTCTGATCTGGTGGTATCCGAAAAACCCATCAGTGAAGGAGTAAGCCTCTTGTCCTCCAACATTATCAAGCACTTCGTATGTAAAAGGAGTAGGAAATGGATCATGCGCTGATGCGTCGTTCAGCTTGCGCAAGTCCACACAGATTCTTATTTCTCCTTTTGTCTTCTTCTCTTGTACGACCATAGGACTAATCCAATCACTTTCCTCTACTGGTTCAATGATACCTGCTGCGAGCATTTTATCAATTTCTTCTCTAACCTTTTCTTTATATCGCGGATTCAATCTGTACGGGCGCTGTTTTACTGGCTTGGCGTATGCTTTCAGAGGTATGCGCATCACTCCTAAATCTCCTAGGATGCCTTTCATTTTTGTGAACTTAGTAGGAAAGATATCCTGGTAGTCACGTAATAAATCTGAAATATGGCCAACAGTTTCATCATCCCAATAATCTCCTATAGAAGCAAACTTGGGTTCAGCTTCTGTACCAATGTTAATCTATTTGAGCTTGATGTGTTCTGTAATGGCAGGGATATCAAGATGAGGACCTTCAACATTGCGTGTCCCTTCTGATTCTGGAATATTGATGTTGCAAGGATCATCTTCCTCTTCTTCAGTAGTGAAATTATAGCATTCCAGGGCATGTTCTATCTGGACAGCCCAGTCTGGTTGGGAATATTCTGGTAATGAACATTGTTCAAATACCTTCTTTTTAATACACTTTAAAGCGTGGTCAATGCTCGAATGTTCTGATTCAAAACTGAAGGTAAGTTGAAAACTTTCTATCATAAGAGGCCAAGTGATAGTGCCTCTGCGCAATTCTGTTTCAGTGTACCAGTTCCTTGGAACTGTATCCAACGTGTGGATGAATAAGTGAACCCACTCATCTTCTGGAATATCTGACCATTGCTGAATACATGCTTCAACGTGTGACCTGGGGTCACTCTGTCCATCATATTTGCGCAACACTTCTGCTGTAGTTCCCTGAAATATGCGCACTATCAATCTGCGACAGTCTTTCCATGTGTAAATATTCTCTTTATGCGCACCCCACCATCTTGCGGGTGTAGCGCGCAGTGCGACATCCAAAGCTTGTATGCGCTGCTCATCTGGAATCTGCTGTTCATATGTGTGTATGAATTTACTTACTTCAGTTAAACCATCAAAAATTGGAGTGTCAGTCACTTATGTGCAAATCCATCGAATGGATTTAGTCATCATGGCGCAATGCCTCGCAGAAACCTCATGTAAACGATTCTGCCAGTTTTCCAATCCTGCGTCTGAGTCTGATGTGCACGAGCTATCACATCGCTAGCTGATATGGCCGTCTGCTGTGGGATTGACATAGTCACTCTGACTAGCAGTCATCTGATACAAACTTTCCATGTGGCACGCTTCTTCTTCTGCCCGAATGGGTTCAATATACCTTGGTCCTTGAATAGGATCAAGCGGTGCAATGACCCTAATCTGGTCATCCTCAAAGGTCATCTGTCTTTTCTTCAAATTAATGACAGCCAAATTATCCAATGCCCAGTCTATACCTAAAAGTGCTGGGTAAGGTCTACTATCATCCAGAATTTTCATTACTTCAAAGTCTGCAGAACTTCTTACTCCCTCGATATCAATAGGTACATTGGGTAATCTGCCCAATGGAGAGACGCGTTGCTGATTCGCAAGTCTTAGCTGGATAGGAGACTTGTAAGCTGAGGGCTACCCATCTGTTCCCATGTATGCATGGTGAGAACATTAACTTCTGAGCCCAAATCTAAAATAACTTCGTCCATTTCAAATGCGCCAATCTGTGCTGTGAGCCTCATCTCTTTTCCAGTTCTAGTGTGACTCCCAATCTGGTGAACAGCACGCTGCGGTGTGTTCATCGAAGCAGATTGTTGACACTTATCCAATAGGTGTTGAAGTTCCATAGTTTCTTTTTCATTGCACAACAACTTTAAGCAGTTCCTCAGAAAAGTATGGACACTGCCTAGTGCATCCTCTTCATCAGGCCTTCCGGATGTAGTGGCCTATTCTTGTACCAGGTTGTCTTGTCTTAGCACTTGCGATCTAATATCATTATGCGGAATTGCGACAGAACTTGAAGCTCTCGGATCTGAGAAATACTCTTGAGCTTGCTTGAATGCTTCTTTTTGCTTCTGCAGATTAAGTGGGGCTGGTCTAATATTAGCACGACGCACCCATTGCGTCGCTTGTTTTCCCGTTCCCATCTCTGGCGCACCAGTGGTTGCTCCACTACACGTCACTATATTAACTGTACGTTCTAGTTCTCTTTTTTCTACTCCAATCAACTGAATATTCTGATTGACCTGTGGCGTCTTTGCTTGCATCTTAGCCATCAACTAAGGGCATTCTTCAATGATATGATCATAAGATTTACAATATCTGCACATGGTTGTAGGATTTTGGCAATCTCTTGCAAAATGACCTTGCGCTCCACAATTATAACAAGTGATTTGTCCTCTTCCGCGGCCAAAATATGTTGTGCGTCCACGACCCCTATAATTTCCTGCTCTGCTATCGCGAGTTTGGTCATACTGTGGGCCTGCTATGGGTCCTTGTGTCTCTGATTGTACTCTATAAACATCATGCTTTCTTTCCATCATAAGATCATATGCTCTGCAATTGTTCTCATCATGGCATACTGATTTACAGAAATTACAATATAAATTCTTTGGAGTTTGTACATATTTCTGAAGTAAGTGACATTCTTGTGGTCTATGACCTCTAGTTCTACATATTTCACACCAAGGCCCCTGTGCCTGTGGTAAAGGGTTAGGTGCTCCAGTTGCAACATACTCTATGAAAACGGGACAATGGTCCTTTGAATGACCTTGCGCTTTACATTTTGTACACCAAATTTCTTCCTTGACATCCTTTCCTTTCTTGATATCATGCACTTGCAAGGTTAAGTTTGCTAATTGGTTCTGCAACTGCGCAACATCGTTGCTTGTTCCAGCAATTGGTGAAGATTCTAGTTTCATAGCCATCTCTAGAGCTTGTTCCTGAGTAGTGAGATTCTGTTGCATAAGAGGAAGTCTAATGTGTGGGAGCAGCGCAGCAATGAACCATTCCTTATGCTGCTGTGGTGCAAACTCAAAGCTTACTTGATCTATCAAGGCTTTGAACTTCTGGTCAAAGTCCCATACTGACTCTGTAGGTAACTATTTGATGTCTTTGAGCTCTGTTATACACTGTGATTCTGATTTAGGTTTCTTGAATTCTCTAATCATAGCATTTCTTACATCAACAAGCATCCATTCTGTGCGGCTGAGTATTTCATGAACCAAGTTAAGGCTCTTTCTCTTAGTGTGGTTGCTAACTGAACCAGTTTAACAGCATCATCATTAATTTGCTTAATTGTCCAAATGGCTTCACATAAGAACCAGTGCTGCTCAGGGTCTTCTATCCATGTTCCTCTAAAAGTTGGTAGCTTCATCTCATCACCCATCCTTCTTGCGCTAGGTTGAGGTGGAGGTGCTGTAGCAGTGCCTCCTGGATGGTTGAACAAAGGTAGTACAGAGGTACAAGAAGTACTGTGCGGGCTACTAGAAGGTGTTACTGCGGGGTTATACTGAGCTCCGTCTGGCTTTTGCGGTGTAAAGGGGTGATAAGGGATATGAACACTCCCTTGTCTCTCTATATGGCTTGCTCGAGGAACTTGACTAGCTTATGGGCTAGACTCAAAAGAATGCTGGTCAATGCCTACTTTATACC
Source organism: Larix kaempferi (assembly GCA_027924585.1). Classification (NCBI taxonomy): domain Eukaryota; kingdom Viridiplantae; phylum Streptophyta; class Pinopsida; order Pinales; family Pinaceae; genus Larix; species Larix kaempferi. The sequence continues at coordinate 22,023,135 of BSBM01000825.1, read as the reverse complement.
ATTTTCCACTACGAGTGCAACCAATAAGTTCAGGATCACTATCAGAATCTGCGGACATTACTTGTCTATGCTATTCATCGGAAGCTATGCATAGTTTTGCTTTTTCATATAGAAGCATTTTTATCCATAAGTTCAGAGAATTTAAGAACTTACCTCTGTGTGCTTGGAAGAAACTCCTCTCTGCTTCGCTGAAAGTCTTTCTTGTATCTACTGCAAACTCAGTGATGAAACCTTCCAGTAGACTATTCAACCAAAAGTCTACTGCGCGGGACACAGAATTATCTACCCGCATCAAAATACTGACTAGCTCAGGTGTCCAAGCGACGGGTCGATCAACATGCACAGTGGGTCTAGTATCTGCTAACTTGGCTATCCAAGCATGCAACTCAAGTGCAAATGTGACAAAGAAAATTTTGTGAAGGTCAGTATAGATATACTTCTGCAACCAGTCTTCTGTCTGAAGCCTAGAGCTTCTATTTTCTTGTTCAGCAAACCCTGTAGCCTTTAAATCAAACCAGTCTTGAATTTCTTTAGCTGTAGGATTCCAGTAACACATTTGTTAGCTGAGCAAGTCTCAAGGCAACAAAACCATTTGTTGGCTTCAGCAACAATCTCACACGTCGCGGAAATAACAAGTCTCAGTAACAAGTCGCAAGGCAACGGAACCATTTGTTGGCTTCAGCAACAATCTCACACGTCACGGAAATAACAAGTCTCAGTAACAAGTCGCAAGGCAACGGAACCATTTGTTGGCTTCTTTTTGGACAAACCCGGGTTTTAATGAAGTGCAGCAACAAAACCCCTTGGCGCACTGGCCCTCTCGGCAACGAGCTGCGCAGCAGCTCGAGGTCTCACCCAAAGTGGCTATGGGGGAGCTAAGGAATCAGATTTCCTTAACCGAGGCGACGCGGAGACTGCTCTCTCTTCCTTGATGATTCCTCAAAGCGGAATGCCTTACTCTTCTGCAGACCTCTCAGCACAACTATGCTGAACTCTCTCTCTCGACAGCCTAGCTGCACGGTATCTTCACTCCTGCGCACAAGGCGATTATCCTCTGCATCGCTACTCTATTGTTTCTGCTTGCACGCCCAGCGCAGTAACGCATTCCTCTATCGCTACAGCGACAGCGTTCTACAGGTTTCTTCGACACTTAACAATTATAGCTATCAAGAAAGCTTGCGAACTTACTTAGCATATTCATAAAGATAACGCAATGTTCATGTACACACAGATAGTGAATTAAAACATGCAATCATACAACACAACGTCGCAACAAGGAAAATTATGAAGTTCACCCCCACGGGGAAACCACGTCCACGGGGAGAGTATCTTATATTAATCACAGAATAGGAATTACAATCCTGCTGCGCACACAGCTGCAGCCTTAGATCTTTCCAGGAAACTCCACGCACACAGCTGGGAGCCCTTCTCTCGATCTAGTCTCTTCCTCTATAGAGATTACAATAGTTCAGACGTCGACTCAGACTGTCTGCAACTCAGGGATTAACTTCACGGCTATCCCGGCTCTAACTCTTGTCTTCTAACAACACAATAGAATACTGAATGGCTAGCTTACTAACTCACTCACTAACCAACTAACGTCTATCATTTACAATTACACATATATATAGGTGGCCATGACGGTCACACCTTTACAAAACTATGGGCCTTTCCCAGCAGTATTACCCAAAAACCCTAACCACGGACATGGCTAGGTGTACTGTTGGCGCCGCTTGCAGTCATGTCGCCGTTTCCTACAAGTTCTGTAACTTTCGGTGCAGATTGCGGGTCTGGGCGCCGCTTCATTGTTTACCGCTCCTTGTCCTTTGCCTTCAATGCTTTGGTCCGTTGCTCTTCCTTGATCAGAACAACCATAACTTATGTACTTATCCTTAAATGAGGGTAGCTGAGCCCTCTACTCCGTCGCTTCATTTATTATGGTAGCTGAGCTCTCTACTCGGCCACATTTATTCTCCTTTGACGTGTGCACGCGAGCTCCGCGATTTCCAGTCCGTAATCTACGCTGAGCTCGTCCATCTGCGCACCGTACTGCGCACCGTTTGCTTCTTCCCAAAAATTGGTGTTTATTCAAAATTAGCACTTTCCCTTCAACACTTGTGATTTTTCCTCAAAATTCGCAGCTTTACCATAGCTGTGGCCTAGGCTCCAACAATCATTGTTGTCATAGAGCTAGGGAATCTAGCCCAAGTGTCTCACTAGCTCCAAATTGCCTCTTCCTCTTCCATGGGAGTTACTCTTCCTCTATATTTCGACCTCATTTACTCATTCCAAGTATTATTGACCTTATAACTCATCCCAAGAACATTAGGCTTCCCATGTATTCAAAATTGCAAGAAGAGGATGCCATGTGGCACATAAATTCTAGCTTGTGTGGGTCCCACTTCCTCCATGTGTCTTCATGATCAAATGCCACTTTGATTTTCACTTGTATATATTCATTTATCTCCTTTATTAAATATTTATTCCATCCTAATGTTCCAACATCATTTATTATCCTCATTATTCCAAATCCCAAAGCTTCCACCCCAAACCTAGGAAACTAGTAATTTTCCTCCTTGGCAATTATTTGACCTTTAGCATTAATTTGACAAACTCTAATGAATAAGGCCAATTTTCTTAGGCCATTGTGACCCAATTCAAAATTTGGGATATGAAAAAATTCCACTATGTCTTAAAAAACATGAGTTTTTAAAAAACAACATTTATTTAATAAATAAATAAAAGAATGTATAAACATTATAATTCATCGCACATTTTTATAATTTGTGCACATAATTGGTAAGAGGAAGAGCTTAGAACCCCTTGTTTTTAAAAATAATGACTTCTAAAGAAAATTACTTTATTTCTTAAAAGCTTGAATTTTCAAAAACACCATTGTTTTAATAAATCGGAAAAATAAAGTATGCACGTTCTATTTGATCAAATATTTTTGTAGGCTGCGGAAACAATGGGTAAGAGGAAGAGATTAGTACCCCTCATTTTTAAAAATCACGATTTCTAACAAAATTACATTATTTCTTAAAAAAAAGACTTTTTAAAAGAATGTCATTTATTTAAGAAATGGAATAAAAAAGTATGCATATTCTACGTGATCTCACCTTTTTATAGTTTGTGCATGCAATTGGTAAGAGGAACATCTTAGTACCTGTTTTTTTTTTTAAATCACAACTTCTAAGAAAAACTCCATTATTTCTTAAAAAACATTAATTTTTAAAAAATGACATTTATGTTATAAATCAAAAAACAAAGTATGCACATTCTGCGTTATCACACCTCTTTAAAGGTTGTGCATGCAATCGGTAAGAGGAAGCTTAGTGCCCCTCATTTTTTAAAATCATGACTTCTAAATAAAATTACTTTATTTCAGAAAAAAACATGACTTAAAAAAATGCCATTTTTTAATAAATCAGATAAGCAAAATTTGCACATTCTATATGATCACATGTTTTTATAGTTTGCATAGATGATCAATAAGAAGATCTTAGTACCCCTCATTTTTAAAAATCACGACTTCTAAGAAAAATTCCATTATTTCTTAAAAATCACGACTTTTTAAAAAACACCATTTATTTAATAAATAGATAAAACAAAGTATGCACAGTCTATTTGATTGTACATTTTTTATAGGTTTCTCAATCAATTGGTAAGAGGAAGAGCCTAGTACCAGTCCAGTTTAGTTCAGTTAACTGGTTTCACTCCCTGATTTTAGGCTTAACTCACTCTTTACTAATCTTATCACTCAAATGGACCTCCAGTGTGACTAGATAACCTGTTCTGACTCCAATTAGCTCCATCTGCGTCCTCCACTGAGCCTCTTTCACTACATTAGTGCTTCCATGTGCAAGTTACACCAACCACACTCAGTTAGACTCAGTTTGACTCCCAGTTGACCATTACTTGTGCATTGATGACTTCACTGATGAGAAGGTGGACTCCTAGTTATGCTTTGATGACTCTCCACTGATTATGGATCTGTGCATGAAGGCCAATTCGAATTACACCTAGTGAATTGGAATCCTCAACATTGTATATTTACATGTTTACTCTTCAAATTAATGCAACATGTGTAATTATTTTTCCTCTATCCGACCTCCTTTGGATCTATGTTCTATTGCTTCTCTCTTCTTCTATTATTCCTAAATTATTTCATTGTGAGGTTTACATCATCTCCTTGGATCTTATGTGGGAATTTTCACATGGTATCAGAGCCATTTGAGAGTATATTCTACCTCCATTCTTGAGAGTTTTTTGCAGGTATTTCGAAGTTCCAGCAGTTGCAGCAGCAGATTCAGCAGTTTCTATTTGCGCTTGTTCTAGCAGTCAAGATGAGCAATTCGAATGCTTCTTCTTCTCTTTCTCCTATGATCCTCACTCCCTTCAATTTCTTCGAATGGAAGGGTGAGATGAAAATTCACTTGATGCATAAAGGGATTCAAAGATTGGTTTATGAAAGAGATGACATACTGTTGAAATATTGTAACTTCAAAGAATATTATATTTGTACTTTAGTATTTCGGAGATGTTTCATTCCTCTGTGAAGACCTTATTGTATATCCGGAGATGTTTATTCCTCCGTCGGAATGTGGTAACTTGGGTTATTAGACTTCCCTAGTGGGGGTCAGCCCTGTATGGGTTATTATACCACCCTAGAGGGGTCGGCCCAGTCAGTTTTAATGGGGTGTTTAACCCAGTGGTTAAGTTGGGGCTGACCTAATTAATATAAAATACAAGTCGGAGTTGTGTATAAATAGAGGAGGTGTGTTCCTCATTTAACACACATTACACTCACTTGTGAATAGCACATAAGTGGGAGAGAGATCTGTTGTGGAGGAGAAGGATCTCATGGTTGTGGATTACACCTTTGTATTTGTTGGGCATCTATATTGAGGAAGCTTTGCTGGGTTTTCTTCCCCATGAGGGTTTCCCAGGATAAATCTGTGTCTCTTGTGTTTATATGTTGTGCTTGTTGTTCTTTCAGTGATCCTGTATATGCTATTATTGTGAAATGGAATATAATGTTGATATTTTCTGTCTTATCATATTGAATCTTAACATGGTATCAGAGCTAACCTGAAGCAAGGAAATGTATGGCACTTAAGACACTTGCTTCACTTGCGGCAATTTGAAGGTTAGGGTTTTGTATAGAAAAAACCAGTTATCATGGAACTTTCACTATAAATACATTTTGGTGAAGGTTCAGGATCAGAAACCTTTACATGTCATAGATAACCTCCCTATGTACCTTGTGTCCAAAGGACACCCTCAGATTCGTTGTACTTTCTGATTTATGATCAGTACAAGTTAGGGTTTATGCCTCTTCCAGATCTCAGTCATAATTAGGTGACCTAGAAAAAAGGTCATAACTTCGGCTAGGAACCTCCAAATGAAATTTAGTAAAAAATGAAAGGTATTGCATGGACTATACTATCTCAGGTAACTTTTTCAGAGGCCAAAGTTGAACTAGTGACATGTGTCACTCCGTACAAGTTCACCCTCCTGTTTTATCCCATAAACAAGTCACATTGCGACAATTGGCATAAATATCTCTCAGCGAATCCAATTGAGGTCATACCTATGGGGTTGGAAAGAGGACAATTCAGGCTACTACAGGAAGAAGTTTCAGACCCTGTGGATTCGTAATTTCGGAGTTACACTAGAAACAATCAGGTGCATATTTCTGTCAAAACAGATTTGGATTTTGAGCACCTTCATTCTTGAATCGTCACTGCTGTGGAAAATTAGGGTTTCCGAGAAAGTTGGAATTTTTGGAAGTGGAGTCCACATCTGAATGCTACCCATCAAAATTGAAATTTAGAGACCAAGATCAAATTTTTTGGTTGGGTAGAAGACCGGGCTTGATCAAACCCCAGTTCGGGATTTTGATCAGAAAGGTGGAAAATTAGGGCTTCTGCAAAAGTTGGAATTTTTTAAGTCTATGACCATGGTTGCAAGCTCCTCATAAAAATAAGAGTTTAGAGCTTTGGATCGAACCTTTTGATTGGGAAGAAGGGTGGGCTTCATCAAACCCTAGTTCGGGATCCTGTCGAGAAGATCTAGAAGTTTCGAAGGCAATTTTGAGGGGTCAAATTTGGAGATTTCAAAATTGAAGTAAGCTAGCTTGATCAGCTCAACAAGGCACATCTTTCCATCCATTCACAAGTGTGAAAGTCAAAGTTTGAATTTTTAGGGTTTCTCTGAAAAACCTAATCGAGCTCTAGATCCAGTTTCAGGGGGAGATGAGGCTAAGGCCTTACATAAGAAGACAACAAGAATTCCCTGACAGGTATGACTTGAGGAGATACAGGTATGTGTTGAAATCTGTTCATGATTAAGTTTATAATATGCTTGTCTTCATATTATTGAGGTTAGTACAATCTTGATTAATCTTAGAATTTTCTTATCACCCTAGCAAAAGTATGAATGTATGTGAATGATAGAAGACATTCTCTGATCAAAGTTAAATGATTGTACTAATGCACATATGGTGTTGTATGAGGATGATGTTGTTTGCTAACAAAAGACAGGTACATCAAGAAAGACAAATCAAGTTCTATGACCGTGATGACATAAAAACAAAATACTTATCCATAGTCTTTATAAGCTCTACTTACGAGGTATGTATGATTGATTTCTACTATGCTTAACTTATTAGGTATGCAGGTTACTAGCACAAGGTCTCTAAATCATTAAAGAGAATAAAGATATTGTTTGGGTATGTTAGATATAACTAAGCATGTATACTAATCCAGGTATGTTTTTCTATGTCAAGTTAGAATCCTACTTTTTGCTAGGATCTTAGTATACCCATGTATTGAATGATCATGACCATACATATTCAACATTATTTAGAATCATAATGTTGTGATAATATTGAGTTTATACAATGAATGTATGATTATGTATGAGATCATGATGATGACACTAGTCCACACTTAAGCATGCATAGTGGTCAAGGATGAATAGAAGCTCATGACATGGAAGGGAAGTCGAGACCAAGAAGGATACAACCTCACAAGACATAAAAAGATAAGTATTTGAATTGTTATTTGAATTACTGAATAGTCTATGATATTGCTCGTAATAGTTGTATGTATATTTGTATTCCTAGAATATATCATGCTAAGTGTAAGCATTCATATAGCATTGAACAGTATACTACTAATATGCATATGATTGGTAAGTTGGAAAAAAATTCCATTGTTGCTTGTCTAGAATGAAACCTCTTTGCTGACATGCTGAGAGCTGTGCACACTCTCGATAGTATGTTCTGGTAGAGATGGAAGGCATCTAGATAGCCACTGTATGCATGCAGGATATGGAAAAGTGTTGTGCCAAAGTATTGATCAAGATTGTTGCATAACTATGAAAATCATATTTGTATGCATAATAGGTTATCATGTCAAAATGATTTGATGATTATGAAGTATTACTAATCATGTACTTAATTTTGATTTGTAGGAAAGATCATGAGGAATGATGAACACTGAACAAGTGATGGATGTTCAACAAGAAGACTTACAAATCAAACATACTATAGCAAGCTCGTGGCTAGAAGATTCTCTTAGAAAGAGGAAGAGGATCATGACGAGATGTTTGCTCCAAGTGGCTAGATAATACCATTCTCCTAATGGTGTAATTGAAGAAGAAGTGTGAATCAAGCTCTGTATGGGTACTTAGGATCAATAGTCATTTGATGAGCTTAATGATCACCATGGGTAATGTGGATCTCAACCTTTGCTACAAGGTTGAAGATGGTTTCTATATATATATGACATGGATGCAAGAAGGAACTCACCACAGAGTTCAAATGATATTGAGGCTCATATCAATAGACCCATCTGACGAGAGATGGAATGGATATATATACAGAAGATCACTCACTGCAGAGTGTGAATGATGTTCAGTCACAGAGGGAGAATTGATAGCTTCTTGACAAGATTGGGATTTACCAAAAGTAAAGTTGATCCTAAGCTTTACCTTAGGTTATGGATGATACTATTATTGTATGTGGATGATATCTTTCTAACAGGGAATGAGAAACAGATCATGGAAAGCAAGAAGAAGCTATCTACAGAACTTGAGATGAAAGATCTCGGATTGATGCAGGTCTTGAAGTATGGCAAGGCCCAGAAGGAATCTTTCTCAACCAGAAAAAGTATGTTGTGGAAGTCTTGAAAAGATTTGATATGTTGGAATGCAAAGCCATGGCCACGCCCATGAATTCCAATTTGAAGTTGTTAGCTGATGACTGATCAGAATTAGTGGATATGACTATGTATAGACAGATTATTGGTTCATCAATGTATCTGACGAGTACAAGACCAGATATATGCTTTGTTGTGAACACCTTGAGTCAGTATCTAGTGGAACCTAGGTGTGTTCACCTGATAGTTGCAAATATTGTGATGAGGTACCTAAAGGGTACAATAGACTTTGGTCTATGTTATCTTGGAAATCATGACTTCAGATTGTATGGCTACACAGATGTTGATTGGGAAGGAAGTGTACATCGGGCGGATGTTATTTTCTGGGATTTGCCATGATCTCATGGATTAGCAGGAAGCAGTATAGTGTGTCTCTCAATATAGATAAAGCGGAATATATAGCTGCTTGCTCTGCTAGTTGTGAAGCACTATGGCTTCGAAAGTTGTTATAAGGATTGTTTGACTTAGAGATGGAATCCACTGTGATCATGTGTGACAACCAGAGTTATATCAAGATGACAGAGAATCCAGTGTTCCATGATAAGTCAAAGCACATAGAGATCTGATATTTCTATATATGGTATATGGTGCAGAAAGGAGCTATCAACCTCGAGTATGTAGGCACTGATGAACAAGTTACTGATGTGTTGACCAAACCTCTATCTCGAGTAAAGTTTGAGTATTTCTGAGACAAGCTTGGTGTAGTTCAAAAAGACCCTCCTCGAAAGGGGGAGTGATATGGTCGTTGATGATGAGATTGCCTGTATCGACGATAAGGTCGATGATGTGTATACTTGTATTGGTATGGATACTTGTATTGATTATGTGTATACTTGTATTGGTATGGATACTTGTATTGATGATGTGTATACTTGTATTGGTGTGGATACTTGTATTGATGATGTGTATACTTGTATTGGTGTGGATACTTGTATTGATGATAAGGTTACCTGTTCCGATGATGAGGTTTCTGGTACGACGATGAGGTCGATGCATTGTCCTTAGACTTTGTCTAAGTGGACAAGAGGGGATTGTATCATCCCCAGACTTCGGTCCCTTGAATTGATCCGTATACATATGTCTCCGAGAATGTGGTCCCTAGTGGACAAGAGGGGATTGTATCATCCCCGGACTTCGGTCCCCTGAATTGATCCATAGACATATGTCTCCGACAAAGAAGTACCTAGTGGACATGATAGGACTGCATCGTCCCTGAGCGTTTGGTTCAAATGTACATGAGAGGATTGTATCATCCTTGGACTTTAGTCCTAAAATGAGCCGCAAACTATATGTCACCGAGAGTGGGGATTGTATCATCCTTGGACTTCAGTCCTAAAATGAGCCACAGACTATATGTCACTGAGAGTGGGGATTGTATCATCCTTGGACTTTAGTCCTAAAATGAGCTGCAGACTATATGTCACCGAGAGTGGGGATTGTATCATCCTTGGACTTCAGTCCTAAAATGAGTCGCAGACTATATGTCACCGAGAGTGGGGATTGTATCATCCTTGGACTTCAGTCCTAAAATGAGCCGCAGACTATATGTCACCGAGAGTGTGGATTGTATCATCCTTGGACTTCAGTCCTAAAATGAGCCGCAGACTATATGTCACCGAGAGTGGGGATTGTATCATCCTTGGACTTCAGTCATAAAATGAGCTGCAGACTGTATGTCACCGATAGTGGGGATTGTATCATCCTTGGACTTCAGTCCTAAAATGAGCCGCAGACTATATGTCACCGAGAGTGGAGATTGTATCATCCTTGGACTTCAGTTCCAAAATGAGCCACAAACAGATGTCTCCGAGAGTGAGGGGATTGTATTGTCCCGGGACTTCGGTCCCTGAATTGATCCGTAGACATATGTCTCCGAGAAGTGGTCCTTAGACTTTGACTAAGTTGACGAGTGGACTGCATCGTCCCTGGACATGATATGGTGTCTTAAATAGATCATGTGTTTTGCAGGGTATGTTGCTATTGTGTTGTTGATCGAGAGGATCTAGTTGATGATGATGATGCTGATCGTATGATGACGATGATGTTGATCATGTGATGATAATGCTGATGATCGTGTGATGACGATGCTAATGATCGTGTGATGACGATGCTGATGATCGTGTGATGACGATGCTGATGATCGTGTGATGACGATACTGTTGATCGAGAGGATCCAGATGATGATGTTACTATAGTTGTTTGAATGCTGGAGAAGATGAAGACTCAGTACTGAAGATGTTGATGTTCCAGTATTGAACATGTTCCAGTAACTACTTGAGTTACTGAGGATGTTGAGAAATCTTCCAATGATTTATAAATGTATCATGTATGATGTTGATGACTCCTTGCTCCTGCAGATGTTGTTCCAATATCCTTCTTGTTAAGGGGGAGTGTTGAAATATTGTAACTTCAAAGAATATTATATTTGTACTTTATTATTCCGGAGATGTTTCATTCCTTTGTGAAGACCTTATTGTATATCCGGAGATGTTTATTCCTCCGTTGAAATGTTGTAACTTGGGTTATTAGACTTCCCTAGTGGGGGTCGGCCCTGTATGTGTTATGTGGGTCAAAGGGTTATTAGACCACCCTAGAGGGGTCGGCCCAGTCAGTTGTAATGGGGTGTTTAACCCAGTGGTTAAGTTGGGGTCGATCTAGTTAATATAAAATACATGTCAGAGTTGTGTAAAAAGAGAGGAGGTGTGTTCCTCCTTTAACACGCATTGCACTCACTTGTGAATAGCGCATAAGTGAGAGAGAGATCTGTTGTGGAGGAGAAGGAGCTCATGGTTGTGGATTACATCTTTGTATTTGTTGGGCATCTATATTGAGGAAGCTTTGCTAGGCTTTCTTCCCCATGAGGGTTTCCCAGGATAAATCTGTGTCTCTTGTGTTTATGTTGTGCTTGTTGTTCTTTCAGTGATCCTGTATATGCTATTATTGTGAAATGGAATATAATGCTTGTTGGCTGCTTTCTTGGGCAGACCCGGGTTTTAATGAAGCGCAGCAACAAAACCCCTTGGCGCACTGGCCCTCTCGGCAACGAGCTGCGCGGCAGCTCGAGGTCTCACCCGAAGTGGCTATGGGGGGGTTAAGGAATCAAGTTTCCTTAACCGGGGTGACGCGGAGATAGCTTGTCCTTGAATGGTTCCTGCGAAATCGGCGGTCGGACCTTCCCGCAGACCGCTCGGCGCAGCTGCGCGGGTCCCTTCCTCGGCAGGTCTACTGCGCAGTTTCTCCTTTCCAACGCAGCAGGCAACTATTTCTTGGGTCAACGCGCGAAACACTTCCTCGCCCTTCGCGTCTAGCGCAGTAACGCAGTCTGCTCTCGCCGCAGCGACTGAGCGTTACTACCTCTTTAGTACTTAAGATACTTATAGTTATCAAGGGACCTTTCCAACCCGCTCAAACAGTCACAAAGATAAGACAGAAGTCTTGCATACACAAATAATGAACTCGGAATAGTTATCATTCACACAAACATTATAACAAGAAGATATAAGTGAAGCTCATCTCCTCGAGGAAAACCACGTCCTCAGGAGTCTTAGATTAACCAGAAAATGATAGAGTTATACAATATGCTGCGCACACAGCTGCAGCCTAGAACTTACAGGAAACTCCACGCACACAGCTGGGAGCCCTTTTCTCAAGCTTGTCTCCTCTCTATGGAGATTACAAAGGCACAGACGTCGACACAGACTGTCTGGCAACTCAGGGATTAGCTCCTCGGCTATCCAATTTCCTCTCTCTAGTTCTACGCACCAGGTAGAATTTACAGTGAAGGATAATCAACACATGATCTATCCCTTTAGACTGACTCTCTAACAGTCTAGCATCTAACTCTCTAACTCTTCAAAAAGGGAGGAAGAAGAACAAGAAGAAGAAGAAGAAGCAGACCCTTCTACCCATTACAGTGATTCATCTATATAGGTAGCCATGACGGTCACACCTTTACAAAACTGTGGGCCTTTCCCAACAGTGATTCCCAAAAACCCTAACCACGCACATGGCTAGGTGTACTGTAGGCGCCGCTTGCAGTCACGTCGCCGCTTCCTGCAGGCTCCATGAATTCCGGCGCAGATTGTGGGTATGGGCGATCGTCCTTCGCCTTCAATGCTCTGGTCCGTTGCTCCTCCTTGATCCGAGCAACCATAACTTCTGTACTAAGCCTTTAAATGAGGGTAGCTAAGCCTTCTACTCCATCACCTTATTTATTATGGTAGCTGAGCCACCTTCATTCTTCGATGACGTGCGCGCGAGCTCCGCAATTTCCGGTCCGTGCTCTGTGCTGAGATCATCCATCTGGCACCGTACTGCGCACCGTCTCCTTCTTACCCAAAACTTAGTGCTTGTCCCAAAATTAGCACTTTCCTTTCATACTCGTGCTTTTTTCCCAAAATTCGCAGCTTTTACTATAGCTGCGACCTTGGCCCCAACAGGCCCCCAACACTCACTTGTGGCTCGCCCTCGAGCCACTCGCACTAGCGCGTGGTCTTTGAATTTGCGCATCTGCGTTTGCTTGAGTCTCCGCGAATGTTTTCTGCCATTTCACAATAGCGGAGTCCAATTCCTCAATACACTGATCGGCTGTTTGTACTGTTTCTGCGGTCGTTTCTTCTTTAGTGAGTGTATCAATGATCTCTTGAGACTCGGCAATTTCTTTGATTTTTGTCTCAATCTGGCCAACAATTTCAGCATACTCATCCATGAATGGCTGAATGCTGTTGGTGAGCTTCTCATCTTCAGTTCTGAGCTTGTGCAGTTGCTGCTGCATTTTGCGCACTTCGCCCATTTTCTTCATCTTTGGCAAGCCTGTTAAGGACTTGGCTTCTTCATTCAGAACAGTGAGGGACTGTTCTGCAGCTTGCACCTGTTGTGATAGTCCTACTTTAAAAGGGAGGTTCACAAGCTCTGTCCAAGCTTCCATAGCCTGGTTCATCAGGTTCTTGGCTTCCTGTACTCGACCTTTCATTCGTGTGGAAGCTCTGCTCAATGCTTCAAACTGTACCTGCGCATCATCTGTAAGATGCGCAGCAACGCGAGCTTCTAGCTCAGCGATCTGGGTTTTATGGCCTTCTGCCATAGCAGCTATTTCTTGCTCCAGGGTTTTCGCCCTTTCGCCAATAATTTGCACTTTTGCAACCAGAGGGAGGTCTGGTTGAATCTCGCAAGCCGGCAGTTCCTGAGCAATCTCTTCTATTGCGTTTCTGATGCCGGTGTCTTGCGCCTCATAGAGTGCAAGCTTCGCAGAGATGTTTTTATGACTTTCCTTCAGCTCTATCTCCTGCGATTGCAGTCGTTGGTTTGCCTGGAAAGTAGAGAGCTCTCTAGCTCTCAATTCAAGAGAAACTTTCTCCTGTACTAGCTGTAGAGTTTCTATAGGAATCATAGACAAATTAATTTCCACAGGTCCAAATGTGCTTACCTGCAGTTCAGCTAGGGGATCTGGAAGTGTCATGCTGGTAGGCGGAATATGCACGACAGTGTGCCTTTCTGTGAGTTCTTCAACTCGCTCGGCAGTTGGGATTTCTTGTGGCGCCTGCGAAGTGGATGCTGGCGCATGGGTCTGCGCAATCCTTCCTGCGAGACCTTTGAGTTCTACAAATTGTAAGTCTAGAGCACCTCGGATGTGAGCATGCATGTTCCTCATCTCACGAAATTGCTCCTTCAAGTATTTGTCGACCTCCGAGGGAATGGCCTCAGTGGGATGCGACACTTTCTGCTTCTTTGTGGCTGGTTCTGTTGAGCCTTCATCGCTTCTTTGCTCAGGGGCTTCCTTGCCCTTATCTTTTTCTTGCGCAGCGGCGTGTGGCATCGCAGGTGCGATGTCAGCTGCTGCTCTCCATTCGTCTGACCAAGACTTAATGGTTTCTTCGACATCTTCTGTGGTCATCCTGTAAAGACCTAGCGCCCAATCACCTGGAATGTCGCAAGGCCGAAGGTAGAGTTGATGGATGTCGGCAGTAAAAGCCAACTTCCCTTCATACAATGTGGCTGTCTCCGCGCTCAGCCTTGGCATATCTTGTATGGTATCGCGGAGGAGATAGTAATACTCACAAAAAACAGCGCGATTCATCTTGCGCTTCGCGGGATTAGGGGAATCCCAGAGGTTGATGTAGCGCATGCCGGCAACCTCTCCTGCGCGGCGTGGACGGAACTGAGTATTCGGGGGCTCCTTCCACCCGACGAGAGCACATAGAATTAAAAGCCATGAAAAATGGAATGATTGGCCTGCATTGTCCTGCACATTCAGGCAATCAGCCAAAAAAGAATTCAGCAGGAAGAGAGACCAGTTGTACTGTTCTCCCTCCGCAGCTGCGATAGCGAGCTCTACGACAGCTCCAGTAACTTCTTTTGGTCGGCACTTGGTGAGAAGTCTACCTGCAAGCAGACTTCCTGTGAAGCGAAGTGCCTCATCTTCAACTGTGGTGAGGTCATAAGCCCGACCTCCTCTTGTCAAGTTATATTTCTGGACCAGCTTTGCGGCTAATTTTCGGTCCTTCTCTTTTCCCGCAAAATGGATATTGGGATCCTTACCAACCTTAGATAGGCCGGTGATACGGTGTATCAAATCAACATTTAGATCAATTGGCCTCCCGAGCCAAAGGTAACCTCCATGAACGCAGGATAGCAGTGTTTTAACGACTGCGTTCACTTCGTTGCTACGCCCAAAGTGCGGTAGCTTCAACAGATTCAAGAGTCCAGGGCGCTCAAGATTTGCTGCAAATCCCTTCGGGATAAACTCATCAACATTTCTGGTGGGATTATGGACGATATCCAAATATCGGTCCAACTGAAACTGAGGATATGTCTTATAGTCTCCAAGGTTAAAATCAGAGAATTTAACCAGTGGAATGTTTCCCAATAGTTGGCCTTCTACCCGCACACTAGCCGGTAGTGGCGGTAGCGGAATTGGATACTTTGCATTCTTCGGAATCTGGACATCCGGCGCATCGTCTGGACGCGGCGGAAGGTAGTTCACCATAGACGCGAGCGGTTCTGGAACAGGTTCCTCCGGCTGCTGCTGAGATGCTCTTGTGCCTGGAGATGTTCTGGGATCAGTAGCACCAGGGTGTACGTAGGTCGAATGCGTCACCGGAGTGGCCATGCCGAAATCTAAGCCTCGGCGTAGAAATTGACGAACAACTTCTTCAGTCGATAAATTCTCCGTTGTGAACCAATGTAAATAACAACACTCTGGACAGCAAATAGCGGAACTGCGTAGGGTATAGACTCTGAAAACAAGGGAAAATAGTCTGCACACTCGGCTCTGAAAACAATAATGCAGATCTTCAAACAGAACTTATGCAACTCGAGACAGTAACCCGAAATTGATACAAGTGTGGGGTATTTGTAGCCAGCGGGGTTAGTAGATGCGACCAAGTGGGGTAGCGTAGCTGTAGGCGGCTACAGATGAGTTGACAACACGCTATCCTCCTTGCCGTAGCGGTGCATTTAGTGTGATTGACGGGTTCTGACAGCCTTCCGGGAGAAGCTAATGCTTTCGGCGCCTGAATTAAATGCAAATCTTTCGGAGATTAAGCCGAATCCGTCGGAACGGCTGGACTTAAATAGCGGCCTTATCCTTCATTTATTCAAACGCGGCTACATAACTGCTTGAATTCAAAATTTCCGGCGGGTCATTTCAACTTAGGAAACTGTGCCTCTATGGGTCCACAACAAAACTCTTTTCAGCGGCAAATTATCAGAGGGAACTCCGCAAGAGCGATAGTTCAACGGTTCAAAAACAAAACTTCGCCAGAGCGCACCGATAAGCTCTCTTCAAGCAATTTTTATTCAGGATGCGCGGATATTTCAAGGAACTGCGCAGGAAGCTGGAAACTGAGGGTGTGTCGCAGCTTCCGTGTAGACTAAATGCGATGTCTCTTTCAACTACACTGGGCATCTGCATTCCTGAGTAATATATTATGTCAACAGGGCGGAGTGGCCGTCGCAATAAAGCTTAAGCCGACTCCCGTTTATCATTGTAGGTAGTAGTTCTCCATTCAGCTTCGCAAGCTGAACTGCGCCTCCGTCTGTTATTTTTATTACCTGAAAAGGACCTAACCAATGCACACGAAACTTGCCTGGAAACTTGATGAATTTACTATCATAAAGGAGTACCAGGTCTCCTTCTTCAAAGTGCTTATGCTTAATGTGCCTGTCATGCCAAGCTTTCTGTCTTGCCTTCTGTACCTGTTGATGAAATCCGGCCATAATTCTGTCTTCTTCTAAAGAAAGCAGTTGCGAAAGTCTTTCATTCATAGTGTCAGGATCTGCCATTTCTGTAATTTGCGCAATTCGGAGACTGGGAACAATGTATTCCATGGGCCTAACTGCTTCTTGTCCATACACCAAGCTGAAAGGTGTGTGACCTGTTAATTTCTTGCAAGTGGTTCTGTAAGCCCATAATACAGCTGTGACTCTAAGGTCCCAATCATCTCTTTGTTGATTACAGATCTTCGTCAGGGCATTCTCAAGGATCTTATTGAATGCTTCCACCGTACCATTAGCTTGAGGATGGTAGGGTGTACTCTTATGGTGATTAATTTGAAATTCTTCAGTAAGGGCCTCTATAGTCTCATTGAGGAAATGTGTACCTTGATCACTCATGAGGATCACTGGGCATCCAAACCTAGTGATAATGTTCTCGAAAATGAACTGCGCAGCAGTAGCAGCGTCGCAGTTCTTAACTGGCTTCGCCTCATCCCATCGGGTGAGGTACTCAGTAGCTGTAATGATATATCTTGCGCCAGTTCTTTTTCCTGGTGGGTTAATAGGTCCTACAAAGTCAATGGCCCATTTATCAAAAGCACGCAGTGTGATCTGGGGTCTTAGCGGCATTTCATCTCTCCTTGAGGGTTTCCCTGTGCGCTGGCACACATCGCAACATTTACAGAATTCCTTAGTATCCTTGTGCAATGTCGGCCACCAAAGTCCTGCGGCTAATATTTTCTGCGCAGTCGGCTTTCCTGCGAAATGGCCTCCTGCGGTACCTGAATGCGCTTCTGCGATGATAAAGTTCTTTTCATGTGGTAAGATACATCTGCGCAAAATTTCGTCCGGGCCCAACTTATAAAGCTGGCCTGCTATCAAAGTGAAGTCTGCGGCTCGAACAACAAGTTGCTTCTTCTGCTGGATTGTAAACTCAGCCGGCGCTTGTCCGGTAGTGAGAAAGTTAAGAATATCAGAATAATATTCGTCTGCTGCTTGGATATAAAACAACTGTGCGTCAGGCAGATTGTCCTCCAGACTCGTAGGTTCCTCTCCTGACTCTATTCTGGATAGATGGTCAGGCCCTGCATTCAATCTGCCTGGCTTTACAATAACCTCAAAATCATACTCTTGAAAGAGCAGTAGCCATCTGCAAATTCTTCCTCCTAAAACTGGTTTATTGACCAAATATTTCAAAGCAGAATGATCAGTATACATTTTAAAGTGAGCTCCTAACAGGTAGTGTCTGAATTTCTGTAGGGCATACACCATAGCTAGTCCTTCCCTTTCTGTAGTGGTGTAGTTCTTCTCAGCTGTAGATAACTTTCTGCTGGAGTAAGCAATTGGGTGGTCAATACTTCCTTCTCCCGACTGTGTAAGCACGATTCCTAATGCTATGGAAGAAGCATCAACATGAACATGAAAAGGTTTTCTCCAATCCGGGAAAACTAGAATAGGCGCTGTGATCATCTTTTCTTTAAGTGTGTCCAAGCTCTGTTGGCATTCCTCTGTCCATTGGAACTTCGAATCCTTCTTCAGCAATCTTTCCATAGGCGCTGTGATCCTTGCATATCCTTTGATGAATTTTCTGTAGTATCCTGTATGTCCCAATGTAGTGCGCAATTGCTTAACTGAGTTGGGCGCAGGTAAATTAGCAATGATGGCAACCTTCGCAGGATCCATCAAGAGTCCTTGTCTGCATACAATATGTCCCAACAAAATACCAAAGGGCGCACAGAATATACATTTTTTCAAGTTAAGGGAAATCTGATGCTGTCTACATTTTTCTAGCATCATACGCAGATTCGCAATATGGTTCTTTAGTAAACCAAATACAGTCCAGTCATCAAAATAGACTTCTAAAAACTTGTGGATAAATTCTTTAAAAACAGCAACAACAACTCTAGAGAAGATAGCAGGTGCGTTTTTAAGACCAAAGGGCATTACCGTGTACTGGAATGAGCCCCATTCAGTTGCAAAAGTAGTCTTGTGGCGGTCATCCGGATGGATTCTAATCTGATGATATCCCGAAAATCCATCAGTGAAAGAGTAAGCCTCTTGTCCTCCAACATTATCAAGTACTTCGTCTGTGAAAGGAGTGGGAAATGGGTCGTGCGCTGATGCATCATTGAGTTTGCGCAAGTCGACACAATTTCTTATTTCACCTTTTGTTTTCTTTTCTTGGACCACCATAGGACTAATCCAATCGCTTTCCTCTACTGGCTCAATAATACCTGCTGCAAGCATCTTATCAATTTCTTCTTTGACTTTTTCTTTGTAGCGCGGGTTCAACCTGTATGGGCGCTGCTTTACTGGCTTGGCATCTGGTTTCAGAGGTATGCGCATCACTCCTAAGTCTCCTAGGATGCCTTTCATTTCTGTGAACTTGGTAGGAAAGATATCCTGGTAATCACGTAATAAATCTGAAACATGCGCAACGGTTTCATCATCCCAATAATCTCCTATAGAAGCAAACTTTGGGTCAGCTTCTGTGCCAATGTTAACTTTCTTGAGCTTGACGTGTTCTGCGATGGCAGGAATATCAAGCTCAGGACCTTCAATATTGCGTGTCCCTTCTGATTCTGGGATATTGAGGTTGCGAGGATCGTCGTCCTCATCTTCGGCGGTAAAGTTATAACATTCCAGGGCATGCTCCATCTGAACAGCCCAATCTGGTTGGGAATATTCTGTTACTAGACCTGGTTCAAATACCTTCTTTTTAATACACTTCAGAGCCTGATCAATGCTTGGATGCTCTGATTCAAAGTTGAATGTAAGTTGAAAACTTTCTATCATAAGAGCCCAAGTAAGAGTGCCTTTGCGCAATTCTATTTCAGTATACCAATTCCTTGGAATTGTATCTAATGTGTGGATGAATTGGTGAACCCATTCATCTTCCGGAACATCTGACCATTGCTGGATACATGCTTCGATGTGTGACCTGGGGTCACTCTGTCCTTCATATTTGCGTAGCGCTTCGGCTGTGGTGTCCTGAAATCTGCGCAGTATCAATCTGCGACAGTCTTTCCATGTATGAATATTCTCCTTGTGCGCAATCCACCATCTTGCGGGTGTAGCGCGCAATGCTATATCCAGTGCCTGGATGCGCTGTGGTTCTGGAAGCTTTTGTTCATATTCCTGTATGAATTTAGTTACTTCAATTAAGCCATCAAAAGTTGGGGTATCAACTAATTCTGTACCAATCCATCGAATGGATTTAGTCATCATGGCGCAACGTCTTGCAGAAACCTCATGTAGACGATTCTGCCAATTTTCCAATCCTGCATCTGAATCTGATGTGCACGAGCTATCACATCGCCAGCTGATATGGCCATCTGCTGTGGGGTTGACATAGTCACTGTGGTTAGTGGTCATCTGATACAAGCTTTCCATGTGGCGCGCTTCCTCTTCTGCGCGAATAGGTTCTATATATCTTGGTCCTTGAATAGGATCAAGAGGTGCGATGACCCTGATCTGGTCATCCTCAAAGGTCATCTGTCTTTTCTTCAGGTTAATGACAGCCAAATTATCAAGTGCCCAGTCTATTCCTAACAGCGCTGGGTATGGTCTACTATCATCCATAATTTTGATTACTTCAAAATCTGCAGAGCTTCTTACTCCTTCAATATCAATAGGTACATTGGGTAATCTGCCCAATGGAGAGACTCGTTGCTGATTTGCGAGTCTTAGCTGGATAGGGGATCTTGTAAGCTGAGGGCTTCCCATCTGTTCCCATGTCTGCATAGTGAGAACATTGGCTTCTGAGCCCAAATCTAACATGACTTCGTCCATTTCAAATGCTCCAATCTGCGCTGTGAGCCTCATCTCTTTTCCAGTTCTAATGTGACTCCTAATCTGGTGAACAGCACGCTGTGGTGTGTTCGTCGAAGCAGAGTGTTGGCACCGATCCAACAGGTGTTGGAGTTCTAGAGTTGCTCTTTCATTGCGCAACAATTTTAAACATTGTCGCAGGAATGCATGAACACTTCCTAGTGCATGCTCATCGTCATTATCATCATCAGGCCTTCCAGCTGTAGTGGCCTGTTCTTGTACCAGGTTGTCTTGTCTTAGCACTTGCGATCTACTATTGTTCTGCGGAATCGCGGTAGAACTTGAAGCTCTCGGATCTGAGAAATACTCTTGAGCTTGCTTAAATGCTTCTTTTTGCTTCTGTAGGTTAAGTGGGGCTGGTTTAATGTTAGCGCGGCGCACCCATTGCGTCGCTTGCTTTCCCGTTCCCATCTCTTGCGCACCAGTTGTAGCTCCACTGCGTGTCACTATATTAACTGTAGGGTCTGGTTCTCTTTTTTCGGCTCCAATCAACTGGATATTCTGATTGACCTGTGGTGTCTTTGCTTGCATCTTA
Organism: Larix kaempferi; assembly: GCA_027924585.1. NCBI lineage: Eukaryota > Viridiplantae > Streptophyta > Pinopsida > Pinales > Pinaceae > Larix > Larix kaempferi. Next base: position 22,002,330 of record BSBM01000825.1, on the reverse strand, counting down.
GCCTGTAACTGAGGGCATTCTTCGATGATATGGTCAGAAGATTTACAATATCTGCAGAGGGTTGTAGGATTTTGGCAATCCCTAGCAAAATGACCTTGTTCTCCGCAATTATAGCAAGTGATCTGTCCTCTTCCACGACCCAAATTTGTTGTGCGTCCGCGTCCTCTGTAATTTGCTGCTCGGGCGTCCCGAGATTGGTCATAAGGTGGACCTGCTATAGGTCCTTGTGTCTCTGCTTGTACCCTATAAACATCATGCTTTCTTTCTATCATAAGATCATATGCTCTACAATTGTTCTCATCATGACCTACTGATTTACAGAAATTACAATATAGATTCTTTGGAGTTTGTACATATTTCTGAAGTAAGTGGCATTCTTGTGGTCTATGACCTCTAGTTCTGCAGATTTCACACCAAGGCCCTTGTGCCTGTGGTAAAGGATTAGGTGCTCCAGTTGCAATATAGTCTATGAAAACAGGACAATGGTCCTTTGAATGACCTTGGGCTTTACATTTTGTACACCAAATTTCTTCCTTGATCTCCTTGCCTTTCTTAATATCATGCACTTGCAAGGTTAAGTTTGCTAATTGGTTCTGTAGATGCGCAACATCGTTGCTTGTTCCTGCAATTGGCGAAGCTTCTAGTTTCATAGCCATTTCTAGAGCTTGTTCCTGAGTATTGAGATTCTGTTGCATAAGAGGAAGTCTAATGTGTGGAAGCAGTGCAGCAATAAACCATTCTTTATGTTGCTGTGGTGCAAACTCGAAGCTTACTTGATCTATCAAAGCTTTGAACTTCTGGTCAAAGTCCCATACTGATTCTGTAGGTAACTGTTTGATGTCTTTGAGCTCTGTTATACACTGTGATTCTGACTTAGGTTTCTTGAATTCTCTAATCATGGCATTTCTTACCTCAGCAAGCGTCCTATTCTGTGCTGCTGAGTATTTCATGAACCAAGTCAAGGCTCTTTCTCTTAGTGTGGTTGCTAACTGAACCAGTTTAACAGCATCATCATTAATTTGCTTAATTGTCCAAATGGCTTCACATAAGAACCAGTGCTGCTCAGGGTCCTCTATCCCCGTTCCTCTAAAAGTTGGTAGTTTCATGTCATCACCCATCCTTCTTGCACGGGTTTGAGGTGGAGGTACTGTAGCAGTGCCTCCGGGATGGTTAAACAAAGGTGGTACAGAGGTACTAGAAGTAGCGTGTGGGCTACTCGAAGGTGTTACTGTAGGATTATACTGAGCTCCGTCTGGTTTTTGCGGTGTAAAGGGGTAATACGGGATATGAGCACTCCCCTGTCTTTCTATATGGCTTGCTCTAGGGACTTGGCGATTGTCTGGGCTAGACTCAAAAGGATATTGGTCAAGGCCTACTTTATATCGTTTTCCACTACGAGTGCAACCAATAACTTCAGGATCACTATCAGAATCTACGGACATTACTTGACTATGCTATTCATCAGAAGCAATACATAGCTTTCCTTTTTCATACAGAAGCATTTTAATCCATAAGTTCAGAGAATTTAAGAACTTACCTCTGTGTACTTGGAAGAAACTCCTCTCAGCTTCACTGAAACTCTTTCTTGTATCGACTGCAAATTCGGTAATAAAACCTTCCAGTAGACTATTCAACCAAAAGTCTACTGCGCGGGACACAGGATTGTCTATCCGCTTCACAATACTAGCTAGCTCAGGCGTCCACGTGACGGGTCGATCCACATGCAGCGTAGGTCTAGAATCTGCTAACTTGGCTATCCAAGCGTGTAACTCCAATGCAAACGTAACAAAGAAAATTTCGTAAAGGTCAGCATAAATATACTTCTGTAACCAATCTTCTGTTTGAAGCGTAGGGCTTCTATTTTCTTGTTCAGCAAACTCTTTAGCTTTTAAATCAAACCAGTCTCCAATTTCCTTAGTTGTAGGGTTCCAGTAACACATTTGGAACCATTTGTTGGTCACTAGGCAACGGAACCATTTGTTGCACTGTTCTATCTCGCGCGTCGCCAAAATAACAAGTCTCATTCGCGCGGCAACGGAACCATTTGTTGGCTGCTTTCTTGGGCAGACCCGGGTTTTAATGAAGCGCAGCAACAAAACCCCTTGGCGCACTGGCCCTCTCGGCAACGAGCTGCGCGGCAGCTCGAGGTCTCACCCGAAGTGGCTATGGGGGGGTTAAGGAATCAAGTTTCCTTAACCGGGGTGACGCGGAGATAGCTTGTCCTTGAATGGTTCCTGCGAAATCGGCGGTCGGACCTTCCCGCAGACCGCTCGGCGCAGCTGCGCGGGTCCCTTCCTCGGCAGGTCTACTGCGCAGTTTCTCCTTTCCAACGCAGCAGGCAACTATTTCTTGGGTCAACGCGCGAAACACTTCCTCGCCCTTCGCGTCTAGCGCAGTAACGCAGTCTGCTCTCGCCGCAGCGACTGAGCGTTACTACCTCTTTAGTACTTAAGATACTTATAGTTATCAAGGGACCTTTCCAACCCGCTCAAACAGTCACAAAGATAAGACAGAAGTCTTGCATACACAAATAATGAACTCGGAATAGTTATCATTCACACAAACATTATAACAAGAAGATATAAGTGAAGCTCATCTCCTCGAGGAAAACCACGTCCTCAGGAGTCTTAGATTAACCAGAAAATGATAGAGTTATACAATATGCTGCGCACACAGCTGCAGCCTAGAACTTACAGGAAACTCCACGCACACAGCTGGGAGCCCTTTTCTCAAGCTTGTCTCCTCTCTATGGAGATTACAAAGGCACAGACGTCGACACAGACTGTCTGGCAACTCAGGGATTAGCTCCTCGGCTATCCAATTTCCTCTCTCTAGTTCTACGCACCAGGTAGAATTTACAGTGAAGGATAATCAACACATGATCTATCCCTTTAGACTGACTCTCTAACAGTCTAGCATCTAACTCTCTAACTCTTCAAAAAGGGAGGAAGAAGAACAAGAAGAAGAAGAAGAAGCAGACCCTTCTACCCATTACAGTGATTCATCTATATAGGTAGCCATGACGGTCACACCTTTACAAAACTGTGGGCCTTTCCCAACAGTGATTCCCAAAAACCCTAACCACGCACATGGCTAGGTGTACTGTAGGCGCCGCTTGCAGTCACGTCGCCGCTTCCTGCAGGCTCCATGAATTCCGGCGCAGATTGTGGGTATGGGCGATCGTCCTTCGCCTTCAATGCTCTGGTCCGTTGCTCCTCCTTGATCCGAGCAACCATAACTTCTGTACTAAGCCTTTAAATGAGGGTAGCTAAGCCTTCTACTCCATCACCTTATTTATTATGGTAGCTGAGCCACCTTCATTCTTCGATGACGTGCGCGCGAGCTCCGCAATTTCCGGTCCGTGCTCTGTGCTGAGATCATCCATCTGGCACCGTACTGCGCACCGTCTCCTTCTTACCCAAAACTTAGTGCTTGTCCCAAAATTAGCACTTTCCTTTCATACTCGTGCTTTTTTCCCAAAATTCGCAGCTTTTACTATAGCTGCGACCTTGGCCCCAACAATGCTGATATTTTCTGTCTTAGCATATTGAATCTTAACACATACCACATGCAGCTGTACAGAGAGTCAAGCATCTAAACAAATTGGATGAAGATTTTCGATTCATATGCCTTCATATGTCCAAAGATCTATTGTTCCATGTTGAAGGATTGAAGTCTCCAAATGAGTTATGGACTAAATTGGAGAGTCGTTTTGGCAAACAAGATGGGCTAAGAGGCCATATTCTTGAAAATGAATTGGTTTCCCTACAACCTAGCAATTTTGAGAGCATTCAAGCATTCTTCTCAAAATTTAAAAATTTGGTTTTACAATGCAAGCATTGTGGCATCACTAAAAGTGATGAGCAATTGGTGCTCTCCATTTTGAGCAAACTTGGATCTCAATTTTCTGTCTTTGTATCTACTTTCCATTATGGGTGAATGTCAATCCCTGGATGGAAGTTTCCTACCTTAGAAGTCTTTATTCAAGCCTTCATTCAAGAAGAGGACAAATTGTTTCAAATGGATGCCATAAACACCTCCAAAGATCTTTCTTTTAGCTAGTGAAGCAAGTGGAGAGAATGCAAAAGGGAGGCAAAAATACAAAGATAAGAAGCCATCAAAATCCTAGAATGACAAACAAAAGAGAACAAATTGTTCCTACTCCAATAGAGGAAACCATCCTGAGAAAGCTTGCATGCACAAGAAAATTGATCTTCTAACCAAGCTTCTTGAACAAAACAAAATTGTTGTTCCAAAAGAAGCAAAGATGTCTGATGTTGGAAGTGGATATGATGATTTCCATGCATTGATGGCTGGTTTTTCAAAGTCAAAATCCCTCCTCATAGATTTTGGAGCCTCCAACCACATGGTTTCCTCTGAAGAATCCTTTTCCTCTTTGGATCTCCGAGATGGGCCTACCATTCACATGGGAGACAACTCTCAAATTTCTTCCAAAGGATTGGGTACAGTTCATTTGGAGCATGGTAAGTTCAAAAATGTTTTATTTATTCCTTCTCTAACAGCTAATTTGTTGTCAGTATATCAAATGACTCATACAGGATCACCAAAGCAAGTAATTTTTGGTCCAAACACAATAGAGATTACAGAAATATCCACTGGAAAAGTTATAGTGAATGGGATTGCTAATCATGCCTCAAAGGCATATGAGCTCTCACACTTCATGCCTTTCTCTCCGACTATTCCTTCAGATTCTGATGAAGATCACAGTGACTCCTCTTCTAATGAAGAAGAAGATCAAGATCTTGATGTTGAGATCATAGTTCAAGAAGATTCAGATACAGAACCAAAACCTATTTTCAATCTAGATTCAAGGTCAATATGGGCTCACACAGTCCTTGCTACTACTGAGAACACAGTTGATGATTTATCTGTTCACAGAACTACTAGATTTAAGCATCATGCCAACCTTGCATTATGCCATCCACCTCTCCATGAGAGATGCATCATGATGATGGGGTTCTCTCTTCCATCTCTTGGGAAGACTCCTCATGTTCCATTTTCTCCAGTTACAGAAAGAGTTCCCGAAATAATTGCTTCGTCCAACACATTCTCCACATAGTGGGAGGCATATCAAGAGACTAGATCCAGATCTAGCTTCTACTTTGGCTTCCTACAGGGGATCAGCTTGCCAAGTCTTTTGCAAAATTTTTCACTGATGAAAGCTTCTTTCTTTTCTGCATAGTGTGATGGTTCTTTGAGTTATTTACTGTTCTTTGAGGGGGGGTATTTTTCCCATGAGGTTTTCCCCATTTCGTCGGTTTATGGGCAGTTCTTTATTTTTCTATCATTTATTTGATTGTATGGGTGACCTTTGGTCCTAGTTACCAAGGCCCAGGATGGATTAAGGGGGGGTGTTAGGATATTCCTATACTCCATCCTAGTCCTTCTAGCATTTCAGTCATTTTCATTTTCAGTCATGCATGCAAAATTAGGGTTTGCATGCATCCTAGTCATCAGTACCAGCACCTAGCCCTCAACAAACTAGCCCCCGGAGCTTCCTTCATATCAGTTTTATCTCTCCTAGAGCTTAGTGCACCCTCCTTTCACCTACTGCATGAGAAGGGCGCCTTTCTTCACCTACCATTCCAGTTTAGTTCAGTTAACTGAGTTCACTCCCTGATTTTAGGCTTAACTCACTCTTAACTGATCTTATCACTCTGATGGACCTCCAGTGTGACTAGATAACCTGTTCTGACTCTAGTTAGCTCCATCTGCGCCCTCCACTGAGCCTCCTTCACTACATTAGTGCTTCCATGTGCCAGTTACACCAACCACACTCAGTTAGACTCAGTTTGACTCCCGGTTGACCATTACTTGTGCATTGATGACTTCACTGATGAGAAGGTGGACTCCTAGTTATGCTTTGATGACTCTCCACTGATTATGGATCTATGCATGAAGGCCAATTCGAATTACGCCTAGTGAATTCGAATACTCAGCATTGTATATTTACCAGTTTACTATTCAGATTAATGCAAAATGTGTAATTATTCTGCCTTTATTAGACCTCCTTTGGATCTATGTTCTATTGCTTCTCTCTTCTTCTATTATTCCTAAATTCTTTCATTGTGAGGTTTACATCATCTCTTTGGATATTATGTGGGCATTTTCACACTTCTAAGTAATTTACATAATTTCTTAAGAAACGCGAATTTTTAAAAAAATGTCATTTGTTCTATAAATGGAATCAATAAAGTATGCACATTGTACATGATCGCACCCTTTTATAGGTTAGGCACACAATTGGTAAGAGGAAGAGATTAGTACCCATCATTTTTAAAAATCACGACTTCTAAGAAAAAATCAATTATTTCTTAGAAAACACTTATTTTTAAAACATGTCATTTATTTAATAAATTGAATAAACAAAGTATGCACATTCTAGATGTGATCACACCTTTTTATAGGTTGCACATGCAATCGGTAAGATGAAGACCTTATTACCCCTCTTTTTTTAAAATCATGACTTCTAAAGAAAATTACTTTATTTCATAAAAAACATGACTCCATAAAAAAAAGTCATTTTTTAATAAATTATATAAGCAAAATATGTGCATTCTATATGATCACGTGTTTTTATAAGTTGCAGAGATGATCGGTAATAGGAAGAGATTAGTACCCCTCATTTTTAAAAATCACGACTTCTAAGAAAAATTCCATTATTTATAAAAGATCATGACTTTTTAAAAAACACCATTTATTTAATAAATAAATAAACTAAGTATGCACAGTCTACTTGATTGTACCTTTTTTAGAGGTTTCTCAAGCAATCTATAAGAGGAAGAGCCTAGTACCCCTCATTATTTAAAATCATGACTTCTAAGAAAAAATAAAGTATTTATGAAAAAACATTACTTTTAAAAAACAACATTTATTTAATAAATGGAGTAAATAAAGCAAGCACATTGTATATGATCACACCTTTTTATAGGTTGCGCACGCAATTGGTAAGAGGAAGATCTTAGTACCCCTTGTTTTTAAATATCGTGAATTCTAAGAAAAAATCCATTATTTCTTAAAAACACAAGTTTTTAAAAATGCCATTTATTTAATAAATCAAATAAACAAAGTATTCACAATATACATGATCACACCTTTTTATAGGTTGTGCAAACAATCAGTAAGAGGAAGTGATTAGTACGCCTTGTCTTTAAAAATAACTACTTCTAAAAAATTTACATTATTTATTAAAAACAACGACCTTTTAAAAAAATTCCATTTATTTAATAAATGGAATAAATAAAAACTACATGCACATTCTACGTTATCACACAATTTTATACGTTGCACGCACAATCGATAAGAGGAAGAGCTTAGTACTGCTCATTTTTAAAAATCACGACTTCTAAATAATTTACATTATTTCTTAAGAAACATTAATTTTTTAAAAAATGTCATTTATTCAATAAATGGAATCAAAAAAATATGCACATTGTACATTATCGTACCTTTTTATAGTTTGTGCATGCAATTGGTAAGAGGAAGAGCTTAGTACCCCTCATTTTTAAAAATTATGACTTCTAAGTGATTTACATTATTTCTTAAGAAACACGACTTTAAAAAAAATGTCATTTGTTTAATAAATGGAATCAACAAAGTATACACATTATACATGATCGCACCTTTTATAGGTTGTGCACACAATTGGTAAGATAAAGAGATTAGTACCCCTCGTTTTTAAAAATCACAACTTCTAAGAAAAATTCCATTATTCTTAAAAAACGTGACCTTTTAAAAACTTGTCATTTATTTAATAAATCAAATAAACAATCTACGCACATTCTACATGATTGCACCTTTTTATAGGTTATGCATGTAGTTGGTAAAAGGGAGAGTTTAGTACCCCTTGTCTTTTAAAATCATGACTTTTAAAAAAATTACATTATTTCTTAAAAACACGACTTTTTAAAAAATGACATTTATTTAATAAATGGAATAAAAAAGTACATGCACATTCTACGTGATTGCACCTTTTTATAAGTTGCACACCCAATCAGTAACAAGAAGAGATTTGTACACCTCATTTTTAAAAATCATGACTTTTAAATAATTTACATTATTTCTTTAGAAACGTGTCTTTTAAAAAAAATGTGATTTATTTAATAAATGGAATCAACAAAGTATCCACATTGTACATGATCGCACATTTTTATAATTTGTGCATGCAATTGGTAAGAGGAAGAGCTTAGTACCCCTTGTTTTTAAAAATCGCGTCTTCTAATAAAAATTCCATTATTTCTTAAAAAATACAACTTTTTAAAAAATGTCATTTATTTAGTAAATCCAATAAACAATTTACGCACATTCTACATGATCGCAACTTTTTATAGGTTGCACATGCAATCGGTGAGAGGGAGAGCATAGTACCCCTCATTTCTAAAAATAATGACTTCTAAAAAAATTACATCATTTCTTCAAAACATGATTTTAAAAAAATGTCATTTATTTAATAAATGGAATAAAAAAAGTGCATGCACATTCTATGTGATCGCACCTTTTTATAAGTTGTGCACCTAATCGGTAAGAGGAAGTGCTTAGAACCCCTTGTTTTTAAAACTCGTGACTTCTAAATAATTTACATTATTTATTAAGAAACACGACTTTTTAAAAACATATCATTTATTTAATAAATGAAATCAACAAAGTATGCACATTGTACATGATCACACCTTTTTATAGGATGTGCACACAATTGGTAAGAGGAAGAGCTTACAACCCCTCATTTTTAAAAGTCACGAATTCTAAATGATTTACATTACTTATTAAGAAACACGACTTTTTAAAAAAATGTCATTTATTTACTAAATGGAATCAACAAAGTATGCACATTGTACATGATCACACCTTTTTTGAGATTGCACACGCAATTGGAAGAGGAAGAGCTTACTATCCCATGTTTTTAAAAATCGTGACTTCAAAGAAAAATTCCATTATTTCTTTAAAAACACGACTTTTTAAAAAACACCATTTATTTAATAAATCGAATAAACAAAGTATTCACATTCTACATGATCGCACCTTCTTATAGGTTGCACACGCAATCAACAAGAGGAAACGATTAATATGCCTCATTTTTTAAAATCAATACTTCTAAAACATTTATTTATTTCTTAAAAAACGCGACTTTTAAAAAAATATCATTTATTTGTGTGTTAGAGAGAGCCAAATTGCTCTTTAGACAGCACCTCAGCTAACTTTGGATTATTTTGTTTGAAATCACTTTCGTAATAATTTTGTAAATCAAGTTGCAAAGTGAAATGATCTAAAGCCACTGAAGGATTCAGGTTTTGAACTTTTTGGAATTAATGCAATAAAATTCGAGTTCAATGAACATAAAACAAAATCCTACAATCTTGAATCTTCCAACATCCAATAGTTCATTTCCAACAGTATAAAAAAATTCAATAAAATTTTCAACGGACTATCCATTTGGACTAGGGCTCTTAGATCTAGCAAATTTCTTTAAAACATCTTCAATTTCCTTCAAAGAGACAGGGTATCCTACTCTAAGGCCTTCCTTAGGAGAAAAAAGTGTAGGATAGTTCTAAATAACTTGTAACTATTGCAAAACCAAGATCCCTATATAGATCGGAGAAATGTTCTACAACAGCTTGTTCCAAGTCTTTGCTCCCATATATCAAATTTCCTTGCCTATCTTTTAAATCCTAGATAGAATTTGAGGTTCTTCTATGATTGGCGAATCTATGAAAAAAAATTGTATTGTTATTTGCTTGAGATAACCATATGGCTTGGCGTTTGAGCCTCTAAGATTCTTCTTCAATCTTCTTCAATCTTACTTTTTCTGGCCTCCAAGTTAGCTAACTAATCTTTTGTCTAACTCAAGAAAATACCAAAGGAATTACTGGAATAATAAAAATCAATTTCTTCTTCAATAATTAGTAATCCTTTCTTCAATTTTAACTTCTTCGCATTTTCCAACAGAATCACTACCTTCTTTAACTCTTTCATTTTACCAACGAGTCTATGCATAGTAGTATATCCATTATAATTTGAAAGAGACCTTCATTTTTCTCTAACTAGAGTAGAAAATTATGCATGGATTTCTCAACCTCCAACTGCAAACATTGTGGAATATGATATGAAATACCAACTTTAACCGACCAAGGTCAAAATTTTCCAACCGACTTAGCCAAATATTCTGCAATTAAAAATCGATCAAGTGCCTTAGCAACCCCTATTGCAGTAGTCCTTCAACCAGTTATCCTAGTAAAATATAGAGAAGTAGGAAGGAAATCAATTAGTTGAAACTCTTGAAACAAAACTTGAATGAAGACCGATAATGGGTGTAAAAAAGGACTTCTACCCCACACTTAGTAGGCAAAGAGAGTCAAATTTAGATCACCTCCAAGAATCAACTAAAAATCATTAAGTAAACCATTGCCAACCACTCAGTTCCAAAACTCCTTCCTACCAAATTAAAGTCCATATCAGTTTATATTTTTTATGATATGATCTAATCCTTTGATCCTTCCTTCCAAAAGTATCCTTGCACAAGTAATAAATGGTCTTATATCAGCCACAGTTGGGTTCCAAATTGCAAGTAAACCCTATGAATGACCACTAGCATCAACTGAACAACATTCCTAACAAAGACAATTATTTAAAAAATCTCAGAAGCTTTGGAACCAATTCACATCGTCTCTTGTATCATAATAACATTGGGTTTAATCATCTCAAAAGGTATGTTAAGGGTGTTCAATTTTGCAGTGCCCCACATACCTATAATATTAAAAGAAGTAATTATTTTTGGAACTTCCATTATTACACACCTATTTTTCACACTAATAAGTGTCACACTTTCATCACCATGTGGGAGTGTTTGTTATGACCCCTGGATATGTTGGAAGGGAAACCTATCATTTGGAGGTCAAAATATTATTTTTCACCTTGATTTATTAGCCTTCTTTGAGCTTCATTGCCCCCCTGCCCATATACAGAGGAGCATGAAACCATGTTATTTCCCTTTTCCCAGTTTTGAGGGAGGGATAAAGTCCACTATATCCCCCTTTTCCCAATTCTGAGGGAGTGATGAAGTTGTTACAACCAACTTTGTCTTATTTGAGAGGTTGTTTCAAATATATTTTAGCTGGTTAAGGGTTGGTTCGAGCTATCCTCTATCCAAGGCAAGTTCAATCTTGTATGTTCAATCAAATTCTCTTTTGATCCTATCCTCTTCTCAAATCATCCTATGGTTTTTATGCCTCAAAATCCTATATAATGGAGACCATTCTTGGGTGAAAAGGGAGGAGAATTTTAAAGCATCATACTTATGATCTTGTAACACTCAAATGGATGGAAAGGCAAGATTGGAGGAGATGTTGCAAAATAAAGGCTAAGGTTTTAAGTGCTTCTTATGTATGATTTCCATATTTATTAACATAAACTTGGCCTATTCTCCCAAATTTGTGTTTATTATGTTGAATCTACAAAATTTTTATCTTTCCTTGGTTTGGTAATTAGATTTATTTATGCTCAATATACATATTGCATAGGAAAGGAGTTTCTCTTTGTTTCTTACAGGATCTCATATGCACCATAAGATTGGAATTCAAAGCTAGGAGATAGAGTAATTAGGAGTAGCATGGTCGATCGTCTAAAGAGAAGTAGGGCATCTACTCCCATTTTCCTTTCCCTTTATTTGCTTGTTTGTATTTGAGCTAGATATAGGGAGAAGTTAGTGTCAATTTGTAATCTTCTGTCTTGGATCAAAGGAGTCTTGATCCAAGGGAGACCTCACCTATCCGCATGGGAAACTTTTACACCATAGAAACTGGTGACACCATTGAGGAATGATTTATATTAATCATTTCTTAGTTTCTACCCCTTTGAATTTTTGTTTGTTGCTCGATCTTTTCGAGTGTGTGTTTTTCATCTGAATTTTCCCCTTCCCTCATCATCATTGGGAATCTCTTTGAACCAAGAACCTAACCCTTTTTCATATCTGAGCAAGATTGGTTTAGTTTTCACCACTTTATAGACTCCATCCCCCCTATAAGGGAGTACAGGGGGATAACATCTTGATTAGCCCCCTCTCTCAATGTTTGGGGGAGCGACAAACCCTGATTACCCCCCACTCTCATTGTCTAGGGGAGCAATTAAACCTAGTTTATCCCCTTGTCTGCAGTGTTACGGGGGCAATAATCCTCTTTCTGAGTGGATTTTTTACCTTTCCTTGCTTGATATCAGTTGGATTTTTGTGTCATGGATTTATGTCAGAGTCCTTCATGCATGATTGTGGCTTTGATTGATTGGATATTAGTCATTATCATATTTTTGGTGCCTCTTTTTGAGTTGTCACATCCTATCAATTTGTGAAGTGTACATGACTATCCTGGGATAACTCAATCCTTTGGCAAGGTTTATGTCATCAGTAGTTTGATCATTATCAGTTGTAGGCATTCAAACTTTTGTCACCTTGATTCCAAATACAGGTAGGTGTTTTAATTGTTTTCTTTTGGAGTCCTTTTCATTGATTAGAGGGATTGCAAATGTTGCATTAAGCCTTATTTTCGAGTTTCTCGCTCTTATCCTCTCAGGAAAATTCTATTCCCTTGAGTGTATTTTTGAACTCGTTGGCCTTGATGCAACTTTTCATTTAACCTTTGATCTTTGTTAATTGAATTTTGAGGTTTCAAAACAGTGGTTTTCCTTTACTTTTCATTTTTGGGTTCTTGTTTGAACATGTGATGGAGGTGTTCTTGCATTTGAATTCTTTGGGTTTTTGTCAACTTTTTGAGTTCATGTTTTGTTTGCATCTTTTTGCGTCCTGATCCTTTACATCATCATTGAATTCTTTTTCTTTTTTTTTTAAGTCAAGAAGCAAAAAAGAGTTGCATTTGAAGTTATTTCATTTCATTTGAAAAAGAAAACGAAATAAAATATTGCATGATAGTCAGTGAGTGGAATATTTTCAAACTTGCATTTTAGGAGGAATTAAATTGCATTGGGAATATGCATTTGGGAAAGAAAAATACTCTTTTCTTTACCATATCTAGCATTCATTGAAAATGAAAACTTTGCATTTGATTTTTTTCCATGGTTTAGAGTTGAGTCAAAACACCATCTAGTCCACTTCCATTACCCTATTGAGTTACAAACAACCAAAAAAGGAACAAGGAACATGATCTAAAATCAATTAGACTATTTTTTCTTTTATAGAAAACTAGCAAGTCTAGGATTTTAGGGGCTTGATAGTAGGGTGGAGAGTTAACTCTTTTTTTGGTTGTGGATCCTGATCTTCCTGATTCAGAGGTCGTGTTTCAGTCGTGTCTAGATCACAACCCAGGATGGGGGGTTGTGGGGTTGATTTCCCCCCTACTATAGTCGCCATGGGGGTTCTAGGGGTGGAGACTAATTTTGGGAGCCCCCTATGATGGGGGATTGGGGGAAGAGCCCCCATAGCGAAAAATTTTGGAAAAAAATCCTTGTAAAATGTTGTAATTTCATAGTCATGACTTAGTCAATAATGGGTTATTTACGGGCCCATGGTATTGGGTATCTGATGGTATTTTCCCATGGTGATCCCTCTTTAAAAGGAAGGCATTGTAATACGATTGTATATTGTAGTATTGTAAATTTCTCTATGATTGTGTGAGAGAGACCATGAGAAAGTGAAGATGAAGTTGCAGCAGATGTGTTGCAGGTTGTATCCTTTCATTTATTGGAAGGTATAATAAAAGGACTAGCAATTTCTCCATGGACATAGCCTATATTGGGTGAACCACGTATATTGGTGTCTCTTTTGTATTGTGTTTATGTGTTTTATTTCTACATATTATTTGATGTTATTGTTCTGCGATCCTATTTTCTAACAATTGGTATCATAGCCAAAGGCCTATTTGGTGCATAAACTCACAGGAAAGAAGGGTTCCTGGTTCGAGTGGGAGAAATTGCAGAAGAATTAACGTTTAGGGTTAAAACGTTTAACAACCAAAACTACTAGTTAAGGGAGATACAAATGGAGGAGTATCTATATCAGAAGGATCTATTCCTACCATTGGGAGGAAAAGAGAAATAGTCAGAGACTATGAAGGATGAAGAATGGGAGGTTCTTGGCAGAAAGGCACTTGGAACAATACGATTGTGCCTAGATTCATCGGTGGATTTCAATATTTCAAAAGAAAAGACAATGGAGGGTCTGATGAGTGCATTGGATAAACTGTATGAAAACCCTCGGCCCCCAACAAGGTATTTCTAATGAAGCGTTTATTTAATATGAAGATTTTAGAAGGTGGGTTTGTTGCTGACCATTTAAATGAATTTAATACAATTACTAATTAGCTAAGTTTTGTAAAAGTGAACTTTGAAGATGAGCTTAGGGATATTCTAATCTTGTGCTCATTGCTAGAAAGCTGGAACAACTTGGTCATGGTTGTAGGTAACTCTTTCTCTGGTTCAAACACTTTGAAATTTGATGATGTTGTTGTAATACCCCCATTTTGACCCTCAGAATGTATTTTATTCATATGTGAATATTGTGCATACACGATGTATGAATTCCTAGCATGGATCTCAAGGCCAAGGCCCCGCTAGTGAAAGATCAACTTTAAAAAGTATTTTATATTTGAGAGCCACGTGCTAGTAAACCATGGGGAATTGTAAAAACATGTAAATATTTATAATGCAAATAAAATTCCAAGGGTTGGCTATGGAAGCAACTAAAATGAGAGGGTTGTATGTATCCACTAGGGAGAGGTGAGGGGTTGGGGTATTGAATCCTTTGTTTCCAAATTTCGTCTTGAGAACCCATCTTGACTAGTTATGCTGACATTTAATTTTGTTGTAAGGAGGAAACTAATAAATCATCCCATGAATTTAATGGAGCATGGGAAACTACAAAATTCATATGGGATCAGTTTACTTGACCCATAAGTTAATTTCCTAAGTAGGAATTCATTTTCCATCATCCCCATTCCATTGTGGAACAACTGGACATCAATTTTCATCCTATTATGCATCCCCAGCAATGAAAAATTGCAGAAATTGCAACCAAGAAAGAAGCCATGATTTAGAGTGTAAAAATGGCCAAAATTTGATGTGAGTAGCAAACTAGAGTGGGGAATCCATAGACATAAACCCTGGTGTGAATTTGAGAGTGTCAAAGGCCTGAAAACCCATAGGAAGACTCATATTTGGAACCCGAAAAGTTGAATTTCTTGATTGAGAGCCATGTGGCCAGAATTCAGAAAATCCAAGAGTGGATTGAATTGGGAGAAAGATCGGAGGTTGGAAATGCTTGACAAACCTAGTGAAGGAAATAACCTTTGAAGTGTTTTCAGCTTTGTCCTTACTATGCCCACCCTGAAGAGCACTGGAGGGAAGGGGCACCTGAGGGAATGTGTCGCAGAGAAGGGGACCTTCCTTGTGTTGTGTGTGGTAGATATTGTGGGTGCCAAGGATGTAAGATCAATTGAGATGTTTGTAAATCTGTGGTTGAGCTCGTTGGCTTAACATTCTCCTTCCCTTTCTCCCTGCATGTTTGAAAAACCCAGCTGTGTGATGGCTTATTTTGAGTTATTATGCCTATGGTTGTGAGTGAGCCTAATTAGTTCCTCCTTAGTGTATACATATCCCATATCAGGGGTGGTCTCTCATCTAAATTAATATAGGTTGGATAGAGACATACGGTTGGGTGGAACATTGCTCCTCCATAGCCAATTGCTTGGGCAATTTCAATTAAAAGATAAGTGTTCACTGTTGTTTCTAATTATGCCAAATTCATGTATTATAAGTAATTGTTTAATTATATCAAATTGAAGGAAATGATCCCATTTGAATTGTTAAAATTGAATGCATGTAAATAGCATAAGATGAGTTTAATTATGTGGATGATTTTATTTTTATGCCTGTGATGAAATTGTTGGTATATGCATGTTGTGTGTGCACTGCTAGAGTTTAATTCCACTGTGTGTGTTATTATGCATTTGCACATGCATTGAGATGTTAATGAATTTGATAATATGGCCTTAGGGGCAGAATTTAGCACCTCATATATTGTTCATGTTCCCTCCACTAGTCGGATTGATGGGAGGGGACACGACAGTTGTTGGTGTTATTCTTAGCGAGGAAATGTAAAGGAAAAGCACACATGAGACATCAGGTAATGTGTTTACCATGGAGAGGAGGGGAAGACAAAAGGAGAGAGGAAAGAGGCTAGGTAATCATGGGAATTCTCTTGTGTGCTTGCATTATTGTGTCCATGATTGATATGATGTACATGTTGTTCTCTCATTTAAGATCCTAGATTAGATTGAACTAAATTCTGAAAAATTAACATGGTATCAGAGCTAGCATGAAAGAAGGCATGGTATGGCATGTATGACACTTGTTGCAATTGTGAACCTAGGGCCTAATACAGTAAAAACCAGTCATTGTAGCACTTTGGATATAAATACATTTTGGAGAGGTTTCAGGGTCTAAAAATCATACAGGGCGAAGCTAAGATCCCCATGTACCTTTTGTCCAAAGGAAAACCTCTAATTCGTTGTATTGTGTGATTTATGATATGTACAATATAGGGTTTCTGCCTCTTCTAGATCTTAGTCATAAACAGGTGACCTTGGAAAAAAGGTCATAACTTGGGCTAGGAAGCTCCGAATGAAATTTTGTAAAAATTAACAGGTAGTGCACAAACTGTACTTTCTCAAATAACGTTTTTAGAGGCTGAAATGGAACCAGTGACACGTGGCAAGCCGTACAAGTTATCTCTCCTATTTTATCCCATAAACAGGTCACGTTGTGACACTTGGCATAACTCTCTCTCAGAGAATCCATTTGAGGTCAGACATATCGGGTTGGAAAGATTACAGGTTGGGATATAAAAGAAAAAATTTCAGACCCTGTGGATCGAAAAGTTCATAGTTACACCAGAAACAATTAGGTACATATTTCTGTCAAAACATAATTATTTTTTAGCATTTTCATTCATGGCTTCCGGAATTTAGGGTTTCAGAGAAAGTTGGAATTTTTGTAATCGGAGACTACGGCTGAATGCTACTCATCAAAATCGAAATTTAGAGACCAATATCAAAAATTTTGGTTGGGAAGAAGGCCGGGCTTGATCAGACCCTAGTTCGGGACTTTGATCGAAAAAGTGGAAAATTAGGGCTTGTGCAAATATGGGAATTTTTCAAATCTATGACCACGGCAGGAAGCTCCTCAGAAAAATAGAATCCTACATCTTTGGATCGAAACTTTTGATTGGGCATAAGGGTGGTCTTTATCAAACCTTAGTTCGAAGTCATGTCCAATGAATCCAGAAGTTTCGAAGGCAAATTTGAGGGGTCAAACTTTACAGTTTTCAAATTCTGGGTATACCAGCTTGATCAGCTCATCAAGGCACATATTTCTATCCTTGAGGAAGTTTGAAATTCAAAGTTTGAATTTTTAGGGTTTCTCTTATAAACCCTAATCAAGTGGATTGGGTTAATACTAGAAGAGAATGGATTGGTCACCTGCATAAGTGAAGAAGTTCATGTTTCAGAGGGAGATGAGGCTAAGGCCTTACATAAGAAGATTACAAGCAATCTCAACAGGTATGACTTATCCAAGTATGTTTCAAGATTTGTTCATGATTAAGTTTATGGTATCTTTGTCTTCATGTTATTACGGTTAGTACAATCTTGATTAAATTTAGACTTGCCGTATCACCTTAATAAAATTATGAATGCATGATAGAAGATACTCATTGATTAGGGTGTTAACACTTATGATTGTACTAATGCATTATGGTGTTGTATGAGGTTTATGTTGTCCGCTAACATGAAAGGTACACCAAGAAAGACAAATCATGTTCTAGTTCAAGAACATATGATCATGATGACATGAAGACAAAGATTCATCCATTGTCATGGATCACTTAGAAGATCTATTTACGAGGTATGTATAACTTGGTTCTATGATCGTTTACCTATGATATATGTTGGTTACTAGCACAAGTCATTGAAGAGGACAAGAAGACATCATGTGGGTATGTTAGACATAACTAGCTAACATACCAATCCAGGTATGTTTTTCCTATATCAAGTTAGAATCCTACCTTGTGTTAGGATCCCTTATATAAGTATACTTGGTATGATTGGTTATGTTTATTCATAAAGTTAGAAATGTAATAATCAAGGGTTTATGCATATTATGTCTCTTATCTTGATTGATGTTTTAACTAACCAGAAGAGTCCTATGATCAAATAAGAATATTCATGAGTAAAAGAAGACTTCCCTGAAACCTTGAATACTAATGTTTATTATCTGTGTTTAAAATGATCATGACTATACATGTTTAAGATTATTTTGTTTTGATAGTATTAAGATTATACTAATGAATGTGTGATTATGAGACCTCGAGGATAACACAATGATGATACTAATAAGCATGCATAGTTATTAAGGATGGATATAAGATCAAGGACAGGTAATCCAGGAAGCTAAGATCAAGAGGGAGCACACTCCAGTTATTCCTGCAAGGAAGCAAAGATCAAGAGGGAGCACACTCCAGTTGTTCCTGCAAGGAATCAAAGATCAAGAAGGAGCACACTTCAGTAGTTTCTGCAAGGATGCAGATATTCAAAGGGAGTTGACCACTTCTCACAATCCACATCAGAATAGAGTTACAGAAAAGAAGCAAAGACTAAGAGGGAGTCAACCCAACAAACAAACAAAGATAAGTATTTGAATTATCATTCCTTGCATATTTTATTGTTTAAATAATATTGTTCAATAATGTATATATTGATGTTTGTAAAATCTCAAGCACAGCTGAATCTAGCTACTGTGGATTCCTCACTGGTGAAAGATTGCACAACATTTGCAAGAATGGCATAAAAAATTTAAATGAATGAAGAACAATACACATGAAATGGTGAATAATATCAATATTATTAACTGTCCAACCTTAACAAAGGTTAAGAACACCCATATATACAAATCTGGAAGAATTCGAATCCATCTGGAGTGTTCACACTGATCTAGCTTAGAAAAAGCTCAAACCCCCCTAGGTTGACCAAAATATCCCAAACCATCCCAAACTGGTTCGAATCTGCAGTGTGAATGCTTGGAATGACTGGACATGCCCATGTGACCTCACACATGTGAATAAACTGGTTGGTTAGAGGTTTGGAGTCTAAAATTGGTCAAAAACCCAGGGTTTCGAAACCTCAAGAGAAGAAGAGAAAGGATGAGAGGCCCAAATCCTCTGAGGGGGTTTCGAATCCTGTCAAGAACAAGGGAAAGAAGGCTGAGAAGATGAAATGTAGCTACTGTCAAAGAGGTTTTCATCCAGAGAGCTCATGCATGAAGAAAACCATAGACACCATGACCCATCTCCTACAGAAAAATAACATTCCTCTTCCTGAAAGTTCCAAGAAGAAGGAGTGCGTTTCTGAAGACAAGGAGAGCTGCCATGCTTTGGTGGCTAGATCATCTCATTCACCTTTGTTTATCATTGATTCAGGTGCCTCAAGGCACATGGCTTCCTCAAGAGACTCGTTTTCTGAACTTGCTCCCTACAGTGGCCTCTCAATTCGAATGGGAGATGACTCAGAAATCCCTGCTCATGGCATTGGGAAAATCTCTATGGAGAATGGCTTCTTCTCCAATGTGCTGTATGTGCCAAACCTTGCAGCAAACTTTCTCTCTGTATATCAAATGACTCATACTGGAGCAGCAAAGAAGGTGGTCTTCACTCAGGATGAAGTGGAGATATCAGAAGTTTCCACCGGGAAAATTGTTGCAAAGGGTGTTGCAAACCATGACATGAAGATGTACATGTTCTCCCACTTCCTTGAATTTTCTTCACCAAGTGTGCTGCTGTCACATGGGAATGAGACCAGCAAGCTATGGCATCAAAGGTATGGGCACCTAAACTACAGATATCTTCAAGTTTTAAGCAAAGAAAATATGGTAGAAGGGCTGCCCCAAATCAGATTTTCGAGTGGAACATGCAAGGGATGCATGATTGGGAAACATCCTGAAAGGAAGTATGACAAAGGGAAGGCTAGGAGGGCTGATCAACCTCTTGGGGTAGTACATTCTGATCTCATAGGGCCACTCCCCACACCCTCCTATGGCTGCAGCAAATATGTGCTCACCTTCATCGATGACTACTCAAGGTACTGCTGGTTATTTTTCCTTAAGCAAAAATCTGAAGTCTTTGATTGTTTCAAGATTTTTAAGAGCATGGTTGAGAACTTCAGTGGGAAGGCCATGAAGATTTTGAGGACTGATAATGGTAGAGAGTATGTCAACAACAATTTGCAGCAGCTCTGTCAAGAGCATGGCATTCAGATGCAACACTCAGTGCCCTACACACCTCAGCAAAATGGTGTTGCAGAGCGCAAAAATAGAGCACTGAAAGAGATGGCAACTTGCATGTTGCAAGCAAGGGATTTGTCTCCCAAATTATGGGCTGAAGCTATGAATTGTGCAGCATATGTTCAGAACAGGGCACCACACAAAGAATTGCAAGGAATCACTCCATTTGAAGCTTGGATGGGCCACAAGCCAAATGTCTCACATTTCAGAATTTTTGGCTCAAGGGCTTGGGCCAGAATTCCACCGGAGAAGAGAAAGGCATTGCAGCCCCAAAGCAAGGAGTCAATCATGGTTGGGTATGCAAAGGATTCCAAGGGCTACAATCTCTTTGATCCATCCACTCACAAAACTTTCATTGAAAGAAGTGTCAAATTCGAAGAGGAAGAATTTTTGCAAGCTAGTGAACAAGGTGATGGGGAATGCTCATTCCCTCGTCTTGATGATGAAGTAAGTAGTGATTCATTCTCTGATATTTCTGATTCTGATATTGCTGAAGATGATGTTGATATGGATTCTGAACATATCCCTCCCTCAAGGCCCAAGTGGGTAGAGAAAACAATTCAAAGTGTCGGAGAGCTAGTGGGAGATCCCCAAGATGCTAGGAAAACTAGATCTCAATTTCACAATTCCTTTGCATATAATAATTCTGATCTGAGTGAGGCATGTTATTTGATGGTTGGATCTGATCCAATGTCATATTCAGAAGCATGTACAGACCCAAGGTGGCAATCAGCCATGCAAGAGGAGATGAACTCACTCCATGAGAACAAAACTTGGGATTTGGTCCCTCTTCCTCCCAAGAGGAAACTAGTGCAATGCAAGTGGATTTATAGAACCAAAATTGGATCTGATTGCTCTGATCTGAAGTATAATGCCAGGTTGGTGGCTAAGGGTTACTCTCAGGTCCAAGGAGTGGACTATACAGAGACATTTGCACCGGTGGCAAAGATGGACTCCATAAGACTAGTTTTGGCAATTGGGGCTTCCAAGCGATGGGAGATTCATCACATGGATGTAAAGAGTGCCTTTCTTCATGGGGATCTGAATGAGGAGATATATATGCAGAAGCCTGAAGGTTTTATTTCTGATCATACACTTGTTTTCAGGTTGAACAAGTCACTCTATGGGCTCAAGCAAGCTCCTAGAGCATGGTATGCAAAAATGGACAATTTTCTGCTATCTTTGGGGTTTGAGAGGTGTAAGTCTGATCCAAATGTGTATATGCAGCATGTTAGTGATCTGATATTGATTATTGTACTGTATGTTGATGATCTTTTGATCACTGGTAGCTGCACCAAAGAACTTGACTCGGTTAAGAGAGCATTACACAGTGCATTCTCCATGACCGATCTAGGATTGCTAAAACAATTTCTGGGTTTGGAGATTGATCAATCTGTGAATGGAATTTATGTATGTCAGTCAAGGTATGCTTCAGATTTGCTGCAGAAATTTAAGATGGCTGAATGTAAGTCTGCAAAATTTCCATTTCTTTCAGGAGTTAAGCTTACAGAATGGGGTTCTTCACCACTAGTTGACAGTTCGTTGTATAGACAACTAGTTGGGAGTTTGTTGTATCTTACACACTCTCGACCAGATTTGTCTTATGCTGTTGGGGCTGTTGCAAGGCACATGCAAGAGCCTCATGAGATCCATTGGAAGGCATCCAAGAGGATCCTTCATTATGTTCAGGGTACTAAGCCTTTTGGTATCCATTATGCTGCTGGTTCATCCCTTGAACTAGTAGGATTTACAGATTCTGATTGGGCCGGTGATTGTATTGATCGGAAGTCAACTTCCGGTTATGTCTTTATGCTTGCACATGGACCTATATGCTGGTCAAGCAAGAAACAAAGCACTATTTCCTTATCTTCAGCTGAGGCCGAGTACAGGGGAGCAGTCAATGCAGCCACACAATGTGTTTGGTTGCAAGGTATTCTTGCAGAGTTCGGGATTGTCTTTGATTCACCCACTATTCTTTGGTGTGATAATCAAAGTACAATCAAGATTTCTACCGATCCAGTACAGAGACAGAGGACCAAGCACATTGAGATACACATGCATTACATTCGGGGGTTGGTGCATGACCGGATCATAGCATTGCAGTATTGCCCATCCAGTGAGCAAACTGCTGATATCTTCACCAAGTGTTTTACCGAGAAGACCTTCACTCACCTTAGATCTTTGCTTGGGGTGAGTGATGCATGGTGATGATTGGTGTATTTTGATATATGCCACATGTCCATTTTAGAGGGGAGGTTTTATTTCCCATGTGGTTTTCCTCCTTACCTTGGTTACATGGACAAATAAATTTTCATGATGTAAAAGGTGACTTGAGCCTAGTTGCCAAGGCCTTAATTTTTGATATTTCACTAAGTCTAGCTTAAGGGGGGGTGTTAGAACATTTTTCCACCTATGTACATTAATCATTTATTAATGATGATTAATTAGCCCAAGTGATTAATGATTACATCCCTAAGTTGATTAACTACTAAATGGTCAATTATCATGAACTAGATAGCAAATGTGAACAAGTGCTGAGTCAAACCAGCTAAGTGAAGCGCTCCCCAGGGCAATTAATGCACTTAGCATGCCTAGAGCGCCCTCCTCAGGTCATTTAATGCACTCAGCATGCTTCTCTTCTACCTAGGGCGCATTTGCTCTCTTTGTGGACAATCTTGCCTTGTTTTTTCCACAAAGAGAGCAAATGCGCCCTAGGTAGAAGAGAAGCATGCTGAGTGCATTAAATGACCTGAGGAGGGCGCTCTAGGCATGCTGAGTGCATTAATTGCCCTGGGGAGCGCTTCACTTAGCTGGTTTGACTCAGCACTTGTTCACATTTGCTATCTAGTTCATGATAATTGACCATTTAGTAGTTAATCAACTTAGGGATGTAATCATTAATCACTTGGGCTAATTAATCATCATTAATAAATGATTAATGTACATAGGTGGAAAAATGTTCTAACAATGTTCCTAGAAATAGGTTGTGTATTATGCATATTAGAATAGTTGCATTGTGGAACAATATACTACTAATATTCATGGGTAAGTGGCCTATGGCACTGTACAACATTCCATTGCTACTTATCTAGAATGAAACCTCTTTGTTGACATGTTGGGAGTTGTGCACACTCTTAACAATGTTCTGGTAGAGATTGGAAGACATCTAGAAAGTTACGAGATATGGATAAATGTTGTATTGAAGCATTGGCTAACATAATTGCATGACTGTATGACATATTTCTTTATGTGTAAGAATTTGTTCTGAAAACTATGATATGTTTTCTAATCATGCAATTTAACTTGTTGTGTAGTAAAGATCGTATACCATCACCTACAAAAGAAGGACTACAACATTTGTTCATCAACAAAGTTATCTATTGAAAATATTGAAGATATTGAAGTTCCCAAGATCTGGGAAGAATACCATGATCGAGGAGTACCAGCCGATCATGAAGATGTTTGGGATGCAGTCCCAAGACCTGAAGGAGAGTCTATAGTGACTTCCAAGAGGATCTACAAGATCAAGCATGCTGCAGGTGGTAGCATAGAGACTTTTGCTCCTATAGCCAGATACACTTCCACGAGATCCGTACTTGCTATGGCTACAGTGATGAAATGCAAGATACACCAGATGGATTTCAAGACAGCTTTCATGAATGGTGTAGTTGAAGAGGAAGTGTATGTGGAGAAGCCACTTGGTTCTGAGACACGTGACAAGGAGTCATATATGTGCAGAACTTGGTATGGTAGGATAGACAACTTTCTATCTAGTTTGGGCTCTACCAAGAGTAAAGCGGATTCCAACCTTTACTACAAGGTTGAGGAAGGCAATCCAGTGATACTACTTTTGTATATGGATGACCTGTTTATTACAGGTGAAGATAGATTGATTTTCGACACGCAGCGGAATCTTGCTTCCGAGTTCAAGATGAAGAACTTGTGGATGATGCACTATATTCTAGGTATGGAGGTGTGGCCAAGTGTAGATGGAATCTTCCTTGGACAAGGGAAGTATGCAGTAGAGATCCTGAAGATGTTCAAGATGATGGACTGCAAGGCCATGGCCACACCTATGGCATCGAACCTAAAGCTTCTGTGTGATGCTTCATCTGATCTGGTTGAGTCACTATGTATCATCAGATGATTGGGTCCTTGATGTACCTGACGAGCCCAGATATTTGCTTTGCGGTGAACACATTGAGCCAGTTCCTGACGGATCCAAGGAGTGTTCACCCGGTTGCTGTAAAGCATATTCTGAGGTACCTGAAGGGTACAGTTGATTAGGGGCTCAAGTATGATGCGAATCAAAATTTTAACCTACAGGGTTATGTTGATTCGGATTGGGCAGGTAGCGCTGCAAATAGGAAGAGCACTTCTGGGTGCTGCTTCAATGTGGGATCAGGTGTGATCTCTTGGTTTAGCAGGAAGCAGTCTTGCATAGCATTGATTACAACCGAGGTAGAGTATGTTGCAGCCTGTTCAGTTAGTTGTGAGGCAGTATGGCTGAGGAAGCCACTGTTTGAGTTATTTGATCTACCATTGGAGGCTACTGGTATATTTTGTGACAACCAGAGCTATGTGAAGTTGTCTGAGAACCCGGTGTTCCACAACAAGTCGAAACACATAGAGATCAAATATCACTATATCAGGGATATGGTGCAGAGGGGAGTAGTGAAGCTCCTGTATGTTGCAATGGATGAGCAGATTGCAGATGTGTTGACGAAGCCACTAGCCAGAGTGAAGTTAGAGTACTTTAGAGAGAGGCTTAGTGTTCTTTGGATCATTGACACTTCGAGGAAGATGTGATGGAGACATTTGTTGTAGCCATTCCTAGCATGGTGGAAGGGGGATCCTTCACATGGCT
This sequence comes from Larix kaempferi, assembly GCA_027924585.1. Taxonomy (NCBI): domain Eukaryota; kingdom Viridiplantae; phylum Streptophyta; class Pinopsida; order Pinales; family Pinaceae; genus Larix; species Larix kaempferi. Next base: position 21,977,114 of record BSBM01000825.1, on the reverse strand, counting down.
GTGGATGTAAGCACTGGATGATGAGCATCAGGATGATGTTCTAGTTTCTGCTATGTATGATCAGTTGGATCATTTACATTTGCATGTATGTGTATGCATCATGTTGGATGTTGGATATGATCAGTTGGATCATTTATGTATGTACGCATCATGTTGGATGTTGGATATGATCAGTTGGATCATTTATGTATGTATGCATCATGTTGGATGCTTGGACCATGCATCTGTATATGTATCAGGTGGATACGTTGTATGAGCAGGTAGATCATATATGTTGATATGTATCAAGTAGATACATTGTGTGGATCATATATCTATGTATGTATCATGTGGATACATTGTGTATGGTGATATGTATAATGTAGATACTTGGTATGCATCATGTAGATGCATTGTATGATCAGGATGATCATGGATTACGAGCTTCTCCAGATGACATGCATCAGGACGATGCAGTGATGATGATCAGGATGATCATGTGTACATCAAGATGATGTATGGAGAGTATCAGGATGATACTCTGTGGCCATGGACAGGTTGTGCAGATGAGCATGTAAGTAGACCTGGGAGATCTGGACAGGATGAAAAACGCCTCAGATGCTTCTTCGAGGCATTGCTCTGGGAGGACATGTAAGTAGACCTAGGAGATCTAGACGGGATGAAAAAGGCCTCAGATGCTCTTTTGAGGCATTGTCCTATGGCATGTATGTGGACCTGGGAGATCTGTACAGGATGAAAAAGGCCTCAGATGCTCTTTCGAGGCATTCCCATGACCACATGTAATATGCTCCTGGGAGATCTAGACAGGATGAAAAAGGCCTCAGATGATTCATCCAAGTTTTGTAGTGGACCACATGTAATGTGCTCCTGGGAGATCCGACAGGTAGAGCTGTGTGCTCATAATAGCCTAGGATGCTTCAGCCAGGTTTTCTGGAGAGATCACATGTAATGTGCTCCTGTGAGATCCAACAGGTAGAGTTGTGTGCTCATAATATCCTGGGATGCTTCAGCTAGGTTTTTTTATGGGTCACATGTAATGTGATCCTGGGAGATTCGACAGGTGGAGTTGTGTTCTCGTAACAGCGTGGAATGCTACCGCCAGGTTTTGTGACGCACGTAATAAGTCCTGAGGATTCCACAGTATGGCCAATGATGATGAAGACCTGCAGGTGGTGGGCCTACATCCAGTATGAAAAAGGATTGGCTCTGTAGAACTTCCTATGACGAGTAGATTTAAAAATTGATTGAGATAGCAACAGTAGTGACGATCACGATGACTCGGTGACGATTATCCAGTGACGATGATCCAGAGAAGAATACTTGTGCTAGTTTCTCTGTGTCGAGAAATATCTTCCTAGTTAAGAGGGAGTGTTGATGTATATGTAACGTCGGAATGTATTTCATATATGTATATTGTACTCCTATAGAGATGGTATTATTCCTCTATACAGAAGTGTTTGTATTCCTATAGAGATGTCACTACTCCTCTATACGGAAGTGTCGTCATTTATATTGTAAGTGTCGTGACTTATACTTGATGGGTTATTCGACCACCTTGTTGGGGACGGCCCTGTATAAGTCATGTGGGTCTAAGGGTTATTGTTGATGTATATGTAACTTCGGAATGTATTTCATCTATGTATTTCATATATATTTATTGTACCCTTATAAGAGATGTGTTATTCCTCTATAAGGAAGTGTCGTCATGTGTATTAACAAGTGTCACAAGTGTGTGTACTTGCCAATGGGTTATTAGACCACCATGTGTGGGGTAGGCCCTGAAATATATATTATATTGTTGATGTACCTAGCTAGACAAGTTGGCCCCATAGTGGAATTGGGAAAATAGGTTAAGTATAAATAGAGATCGGTAGATCTCTATTTGGATCACTCGGAAACCCATACTTCTCTCACTCAGAAAGTGGCGCACTAGTGAGGAGGAGGATCATCTGCTACTAGGAGACTATCTTAGTGTATTTTGGTTGTACTTTGGTTGAGCCATTGCTCTCTCTATCTCTGAGGAAGTTGTGGGGTTTTTCACCTTAAGGTTTTCCCCATGGAAACTTTGTGTCTCTTATCTCTCATGCTTTTGATTCTTGTGATGCTTTACATGCTTGATATGATTGTTATGCATTGATATACTATACATGTTATTCTCTCAATAAAGATCCTAGAGTATTGTGAATTAATGCTCAAAATTTAACACGGTATCAGAGCTAACCTAAGAAGAAGACATTTTGCAGTGATGGAAACTTGAGTTTCTTGTTTATTGGGTTTCTCTCCACACATTTTGGAAAAGCAGTATAGTAGATTGACTCTACTCATCAAGGAGAATCTATCTGTCCAATTAGAATTCAATTCTGACCATTTTCAGATTTGGCCCTAAATATTAGGGTTTCCTCAAAAATAGGAATTTCTGTTATCTGAAGACATAGATGGAAGATCCTTGCAAAAATCGAAGTTTAGAGATTTGGATCAAGATTTTTGGCTTGGTAGATCTACAGGAAACTCAAACCCTAATTCAGGGCTCTCCCTAGTGAACCCGGGAGGACAAAAAGGAAAATCTGAAGGGTAAATCTTTGCTGATCTCAAATTCTGAATACACCAGGCTGATTAGCTCATCAAGGCGCATCTTTCTATCCTTTCAAAAAGTTGAAATTCACATTTTTAATTTTTAGGATTTTTCTGATAAACCCTAATCCGGGACCAGATCCAGTGTAATGTCCCCTCCTATCATACCAACATGATCGAGAGGATCATTGGGCTACAACTGGGCATCTAGCCCCATGATCTTATCCATAAGCATTCAGATATTAAATCAGGCATATAAATGTATTAATAACACAGCGGAAGTAATTTCAAATACACATTCATCATACATTCAAGATATCCATCGATTGATAATTGCAAATTTAACACAAGGGAATACTTATCTCAATAAGGTAGTCCCAAGCAACTGCCTACGCTTCTGCAACGTTCCACCCAACCGTAGGCCAGTGTGCTCAATCTCTTAGCACCACTGCCACCCCCCGAGCTGGGCATGATCTCCACAAGGAATTAGGGAACAACAGGGTCTCTCATAACCATAGATACTCCAGCATCAGACATACCAACCAGCAGTTGGGTTTTTGAGGCTGCTAGGAGATGGATGCACATAACAGCAAAAGAGTAAGTGCTGGGCATGAGAAAAAAAAATGATTCTAAAGTGAAGTTCCCAAGAATGGGTTTCTAATAGTTCTAGAAAAACGTGGGCAACCCAAAACGAAAGGGAGAAAATGGGAAATCAACCCCAGGAGAACAGATTCATTTTCAGAAGAATACTCATGGGCATTTCGTGGGCAAAAACGGCCTCCATAACCCCAAAAACCGTGGCTCTCTTCTCCCCAGCCAATGATTAACCAAAAACGAGTTTATGGGCATGGAAAAAACGCCGGAGATGGTGAAAAACGTGAAGGATAAAACACCCACAGGCTCAGACTGCGTGAGAGGATGAATGCCATGGGTGTAGAATGGCTTTTGGGACAATTTCGTGGGGGTTTTCTTTCCCAACAAGCAAAAACACGATTTTCCAAGTTGATGGCTTGCCCATGCACGAAAATTGACAGCCATACCTCTCCCATCCCAAGGCATTCATTGTCTCAACCAATTCTTGGAAGAATTAAATGATTGGGTGCATGAGACCAAGTGGGTAGTTGAGAGTTCATGGGTTTCCTCAATGAAATGGCTTAACACCATAGCTCAAGGGTTTGGTTATTTCCCCCCCCCCCATACCTTGTAAAGATCATGCCCCCATCTCTTCGTTGCATTGCGTAGCTGGTTGTGGGTCTCTTTCATTAAATTCGTATTTACATGATGTCTGATTTACAATCATGCCCCTCTAGCACAAGATCCATAGGCATCTATCTCTTTAATTTTCGGTACATAAAATACTAAATCAATGGTGGGGCCTTGGCCTTGAGCTCCTCACCATGATTAAGTTACAATATTTACATCATTTACAATATTAATGCAATAGGGTCAAGCTGGGGACATTACATTCCCCTCCCCTTGGAATAACACCGTCCTCGGTGTTCCAATACATCAGAAATAGATACCCTCTTTACATATATCCAAAATTCACAAAAACTTTGCAGATCTGCCCTGCATTCTGTTCTTTACATTGAATTTTCAGGACCAAGTCCTTTGATCTTCACGAGCTGCTGCTGCTAATTCGGATCTTCTCGCTCATCCATAAGTCTGAAAACTTTATGGTTGCTACCCTCTTGAGGTTCTCTTGTTGGGCAGTTGCGGAGGTAATGATCCCCTTCACAATTCCAACACTTCACGGGTTGCTTCATCTTTACTTGCTCAATTTCCTTTGAGTCTTCCCACCTGGAGCGTTTCTTAATCAGACGATTGGATGAATGCTTCTTCACTGATCCACTTTTCTTTCCCTTGCTGATTGCGTTCACAATGCTTTTTACCTCTTTCTGCAGACGAATAGAGTCCTGCAAGACCTTGTGGTTCACCTTGTTCTGCTGCTTTTGCATCTTGAGCATCTCTCCAAGATTGTCTTGGGTCTTGGCAATTGTTTGAAGAAGACTTTCAGCCAATCCTAATAGCCCTTGGTCTGCCTCCATGGTCAATGGAAACAACTGACCACACTTTGCTCACTAGCACACCTGCCTGCACCAACTGCAACCAATTGATTCAATTTTTACCTGTGAAATTCATCATTACAATTCTCGTTAGGTCAAGCATAACCCACAATATTAAAAATCAGTCAATGGTTTTTCCCAGTTGACATGGATAGTCCATGCCTTACTCATGAGACTTCCACACTTTTCATGCTTGCCTAACATACACATGAATTCCTTCATGTTCATCCATTCACAAGAAATTCATTAATTAGCATTCACAATTCACTTTAATCAAATACCACACTTTTACTTTCAGTCATGCATGCATTCAGCATTTTTTTTTTTTTTCTAATTCTATAATTGCATCAATAAAAGGGAAAGAGAGAGCAGTAAGAGTTTCTCCTTTTAGTCTTGTTCCATTTTGGAACCCACACCACCGCTGTGGTTTTCATGCTCCTGTCCTCTTTCACTTCAACGTGAATGCTTGACATTCCCTTCTTGGCTATGACACATAGTGTCTATAGTTTATTCTGGACCTCTCAACCATGGAGTTCCTCCACTTGGTTGGTCTAACCCTTGGCTGCTAGGACTCACACAGCTCCACTAGCCCCATCTTTCATTATTGCTCATGCTGAGCTCTTCAAGGTGGTTACATGTCCACCTGCATCCTTAAGATGCTTCAAGGTTCTTGCTTCCAACAATACCTACGTTGGATGTCTTCACTTTATCCCACAAGATCCTTCTTTGCTTTCCAAGCATTGAGTTTCCCGTGGATACAACAATGAATGTTGGGCCAGCACGTAGGCTACTCCACAACCATTCTAATAGGCAATGCCAGGCCAGTACGCTGACTGGTTTCATCCATTGTTTAAGGGAATGTTTGGCCAGCACGTCGGCTGCTCCACAACATCAAGTGGTTAATGTTCCCAACAACTACCCTCTGAATTTTCCGAGAATTTTATAGTTCCAACCAGTTACTCTCTGGCTTTACCAAGCATTTATAGCTCTTTCCAAGGTCCTTGTTTCCTGTAATGGCCAAGGTTTCCAACAAAGAAACAACAGCGTATTAGCTTGGTTACGATAAGATTCGTACCTGAAATCTTCATTATTCCAAACAAGAATTAAATGAAAATGAATACTTATCTGTATTGTGCATTTCCTCGTTACTCCACAGGTTTCCTTCTCTGCTTTACAAGCCTTGGATTACCTGTGGGGTGGATGTTTGGCCAGCACACATGCTACTCCACAACATCATCCGAATAGGCAATACCAAGCCAGTGCGCCGACTGGGTTTATCAGGCATCCCACAAATCAGTATGCTAAGCCAGTACGCCGACTGGGTTTATCAAGCATTTCAAAAATCAGTATGCTAAGCCAGTACGCCGACTGGGTTTATCAAGCATTTCAAAAATCAATATGCTAAGCCAGTATGCCGACTGGGTTTATCAAGCATTTCAATAACCATTTCCAAGCCAGTTCTCCGACTGGGTTTGTCAGGAAATAACACCTTTTCACCAATACCTCCACAACATGCAAGTAACCAATGCCAAGCCATTACACCGACTGGGTTTATCAGGCATCCAATAACCTTTCGCCACAACTCCCAAATAACCATTGCCAAGCCAGTACGCCAACTGGGTTTATCAGGCATACAACAACCATTGCCAAGCCAGTGCACTGACTGGGTTTATCAGGCAATATGAACAACAAAATATGATTATGTGGCTCCTTCTCTTGTGCAACCAGTGGTTCCCTCCAGGAACTCCATAGGTGACTCACTTGACTGCAGGCTAGCATGGCCCCACAATACTCACTCACACTACACAAGGATGATACCCCTTTCTGCAACACAGCTCCTCGGTCCTATCCATCTCTTCTAGTGTCCTTTAGTGCGAGCGTAGAAAGGTTACCACTGCCCATACAGTCCTCTTGAGCACCCTTTCTTCACTTTGCCTCTTACGTGCAACATCAAGTTGCATTTGTATAAGCTGTTAGCACAAGAAGGATAAGCAGACTCATTAGTAATGGCTGCTCTAAAATCGTAACCACATTTCATAACATTCGCTATCAAGTATTGAAACACCAGGAATGCGTCCATTCCCTTAGGGTGTAATCAATATTGAAAACCCTAACATGACCCAGCACCAGAAAAGGTGTGCACCCCCTTTCCGATGTGTGCCATGTAGGCCCTAATCATACTCAAGCAGTCTGTAATGATATACATAAGATAGAGCATGCTCTGCACATTAACCATAGTAATTTAGACATGAATGTTCTTTTCTAGGGTCACAGAATACTCATTCATTTTGCAGATGTGCCTCACATGCCTTCTGGGCATAGCTTTACCATCTCACTTTCATGGTTTACCGTCATGCGGTTTGGCTGAGACATTATCAATGGCGTTTCACCCGAAACCCATTCCCAAAGCATGGGATCCTTCCCATCTAGTTTGGCTTCCGCAGGCCATCACACATGATCTTCCCGCAATGTGTCATCCTGGCACACTTTATCAAATAGCCAAACAGTCAGCAACATTTAGCAATAAGCTTCAAATATGATTGTTCCATAACCAATCAATAGCATTAATAATTAAATTCAATATAAATTTTACAATTCTGTCTCCTACAGAAATTGATTTGCTTAGCAATGAGGCTATCCTCATATTGTTTGGCTCCTGTAAGTGACATCACTCTGCCCGTTATGGTCTTATGCCTGCTGCCATACATGAGCATCTACTTACAGCACGTCCTCCTAACACAATTTCATATAAGCCAAACAGTCATTAGCAATTATTAGCAAATTTTCAAATCCGAAATATTTACAAATCTGATATTTACAACTCTTCTCACTAACGGAACTTAGAGCTCTTAACCATGAGATTCCTCCTCATAAGCTCCAGATCAAATTTCACAGTCATATCATTCATAACATCCCATGAAATGATCCTCAAATTATCATCAATTCATCATTTCATTCATTATTTATTTTGCAATGACATATGTATCATCCCTATGCATTCATACAATGCATCACAAGATTTATAAAATCTCTTAATGCACATCTACTCAATGCTACTTTGCATTGTTTCATGAGTACTATACATCCAAGCATATTATGATCGAAACATGACTATCTCATATAACTTGCATTACCATAATCAGGACCACCAGTCCTCACTTGCTTTGGTTATCGAGCACATAACCATCATACACATGGCATGATATAAATTCATATGAATGCATTGAGATTTCTAAACAGTCATAGGGTGTAAGGATCATTTCCTTCACTTACCCACACCTCACCAAGCTTGGTAGGTTAACAGCCCCAAGCGGTATTTAATATCATATGCAAACTATCTCAACATAACTCAAACATAGTTGAAGAGATCTTACCCATTCCTTTTCAACATTCATGCAATTTGGCACCAATAATCATTACCTGCATGGTTACCATTAACATCGCCTGATGTTACCTGATCAATTGGCCTCTTACCAAGGCTGCTCAGTCCTTTTTCCAACTTTATGATCATAGATTTGTTGCACCATTCTTTCTACATAAGGTTGTTGGCTTCATGCAACAACATCCTCAGCACATTTAGCCATGCTCTTTGGTTATCTTTGGTCCTACAACCAATACCAACATCAATAGTGATTATCAACCACAGTATTCTCCATTAGTGGTTCATTGCATATGCAGACTTCATTATTCTACCAATATACAATATCCTATTTATGCACAAGCATTTCCATATGCATTATGCACTGTTTGTTAAGATGCCATCTAGTGCATATACATCTATGTAATCCTTTACATTTTTAATGCCATATGACAATTTCATAATTATAAGTACGATAACAAACAGAGTTTTAGGAAATTCTTCCCTTTTCGATCCCACATCGTAACCTGGAATTCATGTTCCATATCATGCAATTGTAGAAATTGCCCATATTGACAACAAAATTTGTTTGTCAAAACAGCCGCCGGCACTCTTCTGCACTAAATATCTATAATATATGCAGACCTCATTCAAACCCTGGTTATGTATCATTGTTCCCTGCTGGACAAGCTTTCCAATTCCTGTCTTCATGCTTCATTCCGACACCGGGTGTGGAAACTGCATCTTTTCAAAAATGACAACTTTCACCCCAATTCTACACATTTTACATAGTTGCCTTTTTGGTCCAGAATGCCAACTTTAGTTACCTGTGGAAGAAAATCTATGAAGAATCACAAAAACTTTTCTATCGGGCAGAGTTAGTCCATATAACAGTGAACACTCAGCAATTCACGGATTTCAATTCCGATGCACCATTCATCCTCTATAAATTTCTGGGTTTTACTACTTCTCACTTTTCACATTTTTACAAAATTCCAAATTTTGGGCCAAAAATGGCTATCTCCCAAACGGTGCATTTCTGGAAAATCTTCGTCTAACGGAAACTGTCCGTATTAATGAGAATATGAAATGTCTAGTTCAGTAAAATTTTTGATTCCCACATCTAGGGTCACTTTTGCTGCCTACTAGCTTTTCAAAATCCCGAAAAAGTGGCCCGGAACAATGCTTTTTGGTCTTCTTGATCACCCCGACTTCACATCCTTTGGAGTTTGGCTCCCAGATTCTGAACTTAACATCGTGCCTGCTTCAGGGCCGCGCCTGATCAATTTCAGCTCAAACCGACCTTCCGTCAAGCCTCGGGACTCCGTCCTTCAAAAGTCACTATTATCCATTTTCTGTCAAATCGGAGTGTAATGGGCCCGGGGTCTTCACTGGTTCTTTCATGGCCTCTGTCAATGGCCTCCGAGCCCCACAGAAATCGTCCCATTCTGAGCCCCGATTGGCTATAGCCTTCCGCAAATTTCGGGCCGGTTGGCTGTATCCTCCCGCAGTTGCGGACCGATTGGCGGAATGCTTTCGCAGTTGCGGAACGACTCGGTGAAGTCTTCCGCAATTGCGGAACGATTCGCCGAAATCTTCCGCAATTGCGGAACGATTCGGCGAAGTCTTCCGCATTTGCGGAATGATTCGCCCAAGTCTTCCGCGATTTCGGAAAAGATTTCCTTCCGAAATTTTGGAAGAAATTCCTTCCAAAATTTCCTTTGGACGCCGGGCACTTAGAAATTTTTCTGCTTTTCGGAGCATTTCACCGAATTTTTCCGCGTTGCGGGACAACTCGCTGTATCCTTCCGCAATTGCGGAGCCGTTCGCGGAACCCTTCCGCAGTTTCGGAAGACTTTCCCGAATCCTTTCCGAAACAAACCTTAAACAAAAATTTTGAAAACACTTAGAAAAATTTTCCGCCTTTTTCGGAGGAATTCGTCGAATTTTTCCGTGTTGCGGGACAACTCGCGGAATCCTTCCGCAATTTCGGAAGAGAATTCCTTCCGCAAATTTCGGAAGAGAATTCCTTCAGAAAACTTCCCTTCGCAATTTCGGAAAAACTCGCGGAATTGCTTCCGAAATTTCGGAAAGATTCGCCGAATGCTTCCGCAGTTGCGGAAGACATTCGGGAATTCTTTCCGAAACAGTCTTTTAACAAAAACTTTTTCAAACAGACTCTAAGCAAAAAAAAAATTTAAACACTTAGGAAAATCGAAATCTTTCTTTCTGTCAGAGATGACTGTTATTGGATTTGGCCCATAGAGGCCCAATGCTGCAACCAGCAGCTCTGATACCAAATGTAATGTCCCCTCCTATCATACCAGCATGATAGAGAGGATCATTGGGCTACAACTGGGCATCTAGCCCCATGATCTTATCCATAAGCATTCAGATATTAAATCAGGCATATAAATGTATTAATAACACAGCGGAAGTAATTTCAAATACACATTCATCATACATTCAAGATATCCATCGATTGATAATTGCAAATTTAACACAAGGGAATACTTATCTCAATAAGGTAGTCCCAAGCAACTGCCTACGCTTATGCAACGTTCCACCCAACCGTAGGCCAGTGTGCTCAATCTCTTAGCACCACTGCCACCCCCGAGTTGGGCATGATCTCCACAAGGAACTAGGGAACAACAGGGTCTCTCATAACCTTAGATACTCCAGCATCAGACATACCAACCAACAGTTGGGTTTTTGAGGCTGCTAGGAGATGGATGCACATAACAGCAAAAGAGTAAGTGCTGGGCATTAGAAAAAAAAAACGATTCTAAAGTGAAGTTCCCAAGAATGGGTTTCTAACAGTTCCAGAAAAACGTGGGCAACCCAAAACGAAAGGGAGAAAATGGGAAATCAACCCAGGAGAACAGATTCGTTTTCAAAAGAATACTCATGGGCATTTCGTGGGCAAAAACGGCCTCCATAACCCCAAAAACCGTGGCTCTCTTCTCCCCAGCCAATGAGCTAACCAAAAACGAGTTTATGGGCATGGAAAAAACGCCGGAGATGGTGAAAAACGTGAAGGATAAAACACCCACAGGCTCAGACTGCATGAGAGGATGAATGCCATGGGTGTAGAATGGCTTTTGGGCCAATTTCGTCGGGGTTTTCTTGCCCAACAAGCAAAAACACGATTTTCCAAGTTGATGGCTTGCCCATGCACGAAAATTGACAGCCATACCTCTCCCATCCCAAGGCATTCATTGTCTCAACCAATTCTTGGAAGAATTAAATGATTAGGTGCATGAGACCAAGTGGGTAGTTGAGAGTTCATGGGTTTCCTCAATGAAATGGATTAACACCATAGCTCAAGGGTTTGGTTATTCCCCCCCCCCCATACCTTGTAAAGATCATGCCCCCATCTCTTCGTTGCATTGCGTAGCTGGTTGTGGGTCTCTTTCATTAAATTCGTATTTACATGATGTCTGATTTACAATCGTGCCCCTCTAGCACAAGATCCATAGGCATCTATCTCTTTAATTTTCGGTACATAAAATACTAAATCAATGGTGGGGACTTGGCCTTGAGCTCCTCACCATGATTAAGTTACAATATTTACATCATTTACAATATTAATGCAATAGGGTCAAGCTGGGGACATTACATCCAGTTTTCAACATTTCAAGTGGTAAGACCTAAATCTTTTCTCTTTCCATTTGAAGTACTCTTTAAGATGTCTCCACACCAAGCTTGAGGATAAGCTTGAAGGGGCTGATAACTTCCGAGCTTGGAAGTATAGGATTGGGTTAATCCTGGAAGAGAATGAGTTGGACTCATACATAAAAGAAGACATCCCTATCCCAGAGGATGAAGAGGCTAATGTATTGCATAAGAAGAATTTGGTCAAGGCAAAGAGAATCAATGTTGATTCCATCAAAGACCATCTCATACCCCATGTGTCTTCTCTAAAGACACCCAAGGCTATGTTTGACTCTTTGACCAAGCTATTTGAAGGAAAGAACATAAATCGGAAGATGACCCTACGGAATCAATTGAAAGGGGTCAAGATGTTGAATGGAGAAACCATTCAATTTTATTTCTCCAAGGTCTCTCAGATCAAGGAACAACTTGAAGCTGTAGATGAAATGGTGGAGAATGGTGAAATTGTTATGACCACTTTGAATGACCTACCTAGGTCATGGGACTCCTTTATTCAAGGAATCTGTGCAAGAAAGAAATTGATCTCTTTTAGTAAACTATGGGAGGAATGCTCTCAAGAAGAAGCTAGGCTTGTAGCTCGTAAAGAAAAGATGGGAGGTGAAGATCAAGCTCTCGCAGCTCACACCAAAAGAAGCAAGCCCAAGAAGGAGCACTCTCACCACAGGAGATCCTATCGCAACCAACAAAAGAATAAGAAGGATATGAGATGTTTCACATGCAATGAAAAGGGTAACTTTTCTTTAGAATGTCCCAAGAAGAAAAGGGATAACATCAACTCCAGCAAGAAGAAGAAGGGCAACAAAAGAAAGTTCCATGCTCATGCTACTGAAGATGATGAACGTCCAAAGAAGAAGGCTAGGGCAGAAAGTGATGATAGTGATGATGACTCATTAAGTGAAGAAGAGTATGTTCTAATCTCTGCTCTCACAGGTACTATCTCCCATGGTTGTAATGATTGGTTAATTGACAGTGGGGCTTCCAAACACATGACTGGGTTTAAGGAATCTTTTGTAAACCTATCTGAACATGAATCACCCCATAAGGTGAAACTTAGGGATGATTATCAATACCCAATTAAAGGAAGTGGTGAAGCCTCCTACAAAATAGATTCTGGAAAATCTTTGAAGATGAAAGAATTCCTTTATGTACTTGGGCTCAAGAAGAACTTACTCTCCATCTCTGCATTGGATGCAAAAGGTATGAGGGTTGCATTTGTGGATGGCCAAGTCCTAATGTGGCCAAAGGAAAAGACCATAGATGGTGCAATAGTGATTGGAGAGCAAGAGGGAGGTTTGTATAAATTGAAACGACAATCTGAACATGCCATGGTGCATGAATCCATGGAGCCAAGTGAACTTTGGCATAGAAGACTTGCACATATGCACTATAGGGCACTTCCAATTGCAAGCAAGGCTGTAGAGGGTCTTCCTGAAATCAAGACCAAACATGAAGGTGTTTGAAAAGGATGTGCAAAAGGTAAAAACATTAAGAAGGATTTCCCAAGCAGTGAAAGCAAGGCAAAAGGTATCCTGGAAATCATCCACTCAGATGTATGTGGTCCTATGTCATCCAGTTCTCTGAGTGGATATGTTTACTATGTCTCATTTATTGCTGACTTCTCCAGGAAGACTTGGGTATACTTCATGAAGAACAAAGATGAGGTGTTTGATAAGTTCAAGGAATTCAAAACCTTGATGAAGAATCAAACTGACAAGAAGATCAAAACATTCAGATCCGACAATGGTGGAGAATTCACCTCACGTGGCTTCAAGAAGCTTTGCAGTGATTCAGGGATTAAGAGGGAGTTGACTGCTCCTTATAATCCTCAACAGAATGGAGTTGCAGAAAGGAAGAACAGAACAATCATGGAATAGCAAAGGCAATGTTGCATGACCAGGATCTACCTATGCATCTATGGCTAGAAGCAGCTAGAACAGTTGTATATGTGCAGAACAGAACACCCCACAAGATATTGGAAAACAAGACACCAGAAGAGGTCTTTTCTGGTAAGAAACCTGAAGTCAACCATCTCAGAATATTTGGTTGTCCTGTATACACTCATTTCCCAAAGGAAAAGAGGACCAAACTATATCCTTCAGGAAAGAAGGGTATCTTTGTGGGTTACAGTGAAAGCTCGAAGGATTACAGAATATACTTTCCAAGGTTCAAGAAGATTGATGTAAGCAGGGATGTAACATTTGATGAAAACTCGGCATTCATCAAATCAAGGAAGGAACCTATCGAAGTTTTTGAAGAACCTAAGGAAACTAGATTTCAAGACACTACCGTGACTGAAGCAATTCCAGAAGTTGTTCATGAGTTTGAAGATCTGCAAGAACCTATAGATCCAACCCGTAAGGATAACTCTCACAAGAGGAAACCTGCATGGGCTAGAGAGCTCATTAAATATGCAGAAAGATTTGGCATTCTAGAAGAAGAACACAGAGCAAAGAAGAGAACCAGATCACATACCAGCGATGTTGCTTTACTCTATGACATTATGAATAAAGAACCTTCCAGTTATGAAGAAGCAGCAAAAAAGAAAGAATGGAAGGATGCCATGGTTGAGGAATACAAATCGATAATGAAGAATGATGTTTGGGATGTTGTCCCAAGACCTAAAGAGAAGTCTGTTGTGACTTCCAAATGGATCTACAAAATCAAGCATGCTGCAGATGGTAGTGTAGAGAAATACAAGGCAAGATTCATAGCTCGTGGCTTCTATCAAAAGGAGGGAATAGATTATGAAGAAACTTTTGCACCTGTATCCAGGTATACTTCCATCAGAACAGTACTTTCCCTGGCTGCAGCAATGAAATGGAAAATACACCAGATGGATGTCAAGACTGCTTTCCTGAATGGTGTAGTTCAAGAGGAAGTATATGTAGAGCAACCACTCGGTTCTAAAATACATGACAAGGAGTCATATGTGTGCAGATTGAAGAAAGCCTTGTATGGCTTAAAGCAATCTCCCAGAACTTGGTATGGTAGGATGGACAGTTTCCTATCTACTTTGGGCTTTACCAAGAGTAAAGCGGATTCCAACCTTTACTACAAGGTTGAGGAAGGGAATCCTGTGATTCTTCTCCTGTATGTGGATGACTTATTTGTAACAGTTGATTACAGATTGATTTTTGATACAAAGAGGAAGCTTGTTGCCGAGTTCGATATGAAAGATTTGGGACTGATGCATTATTTCCTAGGTATGGATATGTGGCAGAGTGCAAATGGGATCTTCCTTGGTCAAGGGAAGTACACAGTAGATATCCTGAAGAGATTCGGGATGATGGATTGCAAGTACATGGCCACACGTATGGCATCGAATCTGAAGTTTCTATGTGATGCTTCATCTGAGCTGGTTGATGTCTCTATGTATCATCAGATGATTGGGTCCTTGATGTACCTGACGAACATGAGACTAGATATTTGCTTTGCGATGAACACATTGAGCCAGTTCCTGACGGATACGAGGAGTGTTCACCTGGTTGTTGTAAAGCATGTTCTGAGGTACCTGAAGGGTACAGTGGATTATGCGCTCAAGTATGAAGCGAATCAAAATTTTAACCTGCAGGGTTATGTTGATTCAGATTGGGCTGGCATTGCTCCAGATAGGAAGAGCACATCTGGATGTTGCTTCAGTATGGGATCAGGTGTGATCTCTTGGTTTAGCAGGAAGCAGTCCTGTGTAGCACTGAGTACAACTGAGGCAGAGTATGTTGCAACCTGTTCAGCTAGTTGTGAGGCAATATGCCTTCGGAAGCTACTGTCTACGTTATTTGATCTCCCGTTGGCTGCTACTGGTATCTTTTGTGATAACCAGAGTTTTGTGAAGCTATCCAAGAACCTATTGTTTCATGACAGTTCGAAACACATAGAGATCAAATATCACTATATCAGGGATATGGTGTAGAGAGGAGCTGTGAAGCTCCAGTACATTGTGATGGACGAGCAGATTGCAGATGTGATGACGAAGCCACTAGCCAGGGTGAAGTTCGAGTACTTCAGGGAGAGGCTTGGTGTTCTTCAGATTGATGACACTTCAAGGAAGAAGTGATGGACACATTTGCAGAAGCCATTCCAAGCATGTTGGAAGGAGGATCCTTCACATGGTTGTGGGTGTAAGTGTTGGATTATGAGCATCAAGACGATGCTCCAGCTACTGCTCTGTATATGCATCAGAAGGATGCTAGATATGATCAGTTGGATCATTTATATGTATATGTATGTACGCATCATGTTGATGCTAGATATGATCAGTTGGATCATTTATATGTATATGTATGTACGCATCATGTTGGATGCTTGATATGATCAGTAGGATAATTTGTATATGTTTTGTATATGCATCATGTTGGATGCTTGGACCATGTATCTGTATATGTATCAGGTGGATACTGTGTATGATCAGGTAGATCATGTATGTTGATATGTATCAGGTATGATCAGGTGGATCATGTTTTTGTATTTGTATCAGGTGGATACATTGTATGATCAGGTGGATCATGTATGATGATATGTATCAGGTAGATACTTGGTATGAATCAGGTAAATGCATTATATGATCAGGATGATCATGGATGACGAGCTTTACGATGTTGCTCCAGATGACATGTAGCAGGATGTTTCAGTGATGATGATCAGGATGATCATGTGTACATCGGGATGATGTATGGTGAGTATTAAGTTGATACTCTGTGGCCGTGGATCAGGTTGTGCAGATGAGCATATAATAGCGTCCTGGGAGATTTGCAGATAGTCTTGAAAGTTTTTGCCTATGGCATATAATTTTTCCCTGGGATATCTGGAAAATGCTCTTTCGAGGTTTTGCTCTGGGATGACATATAATAGCTCTTTGGGAGATCTGCAGATAGTCTTGCAAGGTTTTTCCGCTAGCATATAATAGATCCCTGGGATATCTGGTAGATGCTCTTTCGAGGTTTTGTCCTATGGCATATAATAGCGCCCTAGGAGATCTGATAGGTTGAGCTGTGTGCTCATAATAAGTCATGGGATGCTCTTGCAAATTTTTGCCATGACCACATGTAATATCACCCTAGGAGATCCGATAGGTTGGGATGTGTTCCCGTAATAAGTCCTTGGATGCTCTTGCAAGGTTTTGTGGTGACCACATATAATAGCGCCCTAGGAGATCCAATAGGTTGAGATGTGTGCTCATAATCAGTCCTGGGATTCTCTTTCGAGGTTTTGTGGTAGGGTCACATGTAATAGCTCCCTGGGAGATCTGATAGGTTGGGTTGTGTGCCCTTACTAAGTCCTGGGATGCTCTTGCAAGGTTTTGTGATGCACATAATAAATCCTGAGGATTACACAGTATGGCCAGTGATGACGAAGACCTGCAGATGGTGGGCCTACATCCAGTATGAAAAATTATTGGCTCTGTAGAACTTCCTATGACGAGTAGATTCAGAGATTGGTTGAGATAGCAGCAGCAGTGACGATGATGATGACGATGATCCCGAGAAGAAGACTTGTCTAGCAAAACTATGTCGAGAAATACCTTCCTAGTTAAGAGGGAGTGTTGATGTATATGTAACTTCGGAATGTATTTCATCTATGTATTTCATATATATTTATTGTACCCTTATAAGAGATGTGTTATTCCTCTATAAGGAAGTGCCGTCATGTGTATTGACAAGTGTCGCAAGTGTGTGTACTTGTCGATGGGTTATTAAACCACCATGTGTGGGGTTGGCCCTGAAATATATATTATATTGTGGATGTACCTAGCTAGACAAGTCAGCCCCATAGTGTAACTGGGCAAACAGGTTAAGTATAAAAAAAGATCGAGAGATCTCTATTTGGATCATTCGAAAACCCATACTTTTCTGACTCAGAAAGTGGCGCACTAGTGAGGAGGAGGATTGTCTGCTACTACGAGACTACCTCAGTGTATTTTGGTTGTAATTTGGTTGAGCCATTGCTCTCTATCTCTGAGGAAGTTGTGGGGTTTTTCACCTTAGGGTTTTCCTCACAGAAACTCTATGTCTCTTGTCTCTCATTCTTTTGATTCTTGTGATGCTTGACATGCTTGATATGATTGTTATGCATTGATATACTGTACATGTTATTCTCTCAATAGAGATCCTAGAGTATTGTGAATTAATGCTCAAAATTTAACAGTTATTAAACCACCCTAGTGGGGGTCAGCCATGTGGGTCAAAGGGTTATTAGACCACCCTATTGGGTGTCGGCCCAATTAGCATTGTGTTATGTGGTTAAGTTGAGGCCAACCTAGTAAAGGTTATTAGGCAAGTCAAGTCAAGTATAAATAGAGTGCGGGAGGCACTCTATTTCATCATTCTATTCTCTCTCACACTCTTGGGAGAGTGGCACACTTGTGGAGGAGGAGAAGCTGCTACTAGGAGATGTCTATCTCTTATGCTTGGGTTGTATCGTTGCTCTATCTATATCTGAGAAATTTATTGGGGTTTTTCACCTTTATGGTTTTAACCAAGTAAACTCTGTGTCTCTTATGTGCTCGCATTATTGTGTCCATGATTGATATCCTGTAGATATGTTGTACATGTTGTTCTCTCACTTATGATCCTAGATCATATTGAAGCAAATTCTGAAAAATTAACATGGTATCAGAGCTAGCCTGAAAGAAGGCATGGTATGGCATGTATGACACTTGTTGCAATTGTGAAGCTAGGGCTTGATATAGTAAAAACCAGTCATCGTAGAACTTTAGCTATAAATACATTTTGGCAAGGTTTCAGGGTCTGAAAATCATACAGGGCGAAGAAAAGATCCCCATGTACCTTGTGTCCAAAGGAAATCCTCTAATTCATTGTACTGTGTGATTTATGATCTGTACAATATAGGGTTTCCGCCTCTTCCAGATCTTAGTCATAAACAGGTGACCTTGGAAAAAAGGTCATAACTTGGGCTAGGAAGATCCAAATATAATTTCATAAAAAGTGACAAGTAGTGAACGGAATGTAATTTCTCAGATAACGTTTTTAGAGGATGAAACTGAACCAGTGACATGTAACACAGCGTAAAAGTTTGATTTCCTGTTTTATCCCATAAACAGGTCACGTTGCGACACTTGGCATAACTCTCTCTCAGAGAATCCATTTGAGGTCAAACTTGTGGGGTTGGAAATATTACAGGTCGGGATATAAAAAGAAAAAATTTCAGACCCTGTGGATCGAAAAGTTCATAGTTACACCAGAAACAATCAGGTACATATTTCTGTCAAAACAGAATTATTTTTTAGCACCTTCATTCATGGCTTCCGGAAATTAGGGTTTCAGAGAAAGTTGGAATTTTTGTAATCGCAGACTACGGCTGAATGCTACTCATCAAAATAGAAATTTAGAGACCAATATCAGAATTTTTGGTTTGGCAGAAGGCCGGGCTTGATTAGACCCCCCTAGTTCGGGACTTTGATCGAAAAAGTGGAAAATTAGGGCTTCTGCAAAAATGGGAATTTTTCAAATCTGTGACCACGGCTGGAATCTCCTCAGAAAAATAGAATCCTAGAGCTTTGGATCGAACCTTTTGATTGGGCAGAAGGGTGGTCTTTATCAAACCCTAGTTCGGAGTCATGTCCAGTGAATCCGAAAGTTACAAAGGCAAATTTGAGGGGTCAAACTTTACATTTTTCAAATTCTGAGTATACCAGCTTGATTAACTCATCAAGGCACATATTTCTATCCTTTCGGAAGTTTGAAATTCAAAGTTTGAATTTTTAGAGTTTCTCTGACAAACCCTAATCAAGTGGATTGGGTTAATCCTAGAAGAGAATAGATTGGTCACCTACATAAGTGAAGAAGTTCTTGTTTCAGAGGGAGATGAGGCTAAGGCCTTACATAAGAAGATTACAAGCAATCTCGACAGGTATGACTTATCCAAGTATGTTTCGAGATTTGTTCATGATTAAGTTTATGGTATCTTTGTCTTCATGTTATTACGGTTAGTACAATCTTGATTAAATTTAGACTTGTTGTATCACCTTAATAAAATTATGAATGCATGATAGAAGATACTCATTGATTAGGGTGTTGACACTTATGATTGTACTAATGCATTATGGTGTTGTATGAGGTTTATGTTGTCCGCTAACATGAAAGGTACACCAAGAAAGACAAATCATGTTCTAGTTCAAGAACATATGATCATGATGACATGAAGACAAAGATTCATCCATTGTCATGGATCACTTAGAAGATCTATTTACGAGGTATGTATAACTTGGTTCTATGATCGTTAACCTATGATATATGCTGGTTACTAGCACAAGTCATTGAAGAGAACAAGAAGACATCATGTGGGTATGTTAGACATAACTAGCTAACATACCAATCCAGGTATGTTTTTCCTATATCAAGTTAGAATCCTACCTTGTGTTAGGATCCCTTATATAAGTATACTTGGTATGATTGGTTATGTTTATTCATAAAGTTAGAAATGTAAGTAATCAAGGGTTTATGCATATTGTGTCTCTTATCTTGATTGATGTTTTAACTAACCAGAAGAGTCCTATGATCAAATAAGAATATGCATGAGTAAAAGAAGACTTCCCTGAAACCTTGAATACTAATGTTTATTATCTGTGTTTGAAATGATCATGAATATACATGTTTAAGATTATTGTGTTTGGATAGTATTAAGATTATACTAATGAATGTGTGATTATGATACCTCGAGGATAACACAATGATGATACTAATAAGAATGCATAGTGATTAAGGATGGATATAAGTTCAAGGACAGGTAATCTAGGAAGCAAAGATCAAGAGGGAGCACACTCCAGTTGTTCCTGCAAGGAAGCAAAGATCAAGAGGGAGCACACTCTAGTTGTTCTTTCAAGGCAGCAAAGATCAAGAAGGAGCACACTTCAGTAGTTTCTGCAAGGATGCAGATATTTAGAGGGAGTTGACCACTTCTCACAATCCACATCAGAATAGAGTTGCAGAAAATAAGTAAATACTAAGAGGGTGTCAACCCAACAAACAAACAAAGATAAGTATTTGAATTATCATTCCTTGCATATTTTATTGTTTAAATAATATTGCTCAATAATGTATATATTGATGTTCCTAGAATTAGGTTGTGTATTATGTGTTAAATTTTGAGCATTAATTCACAATACTCTAGGATCTTCACTGAGAGAATAACATATACAGTATATCAATGCATAACAATCACAATAAGCATGACAAGCATCACAAGAATCAAAAGCATGAGAGACAAGAGACACAGAGCTTCCGTGGGGAAAACCATAAACCATAAGGTGAAAAACCCCACAACTTCCTCTGATATAGAGAGAGCAATGGCTCAAGCAAAGTACAACCAAAATACACTTGAGATAGTCTCCTAGAAGCAAATGATCCTCCTCCTCACTAGTGCGCCACTTTCTGAGTGAGAGAGATATAACTTTCCAAATGATCTAAATAGAGATCACCTTATCTCTATTTATACTAACATGTTTTCCCAATGACCTTATGGGGCCAACTTGTCTAGCTAGGTACATCCATAATATAATATATATATTTCAAGGCCGACCCCACATATGGTGGTCTAATAACCCATCGGCAAGTACACACACTTGCGACACTTTTCAATCCACATGATGACACTTCCTTATAGAGGAATAACACATCTCTAATAAGGGTACAATAAATATATATGAAATACATAGATGAAATACATTCCGAAGTTACATATACATCAACAATCCCTCTCAACTAGGAAGGTATTTCTAGACATAGATCTGCTAGACAAGTCTTCTTCTCGGGATCATCGTCATCGATGCATCGTCATCATCATCGACGCTGCTGCTGCTATCTCAACCAATACTTGACTCTACTCGTCATAGGAATTTCTACAGAGCCAGTCCTTTTTTATACTGGATGTAGGCCCACCACCTGCAGGTCTTCATCATCACTGGCCATACTGTGGAAATATTAGGACTTATTACGTGCGTCACAAAACCTTAAAAGAGTCTCTTGACTAGCAAGAACCCTAAAGAGCATCTGAGGCCTTTTTCATCCTGTCCAGATCTCCAAGACTTATTACATGTGACCCCACCACAAAACCTCGAAAGAGAATCCCAGGACTGATTACGAGCACAAGGCTCAACCTATTGGATCTCCCAGGGCACAAATTACATGTGGTCACCACAAAACCTCGAAAGAGCATCCCAGGACTGATTACGAGCACAAGGCTCAACCTATCGGATCTCCCAGGGCACAAATTACATGTGGACATGGAAAAACCTAGAAAGAGCATCCCAGTACTAATTACGAGCGCATGGCTCAACCTATCAGATCTCCCAGGGCACAAATTACATGCCATAGGACAAAACCTTGAAAGAGCATCTGCTAGATATCCCAGGGCACAAATTACATGTCATAGACAAAAACCTCGAAAGAGCATCTGCCAGATATCCCAGGGCACAAATTACATGCCATAGGCAAAACCTCGAAAGACTATCTGCAAATCTCCCAAGGCACAAATTATATGTCCTCCCAAGCAAAACCTCGAAAGAGAATTTTCCATATATCCCAGAGTACAAATTACATGCCATAGGCAAAACCTCGAAAGACTATCTGCAAATCTCCCAGGGCACAAATTACATGCTTATCTGCACAACTTGTTCCACGGCCACAGAGTATCAACCTGATACTCACCATACATCATCCTGATGTACACATGATCATCCTGATCATCATCACTGCAACATCCTACTGCATGTCATCTGGAGCAACATCCTGAAGCTCGTCATCCATGATCATCCTGATCATACAATGCATCTACCTGATGCATACCAAGTATCTACCTGATACATATCATCATACATGATCCACCTGATCATACAGTGTATCCACTTGATACATATACAAATACATGATACATATCATCATACATGATCCACCAGATCATACAATGTATCCACCTGATACATATTGAGATACATGGTCCAAGCATTCAACATGATGCATATAAAAAATACATACAAATGATCCTACTGATCATATCTAGCATCCAACATGATGCGTACATACATATAAATGATCCAACTGATCATATACAACATCCAACATTATTCATACATACATATAAATGATCCAACTAATCATATCCAGCATCCAACATGATGCGTACATACATATACATATAAATGATTCAATTGATCATATCCAACATCCAACATGATGCATACATACATACATATAAAAATGATCCAACTGATCACACCAGAACATCATCCCGATGCTCATCATCCCGATGCTCATCATCCAGTGCTTACATCCACAACCATGTGAAGGATCCTCCTTCCAACATGCTTGGAATGGCTTCATCAAATGTGTCCATCACTTCTTCCTCGAAGTGTCCTCGATCTGAAGAATGCCACGCCTCTCCCTAAAGTACTCGAACTTCACTCTGGCTAGTGGCTTTGTCAACACATCTGCAATCTGATTGTCCGTCGCAACATACAGGAGCTTCACAGCTCCTCTCTACACCATATCCCTGATATAGTGCTATTTGATCTCTATGTGTTTCGACCTGTCATGAAACACTGCGTTCTCAGAAAGCTTCACATAACTTTGGTTATCACAGAAGATACCAGTAGCGTCCAATGGGAGATCAAATAACTCAAACAGTAGCTTCTGTAGCCATACTGCCTCACTGTTACAAATAAGTCATCCACATACAGGAGTAGAATCACTGGATTCCCTTCCTCAACCTTGTAGTAGAGGTTGGAATCCGCTTTACTCTTGGTAAATCCCAAGCTAGATAGGAAACTGTCCATCCTACCATACCAAGTTATGGGAGCTTGTTTCAAGCCATATAAGGATTTCTTCAATCTGCACACATATGACTCCCTGTCATGTATTTTGAAACCGAGTGGCTACTCCACATATACTTCCTCTTCAACTACACCATTCAAGAAAGCAGTCTTGACATCCATCTGGTGTATTTTCCATTTCATCGCTGTAGCCAGGGCAAGTACTATTCTGATGGAAGTATACTTGGCTACAGGTGAAAAATTTTCTTCATAATCTATTCCCTCTTTCTGAGAGAAGCCACGAGCTACGAATCTTGATTTGTATTTTTCTACACTTGCATCTACAGCATGCTTGATTTTGTAGATCCATTTAGAAGTCACAACAGAATTCTCTTTAGGTCTTGGTACAACATCCCAAACATCATTCTTCATTATTGATTGGTATTCCTCAACCATGGCATCCTTCCATTCTTTCTTTTTCGTTGCTTCTTCATAACTGGAAGGCTCTTTGTTCATAATGTCACAGAGTAAAGAAACCTAGCTGGTATGTGATCCGGTTCTCTTCTTTACTCTGTGTTCTTCTTCTGGAATGCCAAATCTTTCTGCATATTGAATGAGCTCTCTAGCCCATGCAGGTTTCCTCTTGTGAGATTTATCCTCATAGGGTGGATCTACATGTTCTTGCGGATCTTCAAACTCACGAACAACTTCTGGAACTGCTTCAGTCATGGTAGTGTCTTGAAATCTAGTTTCCTTAGGTTCTTCATAAACTTCGATAGGTGCCTTCCTTGATTTGATGAATGCTGAGTTTTCATCAAATGTTACATCCCTGCTGACATCAATCTTCTTGAACCTTGGAAAGTATATTCTGTAAGCCTTCGAGCTTTCACTGTGGGCCACAAAGATACCCTTCTTTCCTAAAGAATCTATTTTAGTCCTCTTTTCCTTTGGGACACGAGTGTATGCTAGACAACCAAATATTCTGAGATGGTTGAGTTCAGGTTTCTTACCAGAAAAGACCTCTTCTGGTGTCTTGTTGTCCAATATCTTGTGGGGTGTTCTGTTCTGCACATATACAGTTGTTCTAGCTACTTCTTCCCATATATGCATAGGTAGATCCTAGTCATGCAGCATTTCCCTTGCTGCTTCCATGATTGTTCTGTTCTTCCTTTCTGCAACTCCATTCTGTTGAGGATTATAAGGAGCAGTCAACTCCCTCTTAATCCCTGAATCACTACAAAGATTCTTGAAGTCACCTGAGGTGAATTCTCCACCATTGTCGGATCTGAATGTTTTGATCTTCTTGTCAGTTTGATTCTCCATCAAGGTTTTGAATTCCTTGAACTTATAAAACACCTCATCTTTGTTCTTCAAGAAGTATACCCAAGTCTTCCTGGAGAAGTCATCAATAAATGAGACATAGTAAACATACCCACTTAGAGAAATGGATAACATGGGACCACATACATCTGAGTGGATGATTTCCAGGATGTCTTTTGCCTTGCTTTCACTGCTTGGGAAAGCCTTCTTAATGTTCTTACCTTTTGCACATCCTTTGCAAACACCTTCATGTTTGGTCTTGATTTCAGGAAGACCCTCTACAACCTTTCTTGCAATTGGAAGTGCCCTATTGTGCATATGAGCAAGTCTTATATGCCAAAGTTCACTTGGCTCCATGGATTCATGTACCATGGCATGTTCAGGTTGTCCCTTCAGTTTATACAAACCTCCCTCTTGCTCTCCAATCACTATTGCATCATCTATGTTCTTTCCCTTTGGCCACATTAGGACTTGGACATCCACAAATGCAACCCTCATACCTTTTTCATCCAATGCAGAGATGGAGAGTAAGTTCTTCTTGAGTACAGGTACATAAAGAACTTCTTTCATCTTCAAATATTTTCCAGAATCTAGGTTGTAGGAGGCTTCACCACTTCCTTTGATTGGGTATTGATAATCATCCCCAAGTTTCACCTTATGGGGTGATTCATGTTCAGATAGATTCACAAAAGATTCCTTAAACCCAGTCATGTGTTTGGAAGCCCCACTGTCAATCAACCAACCATTACAACCATGGGAGATAGTACTTGTGAGAGCAGAAATTAGAACATATTCTTCTTCACTTGATGAGTCATCATCACTATCACTTTCTGCCCTAGCCTTCTTCTTTGGGGGTTCATAATCTTCGGCAATATGAGCATGATATCTTCTTTTGTTATTCTTCTTCTTCTTGTTGAAGTTGTTGTTTTTTTCTTTCTTCTTCTTGGGACAATCTGAAGCAAAGTGTCCCTTCTCATTGCAATTGAAGCATCTGAGATCTTTCTTATCTTTATGATAATGGTGGTGTGAGAATATCCTATTATGAGATGATTCCTTCTTGGACTTGCCTTTCCTTGCATGTTCTATGAGAGCTTGATCTTCATTTCCCATCTTTTCTTCTCGGGCCAAAAGCCTAGCTTCTTCTTGAGAGCATTCTTCCCGCAATCTGTTGAAGGAGATCAACTTCTTCCCTACACAAATTCCTTGAATAAAGGAATCCCATGACCTGGGTAGGCCATTTAGAGTGGTCATCACCACTTCACCATTCTCCACTACTTCTAGTTGTTCCTTGATATGGGAGACCCTTGGAAAATAAGATCGAATGGTTTCTCCATTCTAAAACTTTACTCCTTTCAATTGGATTCGCGGGGTCATATTCCAATTTATGTTCTTCCCTTCAAATAGCTTGGTCAAAGAGTCAAACATCTCCTTGGGTGTCTTTAGAGAAGACACATGGGGTATGAGATGGTCTTTGATAGAATCGGAAATGATTCTCTTTTCCTTGACCAAGTTCTTCTTATGCAATACCTTAGCCTCTTCATCCTCTGGGATAGGGATGTCTTCTTTTACATATGAGTCCAACTCATTTTATTCTAGGATTAACCCAATCCTATACTTCCAAGCTCAGAAGTTATCAGCTCCTTCAAGCTTATCCTCAAGCTTGGTGTGGTGAGACATCTTAAATAGTACTTCAAATGGAAATATAAAATATTTAGGTCTTACCACTTGAAATGTTGAAAACTGGATCTTGTCCCGGATTAGGGTTTGTCGGAAAAACCCTAAAAATTCAAAATGTGAATTTAAATTTTTTGAAAGGATAGAAAGATGTGCCTTGATGAGCTGATCATCCTGGTGTATTCATAATTTGAGATCAGCAAAGCTTTAACCTTTATATTTTCCTTTTTGTCCTCCCGAGTTCACTAGGGAGAGCCCTGAATTACGGTTTGTGTTTCCCGGAGATCTACCCAGCCAAAAATATCGATCCAAAGCTCTGACAGGTAGATCATATATGTTGATATGTATTAGGTAGATACATTGTGTGGATCATGTATCTATGTATGTATCAGGTGGATACAATGTGTATGGTGATATGTATCAGGTAGATACTTGATATGCATCAGGTAGATGCATTGTATGATTAGGATGATCATGAATGACGAGCTTCTCTAGATGACATGCATCAGGATGATGCAGTGATGATGATCAAGATGATCATGTGTACATCAGGATGATGTATGGAGAGTATCAGGTTGATACTCTATGGCCGTGGACAGGTTGTGAAGATGAGCATGTAAGTAGACATGGGAGATCTGGACAGGATGAAAAAGGCCTCAGATGCTCCTTCGAGGCATTGCTCTAGGAGGACATGTAAGTAGACCTGGGAGATCTGGACATGATGAAAAAGGCCTCAGATGCTCTTTCGAGGCAGTGTCCTATGGCATGTAAGTGGACCTGGGAGATCTGGACAGGATGAAAAAGGCCTAATATGCTCTTTCGAGGCATTGCCACGACCACATGTTATATGCTCCTGGGAGATATGAACAGGATGAAAAAGGCCTTAGATGATTCAGTCAGGTTTTTTGTTGGACCACATGTAATGTGCTCCTGGGAGATCCGACAGGTAGAGCTTTGTGCTCGTAATAGCCTGGGATGCTTCAGCCAAGTTTTGTGGTGAGATCACATGTAATGTGCTCCTGAGAGATCCAACAGGTAGAGTTGTGTGCTCGTAATAGCCTGGGATGCTTCAGCCAGGTTTTTTGATGGGTCACATGTAATGTTCTCCTTGGACATCCGACAGGTAGAGTTGTGTGCTCGTAACAGCCTGGGATGCTACAGCCAGGTTTTGTGACTCATATAATAAGTCCTGAGAATTCCACAGTATGGCTAGTGATGATGAAGACCTGCAAGTGGTGGGCCTACATCCAGTATGAAAAAGGACTGGCTCTGTAGAACTTCTTATGACGAGTAGATTCAGAGATTGATTGAGATAGTAGTAGCAGTGACGATGACGATTATCCAGTGATGATGATCGAGAGAAGAAGACTTGTGCTAGCTGCTCTTTGTCGAGAAATACCTTCCTAGTTAAGAGGGAGTGTTGATGTATATGTAACTTCGGAATGTATTTCATATATGTATATTGTACTCCTATAGAGATGGTATTATTACTCTATACGGAAGTGTTTGTATTCCTATAGAGATATTATTATTCCTCTATACGGAAGTGTCGTCATTTATATTGTAAGTCTCGTGACTTATACTTGATGGGTTATTAGACCACCTTGTTGGGGTCAGCCCTGTATAAGTCATGTGGGTCGAAGGGTTATTAGACCACCCTAGTCGGGGTTGGCCATGTGGGTCAAAGGGTTATTAGACCACCCTATTGGGTGTCGGCCCAGTCAGCATTGTGTTATGTGGTTAAGTTGAGGCCGACCTAGTAAAGGTTATTAGGAAAGTCAAGTCAAGTATAAATAGAGTGCGGGAGGCACTCTATTTCATCATTCTATTCTCTCTCAGACTCTTGGGAGAGTGGCGCACTTGTGGAGGAGGAGAAGTTGCTGCTAGGAGATGTCTATCTCTTATGCTTGGGTTGTATCTTTGCTCTATATATCTCTGACAAAGTTATTAGGGTTTTTCACCTTTATGGTTTTCCCCAAGTAAACTCTGTGTCTCTTGTGTGCTTGCATTATTGTGTCCATGATTGATATGTTGTAGATATGTTGTACATGTTGTTCTCTTAGTTAAGATCCTAGATCAGACTGAAGTAAATTCTGAAAAATTAACAGTGAGTACTATGGCAACGAGTTTGATAGTTATTGTTCATACCATGGGATTGTAGAGAGAGGAATGTTCCAGGAACACCACAATAAAATGGTGTGTCAAAAAGGATGAACATAACAATCATGGAGCGTGCAAGATGTATGAGATTGCATGAAGGGTTTCCCTTACAGTTTTGGGAATATGTTATACATATATATATATATATATTTACTTAATAAATAAAGAGCCTTCAAGTGCTTTGGATGGTGGGATTCCAAAGGAGGCATGGACAAGTAAAAAGCTAAACTACGCATTTCTGAGAACTTTTAGCTGTGAAGCATTTGTCCATATTGATAAAGAAAATTGAACAAAGCTTGAGGCTAAATCCAAGAAATGTACCTTTATTGGATATGGGGTTGATGATTTCGGTTATCACTTATGGGATTATGGAAATAGAAAAATTATTAGGAGTAGAGAAGTGGTATTCAATGAAAAGGTCATGTATAAAGATCAGTTTCAGGGAAAGAAACAGGAAAATGAAAACATAGAGTACACAGTGCTTGATGAAATCAAAGAAAATGAAGTTCCGAAGGTGACGAAAAATCAAGAACAGCAATAGGTACCTCAAACTCCTACAAGTGTTAAAATATATACGAGGTTAGGTAGATCCCTTAAACAATACTCTCCTTCACTGTATTATTTATTGATGTCTGACTCTAGTGAACCAAAATGTTATAAAGAAGAAATGCACGTGGAAACTACAAAGAAGTGGGAGCAAAGCATGAATGAGGAGATGGACTCACTGGCAAGAAACGAGACTTGGGATTTGGTTCAATTGCATGCAGGTAAGAGCATTGCAGAATAAATGGGTTTAGAGGTTGAAGGAAGAATATGGAGGAAAGAAGCGGTACAAGGACATACTTGCTATAAAGTATTTTGCACAAAAGAAAGTTATAGATTTTGATGAAATATTTGCTCCTATTGTTAAAATGAATTCAATTAGAACTATTTTAATTCTAGTGGTGGTAGAAAATTTGCATCTTGAATAGTTAGATGTAAAAACAACATTTTTCCATGGGGATTTGGAGGAATATATTTATATGCAGCAGCCACAGGGGTATGAGATAAAAGGGAAGGATAACTTAGTATACAGGTTGAAGAAGAGCTTGTATGGCCTAAAGCAAGATCCAAGGAAATGGAATTTAAAATTTGATAGGTTTATGACAGAACAAGGTTATAGTAGATGGTATTCCGACCACTTTGTTTATTTCAAGAAGCTAGATAATGGAATATATATTATCTTGTTATTGTATGTGGATGACATGCTTGTTGCATGGTTTAACATGTAGGATATAAATGTGCTCAACAGGAAATTAGCCAATTCATTTGCGATGAAGGATTTGGGTGCTGCAAATAAAATATTTGGTATGAGAAGAACAAGAGACATGAAAAATCATAATCTAACATTGTCTTAGGGTGATTACATAGAAAAGGTGTTGGAGATATTTTGAATGCGGGATGAAAAACCATTTAGTAAACTTTTGGCCAACCATTTCAAAATAAGTAAGAGATGTGTCCCAAGACACTGGAGGAGATAGAATACATGTCCAAGGATACCTATTCATCAATAGTTGGCAACTTGATGTATGCCATAGTGTGCATAAGACCAGATATTGCATATGCATTGGGAGTTGTGAGCATGCATATGAACAATCAAGGTAAAGAGAATTGGAAGAAATTCAAGTGGATTCTCAGGTATTTGAGAGGTAATACTACTCATGCATTATGTTTTGGAGGTTTAGACACTTTACTACATGGATATGTTGATGCAGATATGGGAGGTTATAATGACAGAAGGAGGAGCACCATAGGGTATGTATTTACTATAGGTGGAACAACAGTAAGTTGGATTTCAAAATTGCAAAAGGTTGTTTCACTTTCAACAACGGAAACAGAGTATGTTGCTGCTACAGAGGCTAGTGTGTTGATGTATATGTAACTTCGGAATGTATTTCACATATATGTATATTGTATTCCTATAGAGATGGTATTATTCCTCTATATGGAAGTGGTTGTATTCCTATAGAGATGTTATTATTCCTCTATATGGAAGTGTCGTCATTTTATATTGTAAGTGTCGTAACTTATACTTGATGGGTTATTAGACCACCTTGTTGGGGTCGGCCTTGTATAAGTCATGTGGGTCAAAGGGTTATTAGACCACCCTAGTGGGGGTCGGCCCAGTCAGCATTATGTTAAGTGGTTAAGTTGAGGCCGACCTAGTTGAGTAAAGGTCAAGTCAAGTTAGTGTATAAATAGAGAGTGTGTCTCTCTCATTTTACACATTCTATTCTCTCACTCACACTGTGGAGAGTGGCGCACTTGTGGAGAAGGAGGCTCTGCTGCTAGGAGAAGACTATCTCTTGTATTCTGGTTGTATCATTGCTCTATCTATCTCTGAGGAAGTTATTGGGGTTTTTCACCTTTATGGTTTTCCCCAAGTAAACTCGGTGTCTCTTCTGTGCTTGCATTATTGTGTCCATGAATGATATACTGTAGATTTGTTGTACATGTTGTTCTCTCAGTTAAGATCCTAGATCAGATTGAAGTAAATTCTGAAAATTTAACATAGTGAAGAGATGATTTGGCTACAGAGGTTCATGGATGAATTGGGTAAGAAGTAGAAGAATAACAAGTTGTATAGTGACAGCCAAAGCGCCATTCATCTTGAAAAGAACTCAACGTTCCATTCTAAGACTAAATATATACAACTCAAGTACCATTTCATACAATCTGTTCTGGAAGATGAACTATTGAAGTTGGAAAAGATACATACTAACCAGAATCCTGTAGACATGTTGACAAAGGTAGTAACCAAAGAAAAATTGAGTTCCTGCTCTGTTTCAGTTGGCCTTCAAGAATGAAGGTGAAGATGATAAATTTTCCCAGTCCAAGGTTTGGAGCATAGTCCAGCAGATGTAGTAGCAGTGGAGTTGATGTTATTAGTATCCAAGTAGGAGATTGTTAGTTGTGGAGCCTAATATTCTTGATTCAGAGGTCATGTTTTAATTGTGTCTGGATCCCATCCCATGATGACGGGTGTGGGGGTATCCCCCTCCCCCACTATAGTCTCTATGGGGGTTCTAGGGGCGGTGCCAAATACTTTTGGGAGACCCCCCTGTTAGTTTTTCAGAAATTTCAATCTGATCTAGGATATTAACTAAGAGAATAACATGTACAACATATCTATAACATATCAAACATGGACACAATAATGCAAGAACACAAGAGACACAGAGTTTCACTGGGGAAAACCAAGAAGGTGAAAAACCCCGCAACTTCCTCAGAGATAGATAGAGCCATGATACAAAACCAAAGCATAAGAGATATACTCCCAGCAACAGCTTCTCCTCCTCCACTAGTGCACCACTCTCCAATGAGTGTATGAGTGAGAAGTGAATGATCAAATAGAGTTCCTCCCACACTCTATTTATACTTGACTTGACTTACCTAATAACCTTTACTAGGTCGGCCTTAACTTAACCACATAACATAAGGATGATAGGGCCGACCCCAATAGGGTGGTCTAATAACCCTTTAACCCACATGACTTATACAGGGCCGACCCGAACAAGGTGGTCTAATAACCCATCAAGTATAAGTTACGACACTTAAAATATAAATGATGACACTTCCATATAGAGGAATAATAACATCTCTATAGGAATACAAATACATTCCGAAGTTACAAACACATCAACACTCCCTCTTAACTAGGAAGGTATTTCTCGACACATATCTGCTAGAACAAGTCTTCTTCTTTGGATCATCATCACTGGATCATCGTCATCGTCATTGCTGCTGCTATCTCAATCAATCTCAAATCTACTCATCATAGGAATTTCTACAGAGACATCCCTTTTTCATGCTATATGTAGGCCTGCCACCTACAGGTCTTCATCATCACTGGCCATACTGTGGATCCCAAGACTAATTACGTGCGTCAAGCAAAACCTCGAAAGAGCATCCCAGGACTGATTACAAGCATACTGCTCAACCTATCGGATCTCCCAGGATCTTTTACATGTAACTGCACGACCTGTCCACAGCCACAGACTATCATTTTGATACTCATGATCATACTAATCATCTCATTATCTACGAAGCACAGTCCAGATGCACACAATACATCACTTACACTCATTGGCATGGAAAGACACACTTCAACCATCTATGAAAGGCTCAGCACTCACATCAATGCACATGGGAGAACACATCTACCACCATGTCAGAAAGGCTCTGCACTTACATCAACGCACATGGGAGAACACATCTACCACCATCTCATAAAGGCTCTCCACTTACATCAACGCACATGGGAGAACACATCTACCACCATGTCGAAAAGGCTCTGCACTTACATCAACGCACATGTGAGAACACATCTACCACCATGTTGGAAATGTTCTGTGCATCTATGTCTTCGGACTCATCACTCACGATCCATCTGATCATGTCAAAGCATCCTCCTGATGCATGTCATGATAGAATGATCATCTTGATCATCAATGCATCCACCTGATGCATATCATGTATCTACCTGATACATATCATCATACATGATCCACCTGATCATACAATGTATCCACCTGATACATATACAAATACATGATCCAACTAATCATATAATGTATCCATTTGATACATATAAAAATACATGATCCAACTGATCATACAATGTATCCACCTGATACATATAAATACATGATCCACCTGATCATACAATGTATCCACCTGATACATATAAATACATGATCCACCTGATCATATCAATCATCCAACATGATGCATATACAAATGCATGATCCAACTAATCATATCAAGCATCCAACATAATGCATATACAAATGCATGATCCAACTAATCATATCAAGCATCCAACATGATGCATATACAAATACATGATCAAACTGATCAAAGCATCCAACATGATGCATATACAAGGCAGTATCTGGAGCATCGTCTTGATGCTCATCATCCAGCGCTTACATCCAAAACCATGGGAAGGATCCTCCTCTCACCATGCTTGGAATGGCTCCTGCAAATGTGCCCATCACTTCTTCCTTGAAGTGTCATCAATCTGAAGAACACCAAGCCTCTCTGTGAAGTAATCAAACTTCATTATGGCTAGTGGTTTCGTCAACACATCTGCAACCTGCTCATCCGTCGCAATATATAGGAGCTTCACTGCTCCTCTCTGCACCATATCCCTGATATAGTGATATTTGATCTCAATGTGCTTCGACCTGTGGTAGAACACCGAGTTCTCAGACAGCTTCACACAACTCTGGTTGTCACAAAGGATACAAGTAGCATCCAACAGGAGATCCAATAGCTAAGACAGTAGCTTCCTCAGCCACACTGCCTCACAATTATCTGAACAAGATGCAACATACTCTACTTCGGCTATACACATTGCTACGCAGGACTGCTTCCTGCTAAACCAAGAGATCACACTTGATCCCATACTGAACTAGCACCCTAAAGTGCTCTTCCTATCTGCGGCACTGCCTTCCCAATCTGAATCAACATAACCATCTAGGTTAAAATTTTGATTCACATCATACTTGAGCCCATAACCAATTGTACCCTTCAGGTACCTCAAAATATGCTTTACAGCAACCATGTGAACACTTCTCGGATCTGTCAAGTACTGACTCAATGTGTTCACCGCAAAGCAAATATATGGTCTCGTGTTCGTCAGGTATATCAAGGACCCAATCATCTGACGATACATAGTGACATCAACCAACTCAAATGAAGCATCACACACAAGCTTTAGGTTCGATGCCATAGGTGTGGCCATGGCCTCGCAGTCCATCATCTCGAACCTCTTCAGTATTTCTACTACATATTTATCTTGTCCAAGGAAGATTCCATCTGCACTCTACCACACCTCCATGCCTAGAAAATAGTGCATCATCCCCAATTCCTTCATCTTGAACTCGGCAGCAAGCTTCCTCTTGGTATCGGCAATCAAACCATCCTCTCATGTAACAAACATGTCATCCACATATGGGAGTAGTGTCACTGGATTGCCTTCCTCAACCTTGTAGTAAAGGTTGGATTCTACTTTACTTTTGGTAAAGACCAAGCTTGATAGAAAACTATCCATCCTACCATACCAAGTCCTAGGAGCTTGCTTCAAGACATACAAGGATTTCTTCAACCTGCACACATATGACTCCCTATCATGTGTCTCAAAACCAAGTGGCTTCTCCACATACACTTCCTCTTCGAATACACCATTCAAGAAAGTTGTCTTGACATCCATCTGGTGTACCTTCCATTTCATCACTACAGCCAGAGAAAGTACTGATCTAATGGAAGTGTATCTGGCTATAGGAGCAAAAGTCTCTTCATAGTCTATTCCCTCTTTCTAGGAGAAGCCACGAGCTACAAACCTTGCTTTGTATTTCTCTATGTTGCCATCTGCAGCATGCTTGATCTTATAAATCCACTTGGAAGTCACAACAGACTTCCCTTCTGGTCTTGGGACTACATCTCAAACATCACTCTTCATGATTGATGGATTATAGCATCCTTCCATTACTTCATCCCGGATGCTGGGAACTTCAGATTCTTCAATAGATAATTTGTTTGCCACAACAAATGTTGTAGTCCTTCTTTTGTAGGTGATGGTATACGATCATTCCTACAAAACAAATTAAATTGCATGATTAGAAACATCTCATCATTTTCAAAACAAATTCTTACACATAAAGAAATATGTCATACAGTCATGCAATTCTCTTAGCCAATGCTTCAATACAACATTTATCCATATCTCGTAACTTTCTAGATGCCTTCCAATCTCTACTAGAACATTGTTAAGAGTGTGCACAACTCCCAACATGTCAGCAAAGAGGTTTCATTCTAGAGAAGTAGTATACTGTTCATTAATGCAATTATTGTAATATGCATAATACACAACCTAAGTCTAGGAACATAAGTATATACATCATTGAACAGTATTATTTAAACAATCAAATATACAAGAAATGACAATTCAAATACTTATCTTTGTTTGTTTGTTGAGTGGAATCCCTCTCAATCTTTGCTTCCTTGCAGGAACTACTGGAGTGTGCTCCCTCTTGATCTTTGCTTCCTGGATTACCTGTCCTTGAACT
Organism: Larix kaempferi; assembly: GCA_027924585.1. NCBI lineage: Eukaryota > Viridiplantae > Streptophyta > Pinopsida > Pinales > Pinaceae > Larix > Larix kaempferi. The sequence continues at coordinate 21,941,417 of BSBM01000825.1, read as the reverse complement.
TATATCCATCCTCGATCACTATGCATGCTTACTAGTATCATCATTGTGTTATCCTCGAGATCTCATACATAATCATACATTCATTAGTATAACCTTAATACTATCAAAACACAATAATCTTAAACATGTATATTCAAGATCATTTCAAACACAGATAATAAGCATTAGCATTCAAGGTTTCAGAAAACACTTCTCTTACTCATGCATATTCATATTTGACTATAGAACTCTTCTGGTTAGTCATATCATCAATCAAAGTAAGAGACATAATATGCATAAACCCTTGATTACTTCATGAATAATCATTATCAACCATACAACAGTATAAGATCCTAACACAAGGTAGGATTCTAACTTGATATAGGAAAAACATACCTGGTTATCATATTTGCTAGTTATGTCTAGTGTATTCTTGTTCTCTTCAATGACTTGTACTAGTAACCTACATATCTCATAGGTTAAGCATTGTAGAATCAAATTATACATACCTCGTAAGTAGATCTTCTATGTGATCCATGGCAATGGATGAATCTTTGTCTTCATGTCACCATGGTGATATGTTCTTGAACTAGAACATGATTTGTCTTTCTTGATGTACCTTTCATGTTAGCGAACAACATCAACCTCATACAACACCATCATGCATTAGTACAATCATAGGTGTCAAAACCCTAATCAATGAATATCTGCATTCATAATTTTGTTAAGGTGATACGACAAGTCTAAAGTTAATCAACATTGTACTAACCTTAATGAATACAAACATACCATAAACTTAATCATGAACAGATTTCGAAACATACCTCTAAGTCATACCTGTCAAGATTGCTTGTAATCTTCTTATGTAAGTCTTTAGCCTCATCTCCCTCTGAAACATGAACTTCTTCACTTATGCAGGTGACCAATCCATTCTCTTCTACGATTAACCCAATCCAGTTGAATTGGAGAAACTGGATCTGGAGTTGGATTAGGGTTTGTTAGAGAAACCCTAAAAATTCAAACTTTGAATTTCAAACTTCTAAAAGGATATAAAGATGCACCTTTTTGATCTGGTCAAGCTGGTATACTCAGAATTTGAAAACTGCAAAGTTTCACCCCTCAAAATTGCCTTTTATATTTTCGGATTCACTAGGGAGGACCCTGAATTAGGGTTTGATTTTCCTGGAGCTTCACCCAACCAAAAGGCTTGATCCAAATCTCTAACTTCAATTTTCTTGAGGATCTTCCATCCGTGGTCACAGAATTCAAAAATTGCAACTTTTGTAGAAGCCCTAATTTTCCACCTTTCTGATCAAAATCCCGAACTAGGGTTTGATCAAGCCCGGCCTTCTGCCCAACCAAAAAAGTTGATATTGGTCTCTAAATTTTGATTTTGATGAGGAGAATCCAGCCGTGGCCTCCAATTCCAAAAATTCCAACATTCTCTGAAACCCTAAATTCCCAGAGCCATGAATGAAGGTGCTCAAAATCCAATTTTGTTTTGACAGAAATATTCACCTAATTGGTTCTGGTGTAACTCCAAAATTTAAGATCTACAGGGTCTGACAATTCGACCTGTGGTATCCTGACCTATTATCTTTCCAACCCCATAGGTTTGACTCAAACAGATTCTCTGAGAGAGAGTTATGCCAAGTGTCTCAATGTGACCTGTTTATGGGATAAAACAGAAGAGCGAACTTGTACGGAGTTCCACATGTCACTGGTTCAATTTCGGCCTCTAAAAATTGGAACTATGAAAGTACAGTCCATGCCCTACCTGCCATGTTTTATGAAATTTCATTTGGAGCTTCCTATCCCAGCTTGTGACCTTTTTTCTAGGTCACCTGTTTATGACTAAGATCTGGAACAGGCAGAAACCCTAGATTGTACGGACCATAAAACAAAAATTACAGTGAATTAGATGTTTTGCTTCGAACACAAGGTACATGGGGATCTTATCTTCGACCTGTAATATTTTCAGATCCTGAAACGTCACCAAAATGAATTTATAGAGAAAGTGCTACGATGACTGGTTTTTGCTATATCAAGCCCTAGCTCGCAAGTGCAACAAGTGTCATAAATGGCATACCATGCCTTCTTTCCGGCTAGCTCTGATACCATGTTATTTTTTTAGAAATTTCAATCTGATCTAGGATCTTAACTGAGAGAATAACATGTACAGCATATCAAACATGGACACAATAATGCAAGCAGACAAGAGACACAGAGTTTCACCGAGGAAAACCAAGAAGGTGAAAAACCCCTCAACTTCCTCAGAGATAGATAGAGCCATGATACAAAACCCAAGCATAAGAGATATAATCCTAGAAGCATCTTCTCCTCCTCCACTAGTTCGCCACTCTCCAATGAGTGTATGAGTGAGAAGTGAATGATCAAATAGAGTGCCTCTCGCACTCTATTTATACTTGACTTGACATGCCTAATAACCTTTACTAGGTTGGCCTTAAATTAACCAAAAAACATAAGGCTGACAGAGCTGACCCCAAACAGGGTGGTCTAATAACCCTTTAACCAACATGACTTATACAAAGCTGACCCCAACAAGGTGGTCTAATAACCCATCAAGTATAAGTTATGACACTTACAATATAAATGACGACATGACTTCTGTATAGAGGAATAATAACATCTCTATAGGAATACAATATACATATGTGAAATACATTCATAAGTTACAAATACATCAACACCCCCTGGAGGGGGTTCGAGGGAAGCACCCTCGTAGCGAAAATTTTGGATAAAATGCCTTGTAAAATGTTGTAATTTCATAGTCATGACTTGGTCAATAATGGGTGGTTTACGGGCCCATGGTATTAGATATCCCATGGTATTTTTGCATGGTAATCCCTCTTTAAAAGGAAGGCATTGTAATACGGTTGTGTATTGTAGTATTGTAAATATCTTTGTGATTGTGTGGGAGAGACTGTGACAGAGTGAAGAGGAAGTTGCAATAGATGTGCTATGGGTTGTATCCCTTGATTTGTTGGACGGTATAATAAAAGGACTTGAAATTTCTCTGTGGACGTAGCCTAAATTGGTGAACCACGTATATTGGTGTCTCTCTTGTATTGTGTTTACATGTTTTATTTATGTATCTTATTGTATGCTATTATTCTACGATCCATTTTTCTAAGATATTCAAGGCCATCGAAACAAGGCTATAGAATACTAGAGAGTGAAAAATCCAATCGTAGCAACTGGCGTTATTCAGGAAAGGTCCTCTTACACATGAGTCAAACATGAGTTCAAGTGAAGCGAGAGGTTGAGATCCCCCCTCTTTCATTTTCCTAGTAGGACTACTACAAGGTTGGGGATTTGAAGAGTGGTTGATCCTGAGGGCGATGCCACTTCTTCTTAGTTTGGGTCATGGATTTATGCCTGGCATTCCCATGCCCCTTTGCTAGTAGTAACTATAGACTGTACCATGCTAGTTTTTTTTTGTGAATGGGTAAACATAGTAACCTCTCCTAGAATTACACACAGGTGACTGTGAGCGAGACTCCTTCTGCAAGGAAGGTTCCTTGTGGTACCTGCAATAGATGTTCAAACTCTACTTTAGCGATAGGGTATTTTCCTATGGACTCTTACTGTCACATTGCGGAATTTTTGCGTGACGATTATCGTAATTGTTTCTCATTTCTTCGTTGATGGCATCATCTCCCATCTCTAGAAGATCCTTACATCCTTTCTCTTTATCATAAGGGAGTTGTTTTCTTTCTCTGATCTTATAGGGACTTTGGTAGTGTGTGCCTTTTGACATTTAGCAGACCCTAGCTTGAGTCTATGTCTATGACAATAGTTCCCAAGGACCCCTTTGCACGGGGAACCTTATTATTTTCCATATTTTGGAAACATTGGTCCTCCCATTACCACATTGAGCCTACTTAGATTCACTATTCTGTTACCAGTATGGTTTTTTTCTACTCTAGTGGTTCAGAATTCCCTTACTATTTTCCAAGTAATCTCTCCACCTCAATAACATCAACCTCCTGCTAACCCTTTTCATTCTTCACCCATTTCATCTTCTTCCCTTTCTTCTTCCTCTCCTAGTGAAATCATTGGTGCTAGTAACTAGGAGGATAAGAAGAAGAAGAAAAGGAAGAACATGTAAAAGAAAAAAAATCAAGTGGGAAATCAACCAGCCACTGCTGAGAATGTTGAGAATGCTTAGAATCCTACCAACATAGGTCGCAAGACAAATTTCCATTACATTATTTGTAAAGGTGACCACCTTCTTAACCAATGCCCTTGTTTTCCCAATATCTTTGAAGTGTGGTCCAAGGGCTCCAAACAACCTTTGTCTCCATCTATTTTAAGTCATGCTGGTGAAATCCCATCAACCAATGATCATAAGTTTGGGAGAAAAAGGTGTAAAGTGAGATTTCCTTATCGATTATGTAGGGAAATACATCTCACTCACATTTTCCCTCGTATGGATGAAGCTTCCCCATTGTTGGAAGATATTGTCGTTTCCCACCAACAACCCCCAGCTGCTTCCCATGAGTCTTCTCTTAACTAACCATTGTTTTGTGAAGTGGTCAATCCAATTCAATTGTTGATTGATCCCACTCTTCCCTCAAAGAGTGAAGCATATACCACTTAGATTTTTCTTGTCACTTCAGATCCCTTTGGTCAAAAAGACATTTTTCTCGTTTCAATAGAACCCTCTCCATGTACTAAGGTCACTTTATTTGATTGGAATGGGATGGAATAGCCTCGTATTTCTTCCTACATGCCTTTCCAAATCATTGTGCTAGATTGCGATAAGAGAATACATCACACTATTGTAGATGAAGGTGCTTATGTTAGGAGTCTATCCTCAATCGCTTGCCAAGCTATGGATTCCCCTCATCATGTGATGATTACCCATCATCTGTTGGATTTTAATAGAAGCTCCTATGAACCTTTAGGGATCCTTCCTTAGATTCTCGTCACCTTAGGAGGGAAAAATATTTGTATCAATGTTATGCTAGTTCAAGGCCCTTTGGATTTTAATTTACTCCTTTGTAGGGACTATGTCTATACTATGAAAGTTTTCATGTCCACATTCTTTCGAGTGATTCATTTCCCTTATAATGGAAACGTTGTAATTGTTGACCAACTTTCATTTGGTAGTCCTAATCTGACTATCGACCATCCGACTTCCCTATATGTTCCTTATATGCAAGTGGTATCGCTCCTGCCATAGGTTAATTACATGGAATCATGTCCCATTACTTCAACTACTAAAGAGAAGGAGCCTTTCACTATATGATCAGATTCTCGATACTTAGATTTGGTATTTGACATGGTGAATCCTTCAATGGGGCCATTGGAGCCTGATCTCCCCCCCAACACCCCTATCAATTTCTTGACATGACTTGTTTCCAAAGCACCGTTCTTCCATCCGATGAAGACCTCTTGGCATCCATGGTCAATAACCATGAGAATAGTTCTCTTTCTATGTCAAGATCATTAAAAAATGAAACAGATAACCATGAGCATAGATCATTGTCTATGTCAACCTCATTGAAAAATAAAATAGACCCCCATCCAATTGAGTTGAGTATTCCACTATATCTAGTACCTGATCCTTAATTTCCTCCACCTATGTCAATTGATCCTCTTTCTTCCGCCCTCTCTGGTGAGCATATTAGTATTAGTATACAAGATTCTAATTGGGTGCAGAAAGAGAATTGACAATTGAAACAAATCTTGGGGGGAATGTTTCAAACCTATGGACATCATGTTTGGAAAAAACCTACCAATGGGTATCACTCAAAGTACCAACCTATGGATATTACATTGGGAAGAAACCCGCCAATGGTTATCATTCTGAGCAAATTTTATTTACGGTTTCAAGCTCATTAAAAAATGAAACAACCACTTTAAGCACAGTTTCATTCTTTGTTTCAAGCTCATTAAAAAATGAAGCACACACCTTGAGCACAATTTCATTCTCTATTTCAAGCTCGTTAAAAAAATAAGCAAACACATCGAGCATAGTTTCATTCTCTATTTCAAGCTCGTTAAAAAATGTAGACACCTTGATCATAGTTCATTCTATGTTTCACGTTAGTTAAAAATGAAGCAGACATATTATTGTTTGCTTAATGGTTGGGCTTGCTTATTGCTTCTTATGCCTTGTTTCTTATCACTACCTTGGTATTATTTTCCATTTCACTTTCTTATTGCCATCGCATTTACGCTTGATACTAGTTGTTGCATTACATTGCTATAATTTTTCATTTATCCTCTGGAGAGGCACGCTACTATGAGTGATTCCGCTCACATGCCTATTTGAAGTTATTGCTTAGGATCGATTCCACGCATTGGAACTTAGTTGCATGACACTCATTCTCTCTATGTGAGCTCATTCTTTGTTCCTTCTCGTGATCTTAAATACATGATAATACGTTATCGAGCATTATTTCCACCTATCTTCAAGATCGTTAAAAACATTAAGAGGTGTTGAACTTACTTTTTACTTTCTGTGCTCTGGTTAAACCATGCAAATATTCCGTCGAGCTTATTATTAATATATGTTGTGCTCAGTTACCAAACATGACAAAGGTGTCTGACGAGTATATGTTTATCTCTTTATCCAGCCTCAATAGACTATTTACAAAAAGGGAACTATGCCGAGTTTATTTTTACAAAGTTGTCTTTTGAGTAATAATCTATCCTCTTTTCGTCCTCGTGAGACTAACTATGAAAAAGGAACTCTTTGGAGTCTCCTTTAAGCTCTTTTATGACTCCTTAAACATGAAAATATTGTCACGCAATATTTTTTTCTTTCATGCTCGTTAAACGATTTTAAAGAATGTACGTCCGGTATAAGTTTACCTCTTTTTTGGGTCGAATAGACTAGTTATGAAAAAGGAATACTCTTGTCAATCTCAGCTAGAAAAGTTCTCCCTTGTATTGTTTTATGCTTTTTCGGGTGAGGGGGACTAAATTTATGAAAAAGAACAACCCTAGAGTCTCCTTTAAGTTATTTTCAATCTCTCTAAACATGAAAAGGCTATCAAATTTATCTTCTCTAGGCTCATACAATTATACATTAAAGGACCCATATGGGACCAAACCCCTCCTTCTTCAGGTTCATTAAACATATGACGAGGGACTCATCGAAGATGATCTATACCGAGCATCTGTTATCCTCCTAAATCTCGTTAAAAAACAAAGAGGTACTTGTCGATAATGGTGGGGGGGATTTGAGGGAAGTGGCTCAATTTTTGGAAAGCATTATGGCAATTATTTGTTGCCACCCTTGAACATGGCACGTGTTTGTGTCTTGTCTTACAGTTGGGTAATATGCTTGTCTTTGATTCATATTGATCCTATGATTCAATATACTCCTTTGGCCCACCCGAATAGTTCCTTGGTTATCATCACACTATTTTTTGGTCCATATCTCATCAAGTAAATGATGCCAAGTCACTTGTCGTACCTCACAATGTTCAAGGGAATTTTCATCCTAAAGCAACCACTTTGTAGTATTAACAAATTTCATCGTTGTGTCAATCCCTGCTCATTTGATCTATTATCTTACATCACTTTCCTCTGTTATTTTTGTGTCGATTATGGGGGAGTCATCATTTCCCTCCTTTTAAGAGTCTGTTCCTATCGACTTCAACACATTATCTAGGAATTAGAATTAGAGACTAGTTAGTACCTTGGAACTTGCATTCCTTAATGGTAGGTCTCCTAGTTTTCGACAGTGGGTTTACATCATTGGCATCTGATAAAATTATTCTAAGAGTGTTTGAATTTATCTCATTTATTCACATTTGTTGGAATGTACTAAGGTACATTAGGAGTCACTACCATCATTGGTGATTTCCCTTGCAATAGTTAATGGTATACATTAATGACCATTAATCAAGTGGTTTATACCATGTTCGACATCAGTACATCTATTTGCGTGGATAGAACTGTACCATTTCGGGATTAAGACGAAGACCCTAGGAACTCCTTAGGCACCTACCTCTGCTATGTGCCTCACCTAGGTTGTGATGGAGATTATTTGAGTACTTAGAAGATCCCGATATAGTCATCATGTTGGTGATCCCATTGATATATATGCGGTCACATAGATCCACTTTGCATTGTTTCATGTCTATGTTTTTGTCATATCATAGCTCCATTGTGTATCTTGTGGCTACGACCTAAATGAATCATGGAGGTATGGATCCACATTGTACTTTTGGTGGCCATTATTGAAGAATGTAACTTCAAAAGATATTCTTATTTGTATTGTACTTCCTTCGGGAATCATTTATGTTGTATTTATTCATGTAATAGTCCTTGAAGAATCAATGTAAAACCTACTATTTGTGTTGTCCTAGAAGAATCCAGAAAAAGCATGAAAATAATATTTTATTATATCCTAGACAATTCGGCCCTGTTTGAGAGGTCAAGTCGGCCTTGTTAGGGAAAAAGGTCAGTTTTGTGATTAGTATAAATAGGAGGGTATCCCTCCTCATTTGGTCATGCCATTCACTCACTTAAGTTCGCATGAGTAGAGAAAGAAAGTCAAGTCACTTGGGAGAGAAGAGTAGCTTCTTTGAAGACATATTATTCTTGGGTTATTGTACGAGATTGACATTATAGATTCTAACAAATCTATATTGAAGACGTTTTGTTGGTTTTTCTGCCCCACGAGGGTTTCCCATGATAAATGGTTGTGTACTGTTTTTTATGTTGTGCTTGTCTATATTTTAGTGATGCTTTACTTTATTGCATTTAAATTCTAACATAGTTTCAAAGCTATCCTGAAAGAAGACCTTGTGCAATTGGAAACTAGGTTTTCCTATTTCAGAAAAATTTCACCATAGATTGGATGAAAAAGGAGGGCAAGTCAATTTTCCCTAGGAATGTGTATCTTTCTATGGAGGAAGAATCTAGGTCTGAAAATTTTGAATTTTGACCATGTCACTGCTGCTCGGTAAAACTAGGCCATCATATTTTTGAGACATATATCCACATTTTTAGTTGAAGGAAGGGTCTACTCAAATCTCCTTGAGGAGGCGCATCTCTCTCTCTATTCAGTGTTTCAAGACTCCAAATTTGAAAAAATAGAGTTTCTCTAACAAACCCTAGGTCAACTAGAAGTCATATCTCAGAATACATTGAAGCAAGCACTTGATTAGAGCATCTCAATTGGTAAGTCCTATTATCTTTATTTCCATTTGAGGTTCTCATTTTATCAAGATTAAAAAACAATACCAAGCTTGAGGATGAGCATGAAGGAGAAGATAACTTATGTGCCTGGAAGTATAGAGTGATGCTCATTCTAGAAGATAATGAGTTGGACAACTATGTCAAGGAAGAAGTTGCAGAGCTAGAGGGAGATGGAGACAAGACTAAACCAAAGAAGGATTTAGTTAATGCCAATAGGATCATTGTTGACTCCATCAAGGATAACTTGATCCCCTATATTTCATATTTGAAGTCTCCTAAGGATATTTTCTATGCATTGAAGAGATTATTTGAAGGGAATAACATTAACAAGAAGATGACCTTGAGAACTCAACTCAAGGGTGTGGAGATGCAGATCTCAGATCAAAGAAAAAATCAAAGTTATTGGAGATAAAGTTGAAAGTGAAGAATTGGTGATGACTACATTGAATGGTCTCCCAAGATCATGGTAAGGATTCATTCAAGGAATATGTTCTAGAAGGAAGATCATCAAATTCAATAGGCTTTGGGAAACTTGTGCTCAGGAAGAAACTAGAACTGACGCCAGAGAAGAGAAGATGGGTGAATATGATAACCAAGCCTTGGAATCTCATGCAAAGAAGAGCAAGAAATAATAACACTCTCACAAGTATAGAATATTCTAAAAGAATCAAAGACCTCACAAGGACTACTCAAATTTCAGATGTTAGAATTGTGATGAAAAAGGACACCTTGCAAGAAATTTCCCCAAGAACAAAGGAAAAAACAAGAAAGGAAATAAGAAGAGGCATCATGCTCATGCTGCAGAAGATGATGAACCAGTTAATAAGAAAGCAAGGGAATATTCTTCAAGTGATGAAGAATATGTATTGACTTCAGCACTCAGAAGGTAAAACTTTTAATGATACAGTAGTAATTGGAGAGCAAGAGGGAGACTTGTACAATTTAAAAGGCTAACCATATCAAGCATTGGTTCATGACACTATGGAACCAAGTGAACTATGGCACATAAGTCTTGTATATATATACATTATAAGGATTTACCAATTGTACTAAAAAAATGGTGATTGGTCTACCCAATGTCCAAACAAAACATGATGGTGTATGTAAAGAATGTGAAGAATTTGTTTCTAAGAAAAAGGAGATCTTGAATCCAGTACATGAGGACCAAGGATGAATACTTCATAAAGTTCCAGACTATACGAATAAGAATATCAAGGTATTAAGAATCAGATGATGGAGCAGAGTATGCTTTCGTAAAATCCAGTGACTTCTGCAAGGAGGTGGAAACTAATAGGGAGCTTACAAAACACATAAAAGATAAGTATTTGCTGTCATTTGAATTCCTGAGTAGTTTTTAAGGATATTTCTCATAAAAGTTACATGTAGATATGTGATACAGTTTTATTTTATGAATTTATATATGACTAAGATTGACTAGCAATAGGCTCATGTAGTGCATTTTATGGTTATGTGGACTATAGTGTTACACAACATCCCATGAGACCTTGATGGAGCTAGTATAGGATGAAACCTATTTGCTAAAATGTTAAGAGCAATGCGTGCTCTTAATAGTATATTCTGGTAGAGATGAAAACATCTAGATAGTTTTCGTGTGTATACGGTGTATGGATGAGTGTTGTGTTGAAGCATTGGCTAAGATGTATTGGTTACATGACTATGTATATTATGCATAATATGTTGTCATTACATTGAATTAATTGATTAGTGTGTAATGTTTCTAATCATATGACTAAATTTGACTTGTAGGAAAAATCGTGTGCTATGAACTACAAGAGAAGGATGATGATTCTTGTTCCAAAGAACAAGTGATGACTATTCAATAATGACCTTCAATAAGATTTACAAATTCAAGCATACTATAAAAGTAGAAGGAAAGGTTCATGGTTTCTCTCAGAAAGAGGGAGATGATTATGACGAGAATTGTTCTCTTATAGAAAGATACACTTCGATTAGAGCTATACTTGCGATAGCTGCAGTGACGAAGTGGAAGGTACACCAGATGGGTGTGAAGACAACTTTTCTAAATGGTGTAGTAGAAGAAGAAGTGTATGTAGAGCAGCCACCGGGATACGAGACACAAGATAGGAAGAAACGTGTGCGAGTTGAAGAAGGCCTTGTATGGTTTGAAACAGGCACCTGAGATGTGGTATGGAAATATTGACGTATTTCTAACGATCTTGGGATTTACCAAGAGTAAAGCAGATTCCAACCTTTACTTCAAGGTTGAGGATGGAAAACCAGTGATATTACTTTTGTATGTAGATGACCTGTTCCTGACAGGTGATGAGAATCTCATTGCAGAAACAAAGAGGAAACTTGCCACAGAATTTGAGATGAAAGACCTGGGTATGGTTCACTACTTCTTAGGTCTTGAGGTGTGGCAAACTCCAGAAGAACTTTTCCTTAGACAAGGAAAATATGTAGTAGATATAATGAAGAGATTCGAGATGATGGATTGCAAGTCCATGGCCACACCAATGGCATTGAATCTGAATTTGTTGTGTGATACTTATTCAGAGATAGTGGATGCCATTGTATACATGTAGATGATTGGTTCATTGATGTACTTAATGAACACTAGGGAAAATATATGATTTGCAATGAACACATTGAGTCACTACATGGTATATCTCAGACGTGTTCACTTGATTGCGACAAAGCATGTGTTGAGGTGCCTGAGGGTTACGATTTATTATAGCCTCATATATGCATTAGATAAGAAGCTCAACTTACAGGGTTATGTTGATGTGGATCTAGCCAGTAGTGTTACAAATAGGAAGATCACATTAGGGTCCTACTTCAGTTTGGGATCAAGTATGATTTCCTAGTTCAGTAGGAAGCATACAAATGTGGCACTCAATACAGCCAAAGCAGAGTACATTGCATATTGTTTGGCTAGATACAAGGCAGTGTGGCTTCAGAAGATACTTGCAGGATTGTTCGATCTCAAGTTAGAGGTGACTTGTATTTTCTGTGACAACCATAGTTGTATGAAGTTGTCTAAGAACCTAGTGTTTCATGTCAATTTGAAGCACATCGAGATCATATATTACTATATCAAGGATATGGTGCAGAGAGGAGCAGTGATACTCTAGTATGTAGTGAAAGGGGATCAAATAACCGATGTGTTGACCAAGTCACTATCAAGAGTGAATTTTGAGTACTTCAAGGACAAGCTCGGAGTTGTCCATATCGAGGTTCCTTAAAAGAGGGAGTGATGAGCAACATAGCACATGGAATACCTAGGTGGTTACTTCGGTGATGTAATGTCTCCTCTTGGGCAGGTATCCACTTTAGGTGATTGTAGTGGGTGGTCACTTCAGTGCATAATGTGTGCTTCTTACTACACTCACGAGGATGCAGTAGGTAGTCACATTGGTGATGTAATTGAGTCTACTAACTATTGTCTTATCTTGGGAAACATGACATGTGCGAAGACACAGGTGGTCATTGGGTTATGTAATGATGGTCTTGGGATATTCTCCACATGTCATGTGACATGGTAGCAGGTAGTCACTTTGGTGACATAATTGAGTCTCCTAGGATACACTCATGATTTTTTTGTTTGTCGAGATGTGTGAATATGTAAGTGGTCACCGAGTGACATAATGATGGTCCTGGGATTTTCTCCACATGATAAGATGTGACATGCTAGAAAGAAGTCACTTTGGTGACGTAATTGATTCTCCTAGGATACACTCACGAGATTATCTGGACATGTGGTAAGGTAATGAAGGTGGTTTCTATTGCCACGTAATCTGTGCTCTTGGGCTGGACCCACCAGATGGATTTCTCATTCAAAACTTCTAGTGATGTATAGATTCAAGAGATGTCAGAAGTTAATGGTCAAAGTACAAAGTTGCAGCAGCGGGATGATGACGATGACAGTGCCAAAAGAATACCTTACTTGTTAAGAGGGAGTGTTGAAGAATGTAACTTCATAATATATTATTATTTCTATTGTACTTCCTTCAGGAATCATTTATGTTGTATTTATTCATGTAAGATTTCTTGAAAGAATCAATGTAAGACCTACTATTTTTTTCTGTTAAATTTCTATTTTTACTTCAATATGATCTAGGATCTTAACTGAGAGAACAACATGTACAGCATATCTACAGCATATCAATCATGGAGACAATAATGCAAGCACACAAGAGACACAAAGATTTACTTGGGGAAAACCATAAAGGTGAAAAACCCCAATAACTTCCTCAGAGATAGATAGAGCAATGATACAACCAACCAAGAGAGATAGCCATAACCTAGCAGCAGATCCTCCTCCTCCATACGTGCGCCACTCCTCCTTGAGTGCATGTGTAAGAAGTGAGAGTTAGTAAATAGAGTGCCTCCCGCACTCTATTTATACTTGACTTGACTTGCCTTTTTACCTAACTCATGTAGGCTCGAACTTAACCACATAACATAATGCTGAGTGGGCCGACCCCCAATAGGGTGGTCTAATAACCCTTTGACCCACATGGCCGACCCCCAATAGGGTGGTCTAATAACCCTTTGACCCACATGACTTATACAGGGCCGACCCCAAACAAGGTGGTCTAATAACCCATCAAGTATAAGTTACGACACTTACAATATAAATGACGACACTTCCTTATAGAGGAATAATACCATCTCTATAGGAATATAATATACATATATGTGAAATACATTCCGAAGTTACATATACATCAACACTCCCTCTTAACTAGGAAGGTATTTCTCAGCACAGTTCTTCTAGCACAAGTCATCTTCTCTGGATCATCGTCACTAGATAATCGTCATCAAGTCATCATCATCGTCACTGCTGTTGCTATCTCAATCAATCTCTGAATCTACTCGTCATAGGAAGTTCTACAGAGCCAGTCCTTTTTCATACTGGATGTAGGCCCACCACCTGCAGGTCTTCATCATCACTGGCCATACTGTGGAATCCTCAGGACTTATTACGTGCGTCACAAAACCTGGCTGTAGCATCCCAGGCTGTTACGAGCACACAGCTCTACCTGTAGGATCTCCCAGGAGCACATTACATGTGACCCATCACAAAACCTGGCTGAAGCATCCCAGGCTGTTACGAGCACACGGCTCTACCTGTCGGATCTCCCAGGAGCACATTACATGTGATCTCACCACAAAACCTGGCTGAAGCATCTGAGGCCTTTTTCATCCTGTCCAGATCTCCCAGGAGCAAATTACATGTGGTCATGGAAAAACCTAGCTGAAGCATCTGAGGCCTTTTTCATCCTGTCCAGATCTCCCAGGAGCAAATTACATGCCATAGGACAAAACCTCGCAAGAGCATCTTCTAGATATCCCAGGGCACCGAATTACATGCCATAAGCAAAACCTCGAAAGACTATCTGCAGATCTCCCAGGGCACAAATTACATGTCCTCCCAAGCAAAACCTCGCAAGAGCATTTTCCAGATGTCCCAGGGCACCGAATTACATGCCATAGGCAAAACCTCGAAAGACCATCTGCAAATCTCCCAGGGCACAAATTACATGCTTACTTGCACAACCTGATCCATGGCCACAAAGTATCATCTGATACTCATCAAACATCATCCTGATGTACACATGATCATCCAGATCATCATCACTGCAACATCCTGCTGCATGTCATCTGGAGAAGCTCGTTATCCACGATCATCCTGATCATACAATGCATCCATCTGATGCATACATAGATACATGATCCACACAATGTATCCATCAATCATACATTATCTACCTGATCATACAAAGATACATGATCCACACAATGTATCCATCAGCATACATGATCTACCTGATCATATAAGGATACATGATCCACACAATGTATCCATCAGCATACATGATCTACCTGATCATACAAAGATACATGATCCACACAATGTATCCATCAGCATTCAACATGATGCGTACATACATAAATGATCCAACTGATCATATCCAGCATCCAACATGATGCATACATACATAAATGATCCAACTGATCATATCCAGCATCCAACATGATGCATATACAAAATACATACACATGATCCAACCGATCATATCCAGCATCCAACATGATGCATACATATATACATATAATGATCCCACTGATCATATCCAAGCAGAAACCAAAACATCATCCTGATCCTCATCATCTAGCGCTTACATCCACAGCCATGTGAAGAGTTCCCCTTCCAACATGCTTGGAATGGCTTCAACAAATGTGTCCATCACTTCTTCCTCAAAGTATCCTCGATCTGAAGCACGCTAAGCCTCTCTCTGAAGTACTCAAACTTCACCCTGGCTAGTGGCTTCGTCAGCACATCTGCAATCTGCTCGTCCGTCGCAACATACAGGAGCTTCACATCTCCTCTCTGCACCACATCCCTGATATAGTGATATTTGATCTATATGTGTTTCATCCTATGATGAAACACTGGGTTCTCGGACAGCTTCACAGAACTCTGGTTATCACAGAAGATACCAGTAGCATCAAATGGGAGATCAAATAGCTCAGACAGTAACTTCCGTAGCCATACTTCCTCACAACTAGCTGAACAGGATGCAACATACTCTGCCTCAGCTGTACTCAGTGCTACGCAGGACTGCTTTTTGCTAAACCAAGAGATCACACCTGATCCCATACTGACGCAACACCCAAATGTGCTCTTCCTATCTGCAACACTGCAAGCCCAATCTGAATCAACATAACCCTGCAGGTTAAACTTTTGATTCGCTTCATACTTGAGCCCAAAATCCACTGTACCCTTCAGGTACCTCAGAACATGCTTTACAGTAACCAGGTGAACACTCCTCGGATCCGTCAGGAACTGGCTCAATGTGTTCACAGCAAAGCAAATACCCGGTCTTGTGTTCGTCAGGTACATCAAGGACCCAATCATCTGACGATACATAGAGACATTAACTGGCTCAGATGAAGCATCACATAGAAGCTTCAGATTCGATGCCATAGGTGTGGCCATGGCCTTGCAATCCATCATCCCAAATCTCTTCAGTATATCAACTGTGTACTTCCCTTGACCAAGGAAGATTCCATCTACACTTTGCCACACCTCCATGCCAAAAACAAATAGTGCATCATCCCCAAGTTCTTCATCTCGAACTCAGTAGTAAGCTTCCGCTGCGTGTCGGCAATCAATCTATCTTCACTTGTAACAAACACGTTATCCGCATACAAAAGTAGTATCACTGGATTGCCTTCCTCAACCTTGTAGTAAAGGTTGGAACCCGCTTTACTCTTGGTAAAGACCAAACTGGATAGAAGGCTATCTATCCTACCATACCAAGTTCTGCACACACATATATGACTACACCATGCTGTCTTGAAATCCATCTGGTGTATCTTCTATTTCATCACTTTTATATTTCTCTATGATGTCATCTGCAGCATGCTTGATCTGATAGTTCCATTTGGAAGTCACAACAGACTTCCCTTCAGCTCTTGGGACCACATCCCAAACATCACTCTTCATGATCAACGGATCATGGCATTCCATTTCTTCATCCCAGATCCTGGGAACTTCAATATCTTCAATAGATAATTTTGTTGCTGAACAAATGTTGTAGTTCTTCTTTTGTAGGAGATGGCATACGATCTTTCCTACACAACAAGTTAAATTGCATGATTAGAAAACATCTCATAGTTTTCAGAACAAATTCTTACACATAAAGAAATATGTCATACAGTCATGCAATTGTCTTAGCCAATGCTTCAATACAACATTTATCCATATCCCGTAACTTTCTAGATGCCTTCCAATCTCTACTAGAACATTGTTAAGAGTGTGCACAACTCCCAACATGTCAGCAAAGAGGTTTCATTCTAGATAAGTAGCAATGGAATGTTGTACAGTGCCATAGGCCACTTACCCATGTATATTAGTAGTATACTGTTCATCAATGCAACTATTCTAATATGCACAATACATATCCTAAGTCTAGGAACATGAGCATATACATCATTGAACAATTTTATTTAAACAAACACATATGCAAGAAATGATAATTAAAATACTTATCTTCTTTTGTTGGGTGGACTCCCTCTGAGTCTTCGCTTCCTTGCAGGAGCTGCTAGAGTCCTAATCTGAAGTAGCTTCTTCTACACCTTTCTGTTGTGGAAAGATGGTCAACTCCCTCTGAATATCTGCATCCTTGCAGAAACTACTGAAGTGTGTTCCTTTGATTTCTTGCAGGAACAACTGGAGTGTACTCCCTCTTGATCTTTGCTTCCTGGATTACCTGTTCTTGAACTCATATTCATCCTTGTTCCCTATGCATGCTTATTAGTATCATGATTGTGCTATCCTTGTGATTTCATATAAAATCATACATTCTTTAGTATATTATTAAAACACAATAATCTCAAGCATGTATAGTCATGATCATTTCAAACAGAAAATAATAAGCATTAGCATTCAAGGTTTATGTAGGATTCTTATGGTTAGTCAAATCATAAGAAACATAACATGTATAAACCTGTAATTACTCAAACCTATGACTCTTCGGGTTAGTTGAATCATCAATCAAGATAAGAGATATAATATGCATAAAACCTGTGATTATTCAAAGCTATACCTTCATGATTCTTCTGGTTAGTCATATCATCAATTATGGTAAGAAACATAATATGCATACAACCATGATTATTCAAACCTAAGACTCTTCGTGAATAATCATTATTAACAACACATTAGTATAAGATCCTAACACAAGGTAGGATTCTAGCTTGATATAGGAAAAACATACCTGGATTAGCATGCTAGCTATTTATGTCTAACATACCCGCATAATGTCTTCTGGTTCTTTTCAGTGACTTGTGCTAGTAACCTGCATGTCTCATAAGTTAACCATTACAAAACCAAGTTATACATACCTCGTAAATGGATCTTCTATGAGATCCATGACAATGGATGAATCTTTGTCCTCATGTTATCATGATCATATGTTCTTGGACCAGAACATGATTTGTCTTTCTTGGTGTACCTTTCATGTTAGTAGACAACATAAACCTTATACAACACCATAATGCATTAGTACAATCATAAGTGTCAACACCCTAACCAATGAATATCTTCTATCATGCATTCATAATTTTGTTAAGGTGATACGACAAATCTAAAATCAAAATTGTACTAACATACCATAAACTTAATCATGGACAAATATCGAAACATACCTCAATGAGTCATACCTGTCGAGATCGCTTGTAATATTCTTATGTAAGGCCTTAGCCTCATCTCCATCTGAAACAGGAACTTCTTCACTCATGCAGATGATCAATCCGTCTTCTTCTAGGATTAACCCAATCCACTTGATTTGCAAGAACTGGACCTTGATGAGCTGATCAAGTTGGTATATTCAGAATTTGAAAACTGCAAAGTTTCACTCCTCAATTTTGCCTTTGAAACTTCTGGATTCACTGGACATGACCCTGAACTGGGGTTTGAAGAAGCCCACTCTTCTTCCCAATCAAAATGTTTGATCCAAAGCTCTAAGCTTCTATTTTTCTGAGGAGCTTCCAGCCGTGGTCACAGATTTCAAAAATTCCCATTTTTACAGAAGCCCTAGTTTTCCACTTTTCTGATCAAAGTCCCGAACTAGGGTTTGATCAAGCCCGGCCTTTTTCCCAACCAAAAATTCTGATCTTGGTCTCTAAATTGCTATTTTGATGAGTAGCATTCAGCCGTGGTCTCCGATTACAAAAATTCCAACTTTCTTCAAAACCCTAAATTCCGGAAGCCATGAATGAAGGTACTCAAAAATAATTCTGTTTTGACAGAAATATGTACCTGATTTTTTCTGGTTTAACTCCAAACTTTTCAATCCACAGGGTCTGAAAAAGTTTCTTGAGATAGCCTGACTTGTTATCTTTCCATCCTGACAGGTCTGACCTCAATTGGATTCTCTGAGAGAGAGTTATGCCAAATGTCGCAACGTGACCTGTTTTGGGATAAAACAGGAGAGCGAACTTGTACGGAGTGCCACGTGTCACTGTTTTAACTTCGGCCTCTGAAAAAGTTTTCTGAGATATATATGCCTGTTACCTTTCCATCCTGACAGGTATGACCTCAATTGGACTCTCTGAGAGAGATTTATGCCAAATGTCGCAACGTGACCTGTTTATGGGATAATACAGGAGAGCGAACTTGTACGGCGTGACACGTGTCACTGGTTCAACTTCGGACTCTGAAAACGTTTTCTGAGATAGTACAGACTGTTTACTACCTGTCACTTTTTACGAAATTTCATTTGGAGCTTCCTAGCCCACGATATGACCTTTTTCCCAAGGTCACCTGATTTTGACTCAGATCTGGAAGAGGCAGAAACCCTATATTGTACAGATCATAAATCACAAAGTACAACGAATTAGAGGTTGTCCTTTGGACACAAGATACCTGGAGATCTTAGATTCGTCCTGTAACAATTTCAGATCCTCCAACTTCTCCAAAACGGATTTATAGTGAAAGTGCTACGATGACTGGTTTTTTCTATATCAAGCCCTAGCATCGTAAGTGCAACAAGTGTCATACATGCCATATCATGCCTTCTTTCAGGCTAGCTCTGATACCATGTTAAATTTCTATTTTTACTTCAATATGATCTAGGATCTTAACTGAGAGAACAACATGTACAGCATATCTACATCATATCAATCATGGAGACAATAATGCAAGCACACAAGAGACACAAAGATTTACTTGGGGAAAACCATAAAGGTGAAAAACCCCAATAACTTCCTCAGAGATAGATAGAGCAATGATACAACCAACCAAGAGAGATAGCCATAACCTAGCAGCAGATCCTCCTCCTCCATAAGTGCGCCACTCCTCCTTGAGTGCATGTGTAAGAAGTGAGAGTTAGTAAATAGAGTGCCTCCCGCACTCTATTTATACTTGACTTGACTTGCCTTTTTACCTAACTCATGTAGGCTCGAACTTAACCACATAACATAATGCTGAGTGGGCCGACCCCCAATAGGGTGGTCTAATAACCCTTTGACCCACATGGCCGACCCCCAATAGGGTGGTCTAATAACCCTTTGACCCACATGACTTATACAGGGCCGACCCCAAACAAGGTGGTCTAATAACCCATCAAGTATAAGTTACGACACTTACAATATAAATGACGACACTTCCTTATAGAGGAATAATACCATCTCTATAGGAATATAATATACATATATGTGAAATACATTCCGAAGTTACATATACATCAACATTTTCCTTGGAAAATGTAAGACCTACTAGTTGTTCGGCCTAGAAGAATCTAGAAAAAAAATGAAAATAATATTTTATTGTATCCTAGACAAGTTGGCCCTGTTAGGGAAAAAGGTCAGTTTTGTGATTAGTAAAAATAGGAGGGTCTCCCTCCTCATTTGGTCATTTCATTCGATCACTTAATTTCACATGAGTAGAGAGAGAAAGGCGAGTCACTTGGGATAGAAGAGTATCTACTTTGAAGACATCGTATTTTTGGGTTATTGTATGAGATTGACATTGTACTTTCTAACGAATCTATATTGAACAATTTTTGTTGGGTTTTCTCCCCCACAAGGGTTTCCCAAGATAAATTTTTGTGTACTATTGTGTACGATGTGCTTCTCTATATTTCAGTTATCCTTTACTTTATTGCATTTAAAATTCTAACAGCCATATCCTTAATCGGTGCTTTCATCGATATGTAGTGTATTGGTTTGAAATCATGATTTGGGTCAATTTATTCTGAGCATGGGTATGCCTACATCAGGGATGATACATATATATTATTTGATGTTTTTTGCAGCTTTCACCTGGATATCCTATTCCAACACCCTTGTACACATATTTTTGTAAAGTATTTTGGCCATCAGTATCTCTTCTGAGCTCACACTTTAGGGGGACATCTATTACACACCTATTTGTCACACTACTAAGTGTCACACTTTCATCACCACGTGGGAGTGTTTTTTATGAAACCTAGATATGTTGGAGGGGAAACCTATCATTTGTAGGTCAAAATTTTATTTTCACCTTGACTTATTAGCCTTCTTTGAGCTTTATCGCCCCGCTGCCCATATGGAGAGGAGGATGAAACCTTGTTATCCCCCTCTACCCAATTCTAAGGGAGGTATGAAGTCCACTTTATCCCCCTCTATCCAATTCTGAGGGAGCGATGAATTCCACTTCATCCACTTGTAAAAAGTGTAAGGGGAGTTATGAAGTTGTTACAACCAAATTTGGCTAATTCAAGAGGTTGTTTCCAAGAGATTTAAGTTGGTTAAGGGTTGGTTCAAGCTATCCTCTATCCAATTCAAGGTCAATCTTGTTTTTTCAACCCAATATTTGTTTGATCCTATCCTCTTCTTAAATTATCCTATGGTTGTTATGCCTCAAACTCCTATATAATGGAGACCATGCTTGGGTGAAAAGGGAGGAGAATTTTACAGCATCATACGTATGATATTGTAACACTTAAGGGGCTAGAAAGGAGAGCTTGGAGGAACGTTTGCAAAATCAAGGCTAATGTTGTAAGTGCTTCTTATGCATGCTTTCCATATTTTTTAATATAAACTTGGCTTATTCTCCCCAATTTGTGTTTCTTATGTTGAATTTACAAAATGTTTATCATTCCTTTGTTTGGTAATTAGATCTATTTATGCTCAATATACATTTTTCATAAGAAAGGATTTTTTCTTTGTTTCTTGTAGGATCTCACATGCACCATAAGCTTAGAATTTAAATTTGGGTGCCAGAGTAAATAGGAGTAGCAAGGACTATCGTTTAAAGAGAATTAGGCCATCTACTCCCATTTTCATTTCCCTTAATTTGCTTGTTTGTATTTGAGCTAGATCGAAGGACAAGTTAGTGTCCATTTGTTAAATTTTGTCTTGGATCAGAGGATTCTTGATCCAAGGGAGGTATCACCTTTCTATAGGGTAAACTTTTCCACAACATCCACCAAGGGAACATTCACTCTAAGTTGTTTGAATCGATTTAATACTAAGAGGGGGGGTGAATCAACATTAACACAATTATGAACAATTTTAACTTCTTGAACATATTATTCTCAACTTAATATTGATCGTCAATTAAGCATCAAAATGTAAAAGCATTCATCCACATATGTGCAAATCAAATAACACATAACACCAACTCCCTATGTTCTCCAACAACAACTAGAATGAGGGTACGACCCCCTACTACTTGCCCTGTCTTGCTACCCAGATATAATATATTGCGTTGTTAAGATTCAATATGCTAAGATAGATAAAATCATTATTACATTTAATTTCACAACAATAGCATATACAACATCACTGAAAGAACAACAACCACGACATAAACACAAGAGACACGGATTTATCCTGGGAAACCCTCATGGCATAGAAAAACCAGCAAAGCTTCCTCAATATAGATGATGAGAAAATGCAAAGATATAGTCCCCAAACAAGCGCTTCTTCTCCTCCTATGCAGATCTCTCTCTCTCTCCTATGTGCTAATCACAAGTGAGTGAATGAGTGATAAATGAGGAACACACCTCCTCTATTTATACACTTCTCTGACTTGACTTTTCACCCTAACAGGGCCGACTTATCTTAGGAGAGTCTAATAACCCCTAAACAACTAACTCAAGGCCGACCTCACTAGGGAGGTCTAATAACCCTAGTTACCATATTCTCTCGGAGGAATAAACATCTCCTGTTATGTAGAATTTTTCCCTACGGATAAGTCAAAACTCTCTTAACTTTAAAGTAGATTCTCAACTAACTCTAAAGTAAGAAACAATTCAAAACAAATGCTACCTTGAAATTCCTGAATTAACTTTTACAGCAAGATTAAATGTATTCAGAAACAATGAGAGATAAGACACACCTTTCAAACTGACTTATCTTAGGAGAGTCTAATAACCCCTAAACAGCTAACTCGGGGCCGACCCCACTAGGGAGGTCTAATAACCCTAGTTACCATATTCTCTCAGAGGAATAAACATCTCCGGATATACAATAGGGTCTCCACAGAGGAATGAAACATCTCCAGAATAATAAAGTACAAATATAATATTCTTATAAGTTACAATATTTAAGCACTCCCCCTTAATGAGAAGGATTTTATAACATCTGCAGGATAAAGGAGTCATCAACTACATGATACATGATACATCTATAAATCATTGGAAGCTTTCTTCATCAGTAACTCGAACATATTCTGGAGATGTTTCATTCGTCTGTGGAGACCCTATTGTATATCCGGAGATGTTTATTCCTCTGATAGAATATGGTAACTAGGGTTATTAGACCTCCCTAGTGGGGTCTGCCCTGAGTTAGTTGTTTAGGGGTTATTAGACTCTCCTAAGATAAGTCTGTTTGAAAGGTGTGTCTTATCTCTCATTGTTTCTGAATACATTTAATCTTGCTGTAAAAGTTAATTCAGGAATTTCAAGGTAGCATTTGTTTTTACTTGTTTCTTGCTTTAGAGTTAGTTGAGAATCTACTTTAAAGTTAAGAGAGTTTTGACTTATCCGTAGGGAAAAATTCTACATAACACGACCATCTATGGAGATCTAGGAGACTTATCATGTCCATCGTCGGACTCCTCCTGCTGCTGGTGGTAACATACTACAGCTCGAACCACCTTACGAAGAAGTCGACTGATACGACAAAGCACACCTACAGTATGCCGCTGGAGATGATAAGGGACGTCATCTAGAAAACTCCCAGCGGAGTCGCCATTCTTGTTATGTAGAATTTTTCCCTACGGATAAGTCAAAACTCTCTTAACTTTAAAGTAGATTATCAACTAACTCTGTTATACCTCTATATTCCACAGTGTCGCATCTCCACCACAAACAGAGTTGACGACACTTCCCCTACTGTTTGAACCACCCAAAAGATGAGTGAACCTTGAAGGTAAAATCTACCCTGACAAGTTCTGACCCAGCTGAGACTTTACTTACCCACACTACCGCGCTTTGCTCTGCTATAGGCACGCGGTACTCCACACTACCGCGCTATGATTTTTCCCCAGAACGCGGTAGTACCGCGTTATGCTCAAACCACAGGGCGCGGTACTCTTTTATTAGCCTTTTTCCCATGGCTTGTGGGATTTTGGATTTTCGAAGATATTGGAATATTGGGGTCCCTGATTCGATCCCAACTCACTTTCTGTGATTAGAAACCTTGATCCACTTATCTCTCCCTAGATCTACCCATCTCTCTTGTTGGTTAACCCTACCATACACTATAAAAGAGAGGCATTCCACGGGGAAGAGGGAGGACTCTTGAAGTACCAAACTTATGATCTTGCAGCATTGTGGAGATAGCTAGAGGAGGAAGCACTTGGAGCTAGAAGATTGGCTTGGACATCAAGCAACTTTTGTAAGCATTCTTCAAGTTGTAAGAAGATAACTTGTCTTGTCTTTCCCATTTCATGTGTTTAGCATAAGTTCTTAGCATGAAATGTATCTAATCTAGATTTGAATCTAATCTTTACATTCAAGGTATTTGGAAGCTTGCATGTTTGTTCTTTGATTGATCTTAACAGGTTCTACATCGGAGCTTTGGATCAAGAGCTAGAAGCGGGACAAACGTCAGTTTGAAAGGTGTGTCTTATCTCTCATTGTTTCTGAATACATTTAATCTTGCTGTAAAAGTTAATTCAGGAATTTCAAGGTAGCATTTGTTTTGACTTGTTTCTTGCTTTAGAGTTAGCTGAGAATCTACTTTAAAGTTAAGAGAGTTTTGACTTATCCATAGGGCAAAATTCTACATAACAAGAATGGCGACTATGTTGGTTTTTATTTATGTTTGATTGATTCAGTTCACTGTCATCCATCTGTTGATTGTGATTTGTTTTAATGCACTTCAAACCAGTTTGAATCTTGGTCCTTTTTGACCTTTATTCACCACCCCTCGCTGTATTTTTCTCCCTGTCTGATCATTGAGTCCCCTGGGTTAGCAACAACCCTGAAAACTTCATTTTATTTTCTCAAGTTGCGCTTTTTCCCTACCTTGCCACAGTACCGCGCCCTCAGAACTGCTTCCAGCGTGGTAGTACCACATTCCCTGCATTAGTACTAGAGCAGTACTATCACAATGCCGCGCTCCAGTCTGACATAGACCCGCGGTAGTGTCTTCATTTTTTTAAATTTTTTATACTTGCTTGATTTCCTGAGTCTCTCTCTGCCTTAGGTAGTGTTTACTGTTGCCTGTTAGCATCCTGGTCAGTTTACAATCTGTGTGGTCTGATTATTTCCCTGTTGTGAGCTTGATTTATTTGAATTAGTGGCATTTTTGACATATTGGGTCATTTTTCTAGATTGATTGCATTGGCTTGATTTTTTCACCTCAACCAACTCAACACCACTGTTCTATGTTACTGAACCCTGTAGTTTTTACAGTCACATTATTTCCATCATTTTCAGTAATTAAAATATTATCATCTGAGAGCAATTCTGTTGTTTAAATTGAAAAAGTCTAGTATCATTTTGCATTAGGAAATGAACCATTGATTTTGCCACAAAAATTCTCATAGTTGAAGCATTGTAGATTGTAGGATCAGTGCATTAAAAAGAGTGTTTATTCCAGTTTGGCTTTATTTACAAAAAGAAAAGAAAATTATTTTACTTTTGTTTTTGATTGCTTGTGAAAATTTTCATGCATATTTGATCAAAGAAACTCTATCTTTCCCTTAGCTAGATTTCATCGAAGACAAAGGCTTATTTTTTATTCATTCTCATTTGCATGGTTTGAGTCGTCATAACACCATCAAGTTTCACGTCCACTACCTGATTGAGTAAGACAGCCACTAAAATTAATCTCCCTAATTAAACCAACTTTAACCTCACTTGAGGAAATCAAAAGAATTTGGTAGTTAGGTAGGACACCGGGGATAGGCATCAAAATAATTCCCCCTTGTCATCTTCATCTGAGACATAGTCGTTGTCTTTAGGGAACTAAAATCCTCTATTATTTATTGACACGGTCACAACTAGTTTGTGGAGGGGCCTCCTGACTGTTTTTAACTTTCAGGGGTTAAACGGCCGCGAGATTGAGAACCGGACAGACTCTGTGGAATACCACACTTCACTTAGCCCTAAGGCAACATCGATCGTTGTCTTCTTCGGAAGGCTGAAGTGCCCAAAACCTTTTCCGACGTGTCATGAATGAGGTAGCTTAATATCTATTCTACTAGGGCTCTTTACCCAGGATCCCTTTCGGTAGAGGGATATCCCTTTAATATTGGTCTCTCATGTTGTATTGTTCGACTTGGATTTCATCACCTTGCGAAGGATACAGCTTGTTGAGGTCTCCAGCTCTTAGTTAGGAGTTTGCTTGGTATCTCATCTTCATAGAGGGTCATTTTTTCTTTGTAGGGACTGCTTGTTGGCATTCTGGCCATTTTTGTATTAGCTCGCTTATTGAGACAGCGGTCTCAGTATAGATTTTAGAGCTTGCTTGTTTGGCCTGTGAGCCTTGCTTTTTCTAGCTCCTCTTCTGCACATTCGGCTGCATTAGAGTTTTTGAGTTCTTTGTTTACGACACTGCCCCTGACTTTCATTTTCCTGTCATCATGTCAGAACAACCACGAAGGTCACGAAGAATACAGGGCCAAAGCCCTCCACCACCACCGCCGCCATGGACTTCTGGTCCACCTGCATCACGCATTCCTGCTCCTCCTGGCCGCGGTGCTGGTCGAGGTAGTATTCCACCGCCGATACGTACAACATCTTCAGTTCTGCCTGTAACTGCCATTCACAGCACAGTCTCAGAATCTATTGCAGCTTCTGCAACCACTAGCATATCTGAGACTTCCACTGTCACCTCACCCACTGTTATTCCAGATATATCTGTCACAGTGGACACAGTTACCGCAGCTGAACCTAGTACAACCCAAAGTACTAGACCAGAGGTCATCCTTCTACCGGATGTCAACACTTCCCGTCCATCAGACACTTTTCACGATGACACAGATGGATCTGTTGGTACCACCGAAGGGTCCGACCAGGACATACCTGGCTTGATTTCAGTCCCAGGCGGATACGTTGAAATCGTTGAATATACTTGACTTCCTGACACACCTTTTGAACCTGATTATGGCTTCATTACTTCCCAGGTGGAACTTCCGCCTGTTATTACTACGTCACCCAGTTTTCATCCTCAGGAGACAAGTTCTTCTAGCAACGTACCTCGTACTATAGATCTACCCAAACTCCCTCCGGGACATGAAATCATGGCTTCCATACAGTCTAGTATGGTTAGTATAGCGAACTCTCCGTTAGCATCGACACGGTTTAGACACAACACAGAGAAAATGCTTTCGACAGCGTCTAGATATCCCCCCGTTTCTCGTCCTTCTGACTATAGGGTTCCCAACGTCCCGTCTAGCACAAAGTTTCGTCACTCCTTTGCAGACGGCTCAAGACCTTCGGACTTTACTATACCTAGGTTCCTGCCGGATCCCCAAAACCTTTTTCAGGATATGAAATCGGAACCAGTTCTCGATGGTCCTCCTATCATTGAACACGTTATGGACGACGCCGATACCCCTGGGCTAAACTCCCCACATTTTCTTCCATCACCCATTTTTGGTGCACATTCTGTGAGGGATAACCCATTTTTTTCTCCGTCCTCACCTGTCAGCTACGGACAACCCCCTCCACAAATCGGTACTTTTGGCGCCGTTGGCCAATCCACGCTATCATATTTGGCTAGCGACGGAAGAACACCTAGTCATACTGTTGGATCTTCCGTTTCGACCAGAGGATCACCTTCAGCCACCCTTTATACTATTTTAGGAGGTGGACAACCAACTGTAGTGGTCCCTAACTCCAACATACAAACCCTCCCTGGTGGGCCATCAACCCAACCAGCTGGGGGGCAACCTTTTGTTGGGAACCCCATTGTTGTTATACCTCTATATTTCACGGTGTCGCATCCCCATCACAAAACAAGTTGACGACACTTTCCCTACTGTTTTGAACCATCCAGAAGAGACAGATGATGAGTCAACCTTGAAGGTAAATCCACCCTGGCAAGTTTTGACCCACCTTGGACTTTATTTGTACACACTACCGCGCCTTGCTATGTTCCCAAAGCGCGGCAGTGCCGCGTTCTGCAGACTTTGCAAGGCGCGGCACCCTTTTAATAGTTTTTTGCCCTTGGCTTGTGGGATCTTGGATTTTCGAAGATAATGGAAGATTGGGTTCCTTGATTCGATCTCAACTCATCTCCTTCGATTAGAAACCCTGATCCACTTATCCCTCCTTAGATCCACTCATCTCTCTTGTTGGTTAACCTCACCATTCACTATAAAAGAGAGGCATGCCATTGGAAAGGGGAGGACTCTTGAGAGCACCAAACTTATGGTCTTGTAGCATTGTGGAGATAGCTAGAGGAGAAGACACTTGGAGGTTGAGGATTGGCTTGGGAATCAAGCACCCTTTGTAAGTAATCTTCAAGTTGTAATGGAATAACTTGTCTTGTTTTCCCAAATCATTTGTGTTAATCTTGTTTTAATGATATGATTTGTATCTCTCATAGATTTAGATCCTAACTCATGTTTTCAGATTGCTAGAGAATAGTGCATGCTTGTATGTTGGTTCCTCTTTAACAGGTTTGTTTGTGAAGACTTGGAGCTTGGAGCAAATACCAAAAACAAGCGTTTGGATATAAGGTCAGTTAAACCCCTTCTATTCTCTTCAGCATTTTAATTCTGAGATGTTTGTTAGATCTAGGGATTCAAGGTTGCATTTGTTTTGTCTGTTCTTAGCCTAGAGTTAGTTAGAGACTACTTTAGCCTAAGGGAATTTTGACTTATCTGTAGGGCAGAATTCCACATAACAAGAATGGCGACTCCGCTGGGTTTGATTACTGCTTGATTGGTTCAAATTCACAGTCATTTATCTTTGAATTGTCAGTCTTTTGTTGCACTTCAAACCAGCTTGAATTTTGGTCTTTTTTGACCCTTATTCACCCCTCCTTGCAGTATTTATCTCCCTGTTTAATTACTGAGTCCCCTGGGTTAGCAACAACCCTGAAAACTTGATTTTTTCTTCTCCAGTTGCGTGTTTTTTTTTTCCTCTTGCCACAGTGCCGCGCCCTCTTAACCACTTCCAGCGCGACAGTTACACAGTGCCGCGTCCTAGGCATTCATACCAGAGCGGCAGTTACACAGTGCCGCGCTTCAGTCAGGCTTTAGCCCGCGGTAGTGTCTGCAAGTGGGTAATTTTTTTTAATTTTTGCTTGGTTTCCTGAGTCTCTCCCTGCCTCAGATAGTCTTTATTGTTGCCTCTTAACATCCTGGTTAATTTCCAGTCTGTTTGGTCTGCTTATCACCTAGTTTATGAGTTTGATTGATTGATTGAATTAAGTGGCACTTTTGACATATTGGTCATTTTTCATTTTGATTGCATTTGACTTAACTTTTTCCCCACAACCAACTCAACACCACTGTCTTCTGTTACTGAACACTGTAGTTTTACAGTCATATTGGCATTATCATTTTTAGTAAATTAAAAAGATCATTGGTTGAGAGCAAATTTGTTGTTTAAATTGAAAAAGTCTAGTGGTATTTTGCATAGGGAAATGAACCATTAATTTTGCCATAGAAATTCTCATTATAGAAGCATTGTAGATTGTAAAATCAGTGCATTGAAAAGAGTAGTTACTTCAGTTTGGCTTTGTTTATAAATCGAAAAGAAAAGAAAAATCTTTTACTTTGATTGCTTGTGAAAGTTGTTATGCATATTGGATCGAAGAACCTCTATCTTTACCTTAGCTAGATTTCATCGAAGACAAAGGCTTGTTTATGATTCATTCTCATTTGCATGGTTTGAGTCGTCATAACACCATCAAGTCTCACGTCCACTACCCGATTGAGTAAAGACAGCCACTAAAATTAATCACCCTAATTAAACCAACTTTAACCTCACTTGAGGAAATCAAAAGAATTTGGTAGTTAGGTAGGACACCGGGGATAGGCATCAAAATAATTCCCCCTTGTCATTTTCATCTGAGACATAGTCGTTGTCTTTAGGGAACTAAAATCCTCTAGTACTTATTGACACGGTCACAGCCAGTTTGTGGAGGGGCCTCCTGACTGTTTCCAACTGTTCAGGGGTTAAACGGCCGCGAGTTTGAGAACCGGACGGACTCTGTGGAATACCGCACTCCACTTAGCCCTAAGGCAACATCGATCGCTGTCTTCTTCGGAAGGCTGAAGTGCCCAAAACCTTTTCCGACGTGTCATGAACGAGGTGGCTTAGTATCTATTCTACTAGGGCTCTTTTACCCAGGATCCCTTTCGGTAGAGGGATATCCTTCTTATATCGGTCTCTCAAGTTGTATTGTTCGACTTGGATTTCATCACCTTGCGAAGGATACAGCCTGTTGAGGTCTCCAGCTCTTAGTTAGGAGTTTGCTTGGCGTCTCATCTTTGTAGAGGGTCATTTTTTCGTTGTAGGGACTGCTTGTTGGCATTCTGGCCATTTTGTTGATTAGCTCGCTTATTGAGACACCAGTCTCAGTATAGATTTTAGAGCTTGTTTTTTTGGCCTGTGAGCCTTGCTTTTTCTAGCTCCTCTTTTGCACACTCGGCTGCATTAGAGTTTTTGAGTTCTTTGTTTACGGTACTGCCCCCGATTTTCATTTTCCTATCATCATGTCATATCAACCACGAAGATCACGAAGACAACAGGGCCTAAGCCCTCCACCACCACCACCGCCACGGACTTCTGGTCCGCCTGCATCACGCATTCCCGCTCCTCCTGGCCGCGGTGCTGGTCGAGGCAACATCCCACCGCCGATACGTACAACATCTTCAGTTACGCCTGTAACTGCCACACACAGCACAGTCTCAGAATCTATTGCAGCTTCTATGACCACTAGCATGTCTGAGGCTTCCACTGTCACCTCACCCACTGTCATTCCAGATTTATCTGTAACAGTGGGCCCAGTTACAGCTGCTGAACCTAGCATGACCCAGAGTACTATACCAGAGGTCATCCTTCTACCGGATGCCAACACTTCTCGTCCATCAGACACTTTCCACGACGATATAGACGGATCTATTGGCACCACAGAAGGATCCGACCAGGATATACCTGGCCTAATTTCAGTCCCAGGCGGATACGTTGAGATCGTTGAAGATACTCGTCTACCTGACACACCTTTTGAACCTGATTATGGTTTCATTACTTCCCAGACGGAACTTCCTCCTGTTATTACTACGTCACCCAGTGTTCATCCTCAGGAGACAAGTTCTTCTAGCAACGTACCTCGCACTTTACATCTACCCAACATCCCACCGGGACACGAAATCATGGCTTCCATCCAGTCTAGTATGGTTAGCCTAGCGAACTCTCCGTTAGCATCGGCACAATTTAGACGCAACACAGAGCAAATGCTTTCGACTGCGTCTAGATACCCCCCTGTTTCTCGTCCTTCTGACTATAGGGATCCCAACGTTCCGTCTAGCACAGAATTTCATCATTCCTTTGCAGACGGCTCAGGACCTTCGGACTTTACTACACCTAGGTTCCTACCGGATCCCCAACATCTTTTTCGGGATATGAACTCGGACCCAGTTCTCGTAGGTCCTCCTATCATTGAACACGTTATGGATGACACCGATACCCCTGGGCTAAATTCCCCAAATTTACTGTCATCACCTATGTTTGGTGCACATTCCATGAGGGATAACCCAGTTTTTTCTCCATCCTCACCTGTCCAATATGGACGAACTCCTCCGCAAATCGGTACTTTTGGCGCCGTTGGCCAATCCATGCTATCATATTTGGCTAGCGGCGGAAGAACACCTAGTCATACTGCTGGACCTTCCGTTTCCACCGGAGGATCACCTTCAGCCACCATTTATACTATTTCAGGAGGTGGACAACCGACTGCAATGGTCCCTAACTCCAACTTACAAACCCTCCCTGGTGGGCCATCAACCCAACCAGCTGGGGGGCAACCTTTTGTTGGGAACCCCATTGCTAGTCAACAACCTCCAACTGGCGGGCCATCAACCCAACCAGTCGGAGGACAACCTTTCGCTGGGAACCCAATTCCCAGTCTACAACCTCCTCATATAGGGCCATCCAACCTAACTGCTGGCGGACAACCTATCGGCTCGATCCAACAAGTTTCCCAACCAGCAGTGTCTACTCAGTTCGGTATGTACAATCCACCTGGCAGTGGGAAACCTTATTCCGGTGTTCCAACCGGGCCTTACTCTCAACCACCCCTGTCAGGTATGCTTCCTTCTTGGGATCATCAAATCCCACAGAGGGGGGGGTACTCACTTTTTGGAAACTGGAACCAAGCTGGGGGGCAATCTCAGATTTCCCCCAACTTGAATTCTGGCTTCCCTTACCCTTCGGCTGCCACAACTCCATGGAACCCGTCACTTCAATTTCCACTCGTTCCTCAAGCAGGAACGAGCCTTCCATGGACACCACCGTCGCAGCCACCCCCCAACCCTGCTATAGGAAATCCTCCACTTACACAGTATGGTGGCAACATCCTTGGAACACAACAACCCCAAGGAACTTTTCCCCAACAAGGAACAGCAACCATTCCTGGGTATCAACAGCCCCAGGGTATTATACCCACTCAGCAGAACACTTACCAACCGGCTGCTTACAATCAACCGGTTAACCAGATGGCTTATTATCCGCAGAACTTCCAGCAGTATCCCGCGGGAAACACATATGGGTATAACACACAGCAGCATGCTATGCAGGGTCCTCCAGGATTCTCTGCACCACATGGTTATTACTCATTCCCGCAGACCAACCGTCAGCTTCCCTTTTTGGCCACACTTGATCTACCTGATTTGTCGAGGCTTATCAACGATCCTATATGGCACGAACCTCACTGGCCACCTATCCCAGCCAAACTACCATCGGACATTCCCAAGTTCGATGCTAAGCCCGGGGAAGACCCCAAGAACCTCGTGATGACCTTCCATCTTTGGTGTTCATCAAACTCCTTGATGGATGATTCCATCCGACTTCGGCTCTTCCAACGTACGCTTACCGGAACGGCAGCAAAATGGTATATCGAGCTGCCACAGCACTCTTTTCGTGATTTCAACACTTTGGCTATGCAGTTTTTGACACATTTCCAGCTTCCCATCCGGTATGAGACTGGAACAGAACTACTAACTTCACTGCGTCAAACCACTTCCACACATATTTCGGATCACATCCACGAGTGGCGAAGACGTCGTAGGCTAATAAAGGCACCTATTCCAGATCAGCTACTTGCTGATTGGTTTACAAAATCCTTTTTGCCTCCCATAGCCAGAGACATTGCTATGCGCGGACCAGTTACGGAAGAACAAGCCATCTCGGCAGCACAATACATGGATTTAGTATATACTCAATCCGGTACTTTACATGAACTTCTTCCACATGCCTCCCGCGTTCACACTGATCCTACAAAGCCTACTACTGAACCACCCATTGATGGTATCGTTGGTTCAGTTAAAGCTCAGCCTGCCACTAACTCGACGGGGCAACAAGCTTCTGCTTCCCCCGCTTTTACCCAGGCCGCTTCAAAAGCTTCCACTTCTCCTGCTGTCTCCTCCGAAGTGAATGCAGTCCAATCTACATCACAACCATCCGGGGGAAAGAAGAAAAACAATCGTGGTAAACCTAAGAAGAACCAGCAGGAGAACCCCAAACCACAACCTACCCAGAATGACCAAAAACCACGTCGGAAAGCTAAGTTTCCCTGCTTGATTTGTCAAGATGATCATTATACGCGTGACTGTCCCTACAAGGACGAGGTCCATAAGTTCGTTAAAGGATCCTCTCGACCGGCAGTGCTAACTGACCCTTTCCCCCAACAGCAACAGCAAATGGTTGCCCAAGAATCCCCACAAGGGGGCAACCCGACCAATCCTTCCCGTGGAGAGACGTCCAAAAACCGCGAGATCCTAATGACAAGTAATGAGGAGATTAATATCACCACTCGTTCAAAGACGTATGACAATCCTCCAAGTTCAACCAAACAATCGGAGACAGCCAAAGGCAAGTCTCCTGTTGAAGATCCGATTCCTATTCCCCCCCCTAATGGTCATCTCCACATCGAGAGACCACTTATGGACACAGTGCTACGCCCACCCAAGGGCACCATACGAAAGGCGACATTCAATCCGAATGCGCGAGCTGCCCAAAACTACAACATTGTTGAAGATTTGGCTCAAGCACCTTGCGCTATGTCAACTCTCGAGGTTCTCCAACACTGCCCCACGCAGCGTAGAACCCTACTTTCAGCACTGGGGGCATTGGACCCAGATACTTCAAACTCCATCATGTTTAACTTGGAGCACGCTAAACCTAGGCTTTCTCACCAGTTAGCCTTCCAGGTGCATACGAAAATCCATGGAAATGTTATCCACCGCACAGTGTTAGATGAGGGTGCTTCCACGTCGATTATGTCTTTGAACTGCTGGAGAGCCCTCGGCTCGCCTGAGGTCACAACTTCTCCCACTACTCTTAGAGCGTTTGATGGACATGGTTTTCAACCATATGGACTCATCCCCTCAATCGGTGTTGAACTGGGGGGAAAAACAGTATCCGTACACATCGAAGTCGTAGATGCACCTTTGGATTACAACCTCCTACTTGGTCGGAACTGGTTCTATGCCATGACTGCCATAGCATCTACAGTCTTCCGGATTGTACAATTTCCTCATGAAGGGAAAATTGTCACTATTGATCAATTGGATTACTGTATCCCAGACTCCCATCCAAACTCCGCCAATACCGTTCCGTTATTGGATCAACCTCGGTACCGGTTCCAAGACATAGGTGTTGGTCTCATGAAGGATTCATCCCTCATTGGAGTTTTTCCAGAGCTGGGAACCCATCTTCAACCAGTCAACATGATTTCATCACACGTCACCCCCGTCTGATGATTCATGGGTGATCCCGAGTCCTACTCAGATCCAAGGCTATGGCAATTCCATGCCTTTGAACAGAAACCTTGCAGCTTATGACGCGATCCAATCAGCCACAGATTGGGTCGACTGTTCTACTGATCACACAGTGGCACAACTCTCGACTGAAACTCATACACGCCCACCATTGTTTGATCCTCTCAACTTGATTTTTCCCACCGATGAATCAATCATGGAGGTTATGTGCGGTAATGAGCCACCATGGGGAGATTTCCATCATCGATCTTCATTCCCCATCATTCAGTCACTTGAGCCTGATACCAAATCTAGTGCTTCACTTGGGATGGTTCAAACCAAGTTCCCCACTTCCCTCGACGAAGTATTTTCTGAAGGCAACTTGGCCAATCTTATGGCAACCACTCCCATCGACATTTCAGTAAAGCCTGGTATCGCGGAAAATGTACACATTGGCAAAACATGTACTCCTCTCGAGACGGAGTTCTATAATGCCTACTTTAAAACATTCCGCGATGTTTTCACTTGGAGTTATGAAGAGATGCCAGGAATCGACCCGTCGATTGTGGTCCACGAAATTCCAACTTTCCCTGGCGCCCGACCTGTTCGGCAAAAGCTTCGACCCGTTCATCCTCGTAAGGCAGCCGCCATTAAAGCAGAAGTTGAAAAACTTTTGCGTGCTGGTTTTATCTATCCTGTCCCATTGACAGAATGGGTATCCAACATCGTCCCTGTAGCCAAGAAACAGGGAACGATCAGAGTCTGTGTTGATTACCGTGATTTGAACAAAGCTTGTCCCAAGGACAACTACCCAACTCCGTTTATCGACCAGATCATCGATAACTGTGCCGGAAGTGTTATTTTTTCATTTATGGATGGCTTTTCTGGCTATAATCAGATCGATATCCTCCCAGCCGACCAGCACAAAACGGCCTTTATCTGCCCTTGGGGGATCTTTGCATATCGGAAGTTACCTTTTGGCCTCAAAAATGCCGGGGCAACTTTCCAACACGCGATGTCCTACGCATTTCATGACATCAAACATATCGTAGAGCCATATCTCGATGACCTTCCCGCTCATTCTCGAACTCGGGAAGAACATCCAGATCACTTGAGTGCCATTTTCGAAAGGTGCCGGCGCTACAATATACGTTTGAACCCGCATAAGTGCGTTTTCTGTGTAGAAGCCGGAAAACTGTTGGGCTTCATAGTCTCCAAAGACGGGATGCGTCTAGATCCCGCAAAGGTAGCAGCGATCATAGCCCTGCCTTCACCTACCAATATTCCAGAACTTCAATGTTTGCAAGGGCATGCAAACTTTCTACGCCGTTTTATCTGTAATCTGTCCGAGATAACAAAAGGCTACATGCGGCTTCTCAAGAAGAATGTTCCCTTCATATGGGATGATGAAGCCCAACGATCCTTCGATAATTTAAAAGCAGCCTTAACCAAAGATCCTGTGATTCAACCCCCCAATTACACACAGGACTACATCCTTTATCTCGCAGCCTCGATTTCCACCATTTGTATGGTGTTAGTACAGGAAGATCACAACGGCATAGAACATGTGGTGTACTACCTCAGCAAGAGTCTTCTCGACTCTGAAACCCGCTACTCACATGTTGAAAAGCTGGCTCTGGCAACAGTGTTTGCTGTCCAGAGATTCCGTCACTACATCTTACTCCGTCGGACCACCGTCATTGCTGATTTCAATCCGATGTACTATATCCTCACACGACAAGTGCTTGGGGGCAAGTACTCCCATTGGATTGTCATCCTTCAAGAGTTTGACTTGGAATTTGTCAAAGCCAAGTCTAAGAAATCTCTGGTCTTCGCTGAGTTAATTTGTCACTTGCCCCGTGCTACTGAGCAATCCGAGCCCATTGATTCTCTTCCCGACGAATCATTGTTCCTCATTAGCACGTCTGATCCGTGGTATGGGGATATTCTCTTATATCTCCAAACCCAACGCTTCCGTCCCGACCTCAACCGCGATGAACGACGACGTATCAGACATCACGCAAAATACTACCTTATAGTGAACGATACTTTGTATCGGCGTGGTGTCGACACTGTCCTTCGACGTTGTTTGACCTTAGATGAGGCGGAACGCGTTCTCAATGACTGCCACGCTGGAGCTTGTGGTGGTCATCTCTCTGGGATGGCTACGGCCCAGAAAATACTGCGAGCGGGATACTTCTGGCCCTCAATTTTCAAGGACTGCATTGAAACAGTCAAGAAGTGTCTGCCATGTCAATTCTTTCATAGCAAAGCACGCTCGCATCCTGCTCCACTCCATCCTGTCATTGCCATCGGCCCCTTCTCCAAATGGGGCATTGATTTTATGCACTGTAAGCCCACTTCAGCCGGGGGGCATAGCTATGTCATAGTAGCTGTGGACTATTTTACAAAATGGGTTGAAGCGATGCCTACGTATGCTGAAGACGGCAAAACAGCAGCGCAGTTCATATTCAATCATATCATAGCTAGATTCGGTGTCCCACAGTCTATTGTGACCGATCATGGTTCCCATTTTAGGAATCATATGATCGAAGAACTAAGTGCCAAACTGGGTTTTCGCCACGAAAACTCAACCCCGTATTACCCACAAGCTAATGGCCAAGTTGAAGCCATCAATAAGCTCTTGAAACGAATGATTCAGCGCATTGTGGGTACCCAAAAATCCAATTGGCACTCAGCTCTGTTCTCAGCACTGTGGGCATACCGAACCTCAGTGAAAAGTGCTACTGGGTTTACACCATTTCAATTGGTGTACGGCCTGGAAGCCATTCTCCCGATTGAATGTGAAATTCCATCACTCAAGATAGCCATAGAGCTACTTCCACACACTACTTCCGAAGAAGAACGGTTTCTATACCTAGCCAAGCTAGATGAAACCCGCCGCGACGCCGCTTTGGCTAATGAAGCTCACAAAAAATGCGTCAAAGCTCAATACAACAAATCCGTTCAACCTCGGATCTTCAATGAGGGTGATCTCGTACTTACATATGATCAGATGCATGATAAACTTGGAAAAGGTAAGCTTGAATCTATGTGGTACGGCCCCTTCATCATAAAACGTGTCTTAGAAAAAGGAGCCTATGAACTAGTCGACTGTGATGGTACGCCATTGGCACGGCCCCGCAACGGGCTATACCTCAAGCGTTTCTACGCGTGAGGTTACCCCACGCGGGTTACTTCTTGTACATAATGTACTTAGTTTGCTTTTTGCTTTATTTTTAGTGTGCGCGTGGATCTCATGTATCTACTCTTACTTTGACTCGTGCCTTTATGCGCAGATGTCTACCTACTTTGGATTCGCTGACGGTGCAAGCCGACATACCCGGAATCTCGCTTCCGCAGCATGGGTGATCTATTCCCCCACTGGCGAGTTGATTTCTTCAGGAGCCATTTGTTTAGGTCCCGCAACCAACAATATCGCAGAGTACCATGCAGTCATCGGTCTCTTGATAGAGGTTGCTTCACTCGGGATTGACTCCTTATCGGTCTTTTTAGACTCCCAACTCGTGGTTTCTCATCTAAATCGTGTTTACACAGTTCGCGATCCTACATTACTTCGTTTATTTCGAAGAGTACGCCTCTTGGAACGGTCATTTGATTTTATCACATATCAACACATACCGAGAGAATTCAATTATATTGCCGATTCATTGGCCAATTACGTTTTGGACTGGCATCTTGCCCATACATAAACACATCATAAAAGATAAATAAATGCACAAGTCATTGTAAATATTTAGATCATAAATAGGTCCATATCACTATATATAAAAGTGTTTTTTCCAAAAATACATAAAGTTTGTGTCAAAGACAAAATTGGGGATCAAATCCCATATACAAAAATTGGCCCTCAAAGCCTACATATCGTGTACATGCCACAAAAATATCTAAAGACCATCTATGAAGATCTAGGGGACCTATCATGTCCCTCATCGGACTCCTCCCGCTGATGGTGGTAACACATCACGGCTCGAACCACCTTGCGAAGAAGTCGACTAATACGTCCAGGTACACCCACGGTATGCCTCTGGAGGTGGTAGGGGACATCATCCATCCGCATAGCAGGGATCCCATGAGTCAATCCCTGCAGGTTCCTCTCAATATCCCGCACACCTCCTGCCTCATCTTCATCTTCTTCTTCGACAGAATCAGCCTGACGATCTACACCGCCACGACGTAGTGGAGAGTATCCAGCTGGTCTCTGTGGTCCACGGTCTGCAACATGCATGCGAATATACATTAGAAGTCTTTTTACACATTCTAAAAAAGCATCTAAAAATTAAATATTCAAAAATAAAAATACATATCCATGAAGGTCATACCAGAGTTGTCCCAGTC
Organism: Larix kaempferi; assembly: GCA_027924585.1. Classification (NCBI taxonomy): domain Eukaryota; kingdom Viridiplantae; phylum Streptophyta; class Pinopsida; order Pinales; family Pinaceae; genus Larix; species Larix kaempferi. The sequence continues at coordinate 21,901,966 of BSBM01000825.1, read as the reverse complement.
ATCATCTTCTGGCAAAGCCAAGTCAATATCCTCGCGGAAATCTACCCCTGAATAGGGATAGTCGTCGATCATGACTATCTGCTCCTCTAGCCAAGAGAAAAAATCCTCTCCAAAATCTAGCCGCTGAGGTCCTCCAAGGCGCCCGGCATAGTCGCTCCATCGAGCCATCCATGGCTCAGTAGGTGGGCGAGGATGCATAGATATCTGCGGACGCAGTAATTGCACCCTTGCCAGGAAGAAAGTGACCAAGATACTCCCATAGCCAAACTGGGTATTTTTCCCAATTCTACATTTGTGCACCTGTTCCTTCATGTGGGACAACACTGCATCACACCAGTTGAAGACTGTTCCTCCCATGCACTCTGCTGCGAGATTTACCTGCGTGCGGGTTGCCTGATGTGGACTCACGCTTCCTGCTGCACGTGTAATAGTGAATAGCAAAGTTTTGAAAGGAAGATTTGTGACCTCTTTTATGGCCACTTTCCCACTCTTCTTACTCGAACCCGCCTGACAATATCGAGCAATCAAATCATCCGTGCTTGAGTCTGAAGCACTGTACCCGGTAAGATTCGGTCGGGCCCCTCTTTTCGAGAGGCCCGTGAGAAAGTAGATGTCTTCAAGTTGGATTTCAAGCACGTGCTCTCCCACTCGGAAAGCTTCGATATCAGGGTCCCATAATTGAATAAGATGAGTAAGGAGCTTAGGTTGTTGGCGGATCCCTTTAGTCTTGAAAAACTTTAGCAAACCGCATTCTCGCAATGCGGTCACGGTTGGTAAGTCATTTTCGGCCCTAAAATCGTCCGTTTCATGCTCCCTCTCTTTCCAACTCACCATTTTGCCTCAAACAAGTTGCAAATCCCTGCAAAAAGGCAAACAAAGTAATTAGTGACTATTTAACAACTTGCTTCTAGCAAAAATTTGAGGAAAAATTGATTTTTTGAACTCAATTTTCGCACGTGCCGCGCCTGGAGGGCACCCTGCCGCGCGGCAGTCCACAGTGCCGCGCCTCATTTTGAGGTTACAGCGCGGCACTGTTCAACAGTGCCGCGTTCCTCGATAGGGTCCCCGCGCGGCAGTACGGCAGGCGATTTTTGCCCAAAAGGGCTTCCCAAAAAATTGATTTTCCCCTGGTGAAAGTAAAAATTTCTTGCATGAAATGAAAGAAAGGTTCAAGCACTCTTACCTGGCACAGACGGCGGTCGAAATGGTGTCCCAGAACTCTCGGTATCGATCCTTGAAATTTTGCTCCAAAATGGGTAAAAATGTCTCCTTTGGGTAAAAATCACAAATGAATAGTAATTTCTATTTTTACCATGCTTTATATAGCATTTTTTCACATTTTTTTAATTAATTACTATTTTCAAATTAATAAACCCTTATTCATATTTCTAATGCCCGATTTTTGAGCATTCATTGACAGGATCTGCGGTAGAAATGGGATGCATTCTGGTATTTGTTTGTAGTTTGACCTTCATATTGAGCCCACTTTATCTTTTTCGTGCTCCGGATTTAAAACTTGAAAAAGATTCCAAGCGCTTTCACACCTGTGTCGTGCTTGTCAAGCGCAAGTAAACGGTGTCGAGTACGGTCAGCTTTACTCATGCTCGTTAAACGATGAGGAAAGTATTATCCTGGTTGTATTTTATTCTTTTTTCGGACCAGAATAATTTAAAATTTACGAAAAAGACCATAGGAGTCCATAGTTAAGCTCTTTTCAGACTCCTTAAAATTGAAAAGTTTGCCAAGTGATCTTGACTCTTTCACACTTGTAAAAGTATTTGAAAGGTCGTCTATTCGGTGATAGGTTACCCCTTTTTCGGCCCGTCTAGACTATTTACGAGAAAGGTATACCTCAGTCAATCTCGGCTGGGAGAGTTCTCTCGGGAATCGTTTTACGATTTTTCGGGATCGAGAGACTAAATTTTACGAAAAAGTACATTATGGAGCTTCCTTTAAGTTTTTTAGGCTCTCTAAATATGAAAAACTGCCGAGTTTTCCTTCCTTGGACTCGTTAAAATATTAACATCGAAGGACCCACTTTGGGACGAACCTCTCCTTTCTCAGGTTCGTAAAACATGTGAGATTGGACTCATCCACAAGATGAGCTACACCGAGCATCTGTTATCCTCTTCAAGCTCGTAAAACAAGAAAGAGGTACTCGTCCATCATGTCGGGGAAATATGGGGGAACAAGTCAAGTTTATCTATGGCAGCTTGTCAGTCATTACCTTTGAACATGGCATGTGTCCATCTCTTGTCTATATTTAGGTATCCGTCTTTCATTGAGTCATAGTCATCATCATGGGTCGTCTCCTTGGCCACGAGTCCACTCATCCGGTGTCTATCCTCTATTCATCAATAATCCCTGCTGCCAAGTCTTGTTACATGCCGTTATATGTTCAAAGGGTTGCATTGTATCGAGTCATTCATTGTGTCAGGCCTCCGCTGTGTCAGTACATATTCCATTACTCCATCATCCTATCATATGTGCCGATTTCATGTCGATGATGTGGGAATCATCATGGCCCACCTTCGACGAGTCTATTCCTGTCGACACCAAATCACTATCCAGGAATTAGACTTAGAAATCAACCATTAGTACCTTGGTACCTGCATGCCTCAATGGCAGGTTTCCTCGTGTTTGACAGTAGGTTCACCTCATTGACCTCTGATCAAGCAATATCTCGGATGCTCGACATCAACTCATTCATTCGCATTTCGTTGAGATGTACTATTGATACCTTGGGAATCATTGTCATTATTGGTGATCTCCCTCGCATTTGTTAACGGTCCACATCATTGACCGGTAATCAAATGGTTTCTCCCATGTTCGACTCCAACACATTGTAATCACATGGTTAGATTCGTATCTCTATGCGATCGGGTAGAAGACCCTGGGTGCATCACTGTATCTTGACTGCGTCCAGGCTGCGATGGAGATGTTTCTTGTATTGTCACACAGATCCACTTATTGTATTGGTCGTGGCTGTGTCGTTACTATCTCATGGATCTACGATTGTTCATAGTAGCCATGATCTGTCCACAGTTTACATTATCTCAGTACTCATGGATCTGCAATGTATTGGTCGGCAGCCATGCTTTGAGTCATTTGTTTCCGAGCATGGGAATGCCCGCCTCGGTGGTATATCTAACACTTTGTTTCTATTTCAGCTCCGTGTCGCTCTCCTCGATGCTATCTCTGCACATTTTATTCGTAAAGTCTTTCGGCCATCAGTCCCTTCTGACCTCACACTTTAGGGGGCATCTGTTATACCTCTATATTTCACGGTGTCGCATCCCCATCACAAAACAAGTTGACGACACTTTCCCTACTGTTTTGAACCATCCAGAAGAGACAGATGATGAGTCAACCTTGAAGGTAAATCCACCCTGGCAAGTTTTGACCCACCTTGGACTTTATTTGTACACACTACCGCGCCTTGCTATGTTCCCAAAGCGCGGCAGTGCCGCGTTCTGCAGACTTTGCAAGGCGCGGCACCCTTTTAATAGTTTTTTGCCCTTGGCTTGTGGGATCTTGGATTTTCGAAGATAATGGAAGATTGGGTTCCTTGATTCGATCTCAAATCATCTCCTTCGATTAGAAACCCTGATCCACTTATCCCTCCTTAGATCCACTCATCTCTCTTGTTGGTTAACCTCACCATTCACTATAAAAGAGAGGCATGCCATTGGAAAGGGGAGGACTCTTGAGAGCACCAAACTTATGGTCTTGTAGCATTGTGGAGATAGCTAGAGGAGAAGACACTTGGAGTTGGAGGATTGGCTTGGGCATCAAGCACCCTTTGTAAGTAATCTTCAAGTTGTAATGGAATAACTTGTCTTGTTTTCCCAAATCATTTGTGTTAATCTTGTTTTAATGATATGATTTGTATCTCTCATAGATTTAGATCCTAACTCATGTTTTCAGATTGCTAGAGAATAGTGCATGCTTGTATGTTGGTTCCTCTTTAACAGGTTTGTTTGTGAAGACTTGGAGCTTGGAGCAAATACAAAAAACAAGCGTTTGGATATAAGGTCAGTTAAACCCCTTCTATTCTCTTCGGCATTTTAATTCTGAGATGTTTGTTAGATCTAGGGATTCAAGGTTGCATTTGTTTTGTCTGTTCTTAGCCTAGAGTTAGTTAGAGACTACTTTAGCCTAAGGGAATTTTGACTTATCCGTAGGGCAGAATTCCACATAACAATTGTTAGTCAGCAACCTCCTCCCATAGGGTTATCAACCCAACTAGTTGGAGGACAACCTTTTGTTGGGAACCCCGTTCCTACCCAACAGCCTTCTCTCATAGGGCCATCCAACCCATCCGCTGGCGGACAACCTATGGGTTCTATCCAACAACTCTCCCAACCAGCAGCATCTGCTCAGTATGGTATGTACAGCACACCTGGCAGCGGGCATCTTTATTCCGGTATTCCAACCGGACCTCATTCTCAACCTCCACCATCAGGTATGCTTCCTTCTTGGGACCCTCAAATCCCACAGAGTGGGGGGTACTCACTTTTTGGAAACTGGAATCAAGCTGGGGGGCAATCTCAGATTCCCCCCAACTTGAATTCTGGCTTCCCTTACCCTTCAGCTGCTACAACTCCATGGAACCCATCACTTCAATTTCCACTCGCTCCCCAAGCAGGAACGAGCCTTCCATGGACACCACCGTCGCAGCCACCCCCCAACCCTACTATGGGAAACCCTCCACTTACACAGTACAGTGGTAACATCCCTGGAACACAACAATTCCAAGGAACTTTTCCCCAACAAGGAGCAGCAACCATTCCCGGGTATCAGCAACCCCAGGGTACCATACCCACTCAGCAGAGCACCTACCAACTGTACCGCGCCCTCAGAACTGCTTCCAGCGTGGTAGTACCGCATTCCCTGCATTAGTACTAGAGCAGTACTATCACAATGCCGCGCTCCAGTCTGACATAGACCCGTGGTAGTGTCTGCATTTTTTTAAATTTTTTATACTTGCTTGGTTTCCTGAGTCTCTCTCTGCCTTAGGTAGTGTTTATTGTTGCCTGTTAGCATCCTGGTCAGTTTACAGTCTGTGTGGTCTGATTATTTCCCTGTTGTGAGCTTGATTTATTTGAATTAGTGGCATTTTTGACATATTGGGTCATTTTTCTAGATTGATTGCATTGGCTTGATTTTTTCACCTCAACCAACTCAACACCACTGTTCTATGTTACTGAACCCTGTAGTTTTTACAGTCACATTATTTCCATCATTTTCAGTAATTAAAATATTATCATCTGAGAGCAATTCTGTTGTTTAAATTGAAAAAGTCTAGTATCATTTTGCATTAGGAAATGAACCATTGATTTTGCCACAAAAATTCTCATAGTTGAAGCATTGTAGATTGTAGGATCAGTGCATTAAAAAGAGTGTTTATTCCAGTTTGGCTTTATTTACAAAAAGAAAAGAAAATTATTTTACTTTTGTTTTTGATTGCTTGTGAAAATTTTCATGGATATTTGATCGAAGAAACTCTATCTTTCCCTTAGCTAGATTTCATCGAAGACAAAGGCTTATTTTTTATTCATTCTCATTTGCATGGTTTGAGTCGTCATAACACCATCAAGTTTCACGTCCACTACCTGATTGAGTAAGACAGCCACTAAAATTAATCTCCCTAATTAAACCAACTTTAACCTCACTTGAGGAAATCAAAAGAATTTGGTAGTTAGGTAGGACACCGGGGATAGGCATCAAAATAATTCCCCTTTGTCATCTTCATCTGAGACATAGTCGTTGTCTTTAGGGAACTAAAATCCTCTATTATTTATTGACACGGTCACAACTAGTTTGTGGAGGGGCCTCCTGACTGTTTTTAACTTTCAGGGGTTAAACGGCCGCGAGATTGAGAACCGGACAGACTCTGTGGAATACCACACTTCACTTAGCCCTAAGGCAACATCGATCGTTGTCTTCTTCGGAAGGCTGAAGTGCCCAAAACCTTTTCCGACGTGTCATGAATGAGGTAGCTTAGTATCTATTCTACTAGGGCTCTTTACCCAGGATCCCTTTCGGTAGAGGGATATCCCTTTAATATTGGTCTCTCATGTTGTATTGTTCGACTTGGATTTCATCACCTTGCGAAGGATACAGCTTGTTGAGGTCTCCAGCTCTTAGTTAGGAGTTTGCTTGGTATCTCATCTTCATAGAGGGTCATTTTTTCTTTGTAGGGACTGCTTGTTGGCATTCTGGCCATTTTTGTATTAGCTCGCTTATTGAGACAGCGGTCTCAGTATAGATTTTAGAGCTTGCTTGTTTGGCCTGTGAGCCTTGCTTTTTCTAGCTCCTCTTCTGCACATTCGGCTGCATTAGAGTTTTTGAGTTCTTTGTTTACGACACTGCCCCTGACTTTCATTTTCCTGTCATCATGTCAGAACAACCACGAAGGTCACGAAGAATACAGGGCCAAAGCCCTCCACCACCACCACCGCCATGGACTTCTGGTCCACCTGCATCACGCATTCCTGCTCCTCCTGGCCGCGGTGCTGGTCGAGGTAGTATTCCACCGCCGATACGTACAACATCTTCAGTTCTGCCTGTAATTGCCATTCACAGCACAGTCTCAGAATCTATTGCAGCTTCTGCAACCACTAGCATATCTGAGACTTCCACTGTCACCTCACCCACTGTTATTCCAGATATATCTGTCACAGTGGACACAGTTACCGCAGCTGAACCTAGTACAACCCAAAGTACTAGACCAGAGGTCATCCTTCTACCGGATGTCAACACTTCCCGTCCATCAGACACTTTTCACGATGACACAGATGGATCTGTTGGTACCACCGAAGGGTCCGACCAGGACATACCTGGCTTGATTTCAGTCCCAGGCGGATACGTTGAAATCGTTGAAGATACTCGACTTCCTGACACACCTTTTGAACCTGATTATGGCTTCATTACTTCCCAGGCGGAACTTCCGCCTGTTATTACTACGTCACCCAGTTTTCATCCTCAGGAGACAAGTTCTTCTAGCAACGTACCTCGTACTATAGATCTACCCAAACTCCCTCCGGGACATGAAATCATGGCTTCCATACAGTCTAGTATGGTTAGTCTAGCGAACTCTCCGTTAGCATCGGCACGGTTTAGACACAACACAGAGAAAATGCTTTCGACAGCGTCTAGATATCCCCCCGTTTCTCGTCCTTCTGACTATAGGATTCCCAACGTCCCGTCTAGCACAAAGTTTCGTCACTCCTTTGCAGACGGCTCAAGACCTTCGGACTTTACTATACCTAGGTTCATGCCGGATCCCCAAAACCTTTTTCAGGATATGAAATCGGAACCAGTTCTCGATGGTCCTCCTATCATTGAACACGTTATGGACGACGCCGATACCCCTGGGCTAAACTCCCCACATTTTCTTCCATCACCCATTTTTGGTGCACATTCTATGAGGGATAACCCATTTTTTTCTCCGTCCTCACCTGTCAGCTACGGACAACCCCCTCCACAAATCGGTACTTTTGGCGCAGTTGGCCAATCCACGCTATCATATTTGGCTAGCGACGGAAGAACACCTAGTCATACTGTTGGATCTTCCGTTTCGACTAGAGGATCACCTTCAGCCACCCTTTATACTATTTTAGGAGGTGGACAACCAACTGCAGTGGTCCCTAACTCCAACATACAAACCCTCCCTGGTGGGCCATCAACCCAACCAGCTGGGGGGCAACCTTTTGTTGGGAACCCCATTGTTGTTATACCTCTATATTTCACGGTGTCGCATCCCCATCACAAAACAAGTTGACGACACTTTCCCTACTGTTTTGAACCATCCAGAAGAGACAGATGATGAGTCAACCTTGAAGGTAAATCCACCCTGGCAAGTTTTGACCCACCTTGGACTTTATTTGTACACACTACCGCGCCTTGCTATGTTCCCAAAGCGCGGCAGTGCCGCGTTCTGCAGACTTTGCAAGGCGCGGCACCCTTTTAATAGTTTTTTGCCCTTGGCTTGTGGGATCTTGGATTTTCGAAGATAATGGAAGATTGGGTTCCTTGATTCGATCTCAACTCATCTCCTTCGATTAGAAACCCTGATCCACTTATCCCTCCTTAGATCCACTCATCTCTCTTGTTGGTTAACCTCACCATTCACTATAAAAGAGAGGCATGCCATTGGAAAGGGGAGGACTCTTGAGAGCACCAAACTTATGGTCTTGTAGCATTGTGGAGATAGCTAGAGGAGAAGACACTTGGAGTTGGAGGATTGGCTTGGGCATCAAGCACCCTTTGTAAGTAATCTTCAAGTTGTAATGGAATAACTTGTCTTGTTTTCCCAAATCATTTGTGTTAATCTTGTTTTAATGATATGATTTGTATCTCTCATAGATTTAGATCCTAACTCATGTTTTCAGATTGCTAGAGAATAGTGCATGCTTGTATGTTGGTTCCTCTTTAACAGGTTTGTTTGTGAAGACTTGGAGCTTGGAGCAAATACCAAAAACAAGCGTTTGGATATAAGGTCAGTTAAACCCCTTCTATTCTCTTCAGCATTTTAATTCTGAGATGTTTGTTAGATCTAGGGATTCAAGGTTGCATTTGTTTTGTCTGTTCTTAGCCTAGAGTTAGTTAGAGACTACTTTAGCCTAAGGGAATTTTGACTTATCCGTAGGGCAGAATTCCACATAACAATTGTTAGTCAGCAACCTCCTCCCATAGGGTTATCAACCCAACTAGTTGGAGGACAACCTTTTGTTGGGAACCCCGTTCCTACCCAACAGCCTTCTCTCATAGGGCCATCCAACCCATCCGCTGGCGGACAACCTATGGGTTCTATCCAACAACTCTCCCAACCAGCAACATCTGCTCAGTATGGTATGTACAGCACACCTGGAAGCGGGCATCTTTATTCCGGTATTCCAACCGGACCTCATTCTCAACCTCCACCATCAGGTATGCTTCCTTCTTGGGACCCTCAAATCCCACAGAGTGGGGGGTACTCACTTTTTGGAAACTGGAATCAAGCTGGGGGGCAATCTCAGATTCCCCCCAACTTGAATTCTGGCTTCCCTTACCCTTCAGCTGCTACAACTCCATGGAACCCATCACTTCAATTTCCACTCGCTCCCCAAGCAGGAACGAGCCTTCCATGGACACCACCGTCGCAGCCACCCCCCAACCCTACTATGGGAAACCCTCCACTTACACAGTACAGTGGTAACATCCCTGGAACACAACAATTCCAAGGAACTTTTCCCCAACAAGGAGCAGCAACCATTCCCGGGTATCAGCAACCCCAGGGTACCATACCCACTCAGCAGAGCACCTACCAACCGGATTCCTACAATCAACCGGTTAACCAGATGGCTTACTATCCACAGAACTTCCAGCAGTATCCCCCGGGAAACACATATGGGTATAACACGCAGCAGCATGCTATGCAGGGCCCTCCAGGTTTCCCTGCACCACATGGTTATTACTCATACCCACAGACTAACCGTCAACTTCCCTTTTTGGCCACACTTGAATTACCTGATTTGTCGAGGCTTATCAACGATCCTATATGGCATGAACCTCACTGGCCACCTATTCCATCCAAACTACCATCGGACATTCCCAAGTTCGATGCTAATCCCGGGGAAGACCCCAAGAACCACGTGATGACCTTCCATCTTTGGTGTTCATCCAACTCCTTGATGGATGATTCCATCCGACTTCGGCTCTTCCAACGTACGCTTACCGGAATGGAAGCCAAATGGTACATCGAGCTGCCACAACACTCTTTTCATGATTTCAACACTTTGGCTATGCAGTTTCTGACTCATTTCCAGCTCCCCATCCGGTATGAGACTGGAACAGAACTGTTAACTTCACTGCGTCAAACCACTTCTACACACATTTCGGATCACATCCATGAGTGGCGACGACGCCGTAGGCTAATAAAGGCACCTATTCCGGATCAGCTACTTGCTGATTGGTTTACAAAATCCTTTTTGCCTCCCATAGCTAGAGATATCGCTATGCTAGGACCGGTTACAGAAGAACAAGCCATCTCGGCAGCCCAGTACATGGATTTGGTATATACTCAATCCGGTACTTTACATGAACTTCTTCCACATGTCTCCCGCGTTCACACTGATCCAATGAAGCCTACCACTGAACCCCCCATTGATGGTATTGTCGGTTCAGTCAAGGCTCAGCCTGCTACCAACTCGATGGGACAACAAGCTTCTGCTTCCCCTGCTTTTACCCAGGCTGTTTCAAAAACAACTGCTTCTCCTGCTGTTTCCTCCGAGGTGAACGCAGTTCAATCTACGTCACAACCATCTGGGGGAAAGAAGAAAAACAATCGTGGTAAACCCAAGAAAATCCAGCAGGAGAACCCCAAACCATAACCCACCTAGAATGACCAGAAACCACGTCGGAAAGCTAAGTTTCCCTGCTTGATTTGTCAAGATGATCATTACACACATGATTGTCCCTACAAGGACGAGGTCAACAAGTTCGTTAAAGGATCCTCTCACCCGGCAGTGTTAACTGACCCTTTCCCCCAATAGCAATAGTAAATGGTTGCCCAAGAATCTCCACAAGGGGGAAACCCGACCAATCCCACCCGCGGAGAGACGTCCACAAACCGCGAAATCCTGATGACGAGTAACGAAGAGGTTCATATTACCACTAGTTCAAAGACGTATGACAATCCTCCAAGTTCAAACAAACAATCGGAGATAACCAAAGGCAAATCTCCTGTTGAAGATCTGATTCCCATTCCCCCCCCTACCGGTCATCTCCATATCGAGAGACCGCTTACGGACACAGTGCTACGCCCACCTAAGGGCACCATACGAAAGGCAACATTTAATCCGAATGTGCGAGCTGCCCAAAACTACAACATTGTTGAGGATTTGGCTCAAGCACCTTGCGCCATGCCGACTCTCGAGGTTCTCCAACACTGCCCCACGCAGCGTAGAACCCTACTTTCAGCACTGGGGGCAATGGACCCAGATACTTCAAACTCCATCATGTTTAACTTGGAGCACGCCAAACCTAGGCTTTCTCACCAGTTATCCTTCCAGGTGCATACCAAAATTCATGGAAATATCATCCATCGCACTGTGTTAGATGAGGGTGCTTCCACGTCGATCATGTCCTTGAACTGTTGGAGAGCCTTAGGCTCACCCGAAGTCACCACTTCTCCTACTACTCTCAAAGAGTTTGATGGACACGGTTTTCAACCTTATGGACTCATTCCCTCAATTGGTGTCGAACTGGGGGGCAAAACAGTATCCGTACACGTTGAAGTTGTAGATGCACCATTGGATTACAATCTCCTCCTTGGACAGAACTGGTTTTACGCCATGACCGTCATAGCATCTACAATCTTCCGGATTGTGCAATTTCCTCATGAAGGGAAAATTGTCACTATTGATCAATTGGATTACTGTATCCCAGACTCCCATCCAAACTCCGCCAACACCGTCCCGTTATTGGATCAACCTCGGTACCGGTTCCAAGACATTGGTGTTGGTCTCATGAAGGATTCATCCCTTATTGGAGCTTTTCCAGAGCTGGGAACCCATGTTCAACCAGTTAACATGATTTCATCGAATATAACTTCTGCCAATGATTCATGGGTGATTCCGAGTCCCTCTCAGATTGAAGACTACGACAACTCTATGCCTCTGAACAGAAACCTCGTAGCTTATAACATGATCCAATCAGCCTCCGATTGGGTCGACTGTTCTACTCATCATTCCGTGGCACAGCTCTCGGCTGAGACTCATCCATACCCACCACTTTTTGATCCTCTCAAATTGATTTTTCCCACCGACGAATCAATTATGGAGGTTATGTGCGGTGATGAGCCACCATGGGGATATTTTCATCATCGATCTTCATTCCCCACCATTCAGCCACTTGAGCCTGACACAAAATCCAGCACTTCACTTGGGATGGTTCAAACCAAGTTTCCCACTTCCCTCGACGAGGTATTTTTTGAAGGAAACTTGGCCAATCTTATGGCAACCACTCCCATAGATATCTCAATGAAGCCTGGTATCGTGGAAAATGTACACATCGGCAAAACATGTACTCCCCTCGAAATGGAGTTCTATAGTGCCTACTTCAAAACTTTTCGCGATGTTTTTGCTTGGAGTTATGAAGAAATGCCAGGAGTTGACCCCTCAATCGTGGTCCACGAAATTCCAACTTTCCTTGGTGCCCGGCCTGTTCAGTAAAAGCTTCGACCTGTCCATCCTCATAAGGTAGCCGCCATTAAAGCAGAAGTTGAAAAACTTTTGCGTGCTGGTTTTATCTATCCTGTCCCATTGACAGAATAGGTATCCAACATCGTTCCCGTGGCCAAGAAATAGGGAATGATTAGGGTCTGTGTTGATTACCGTGATTTGAACAAGGCTTGTCCAAAGGACAATTACCTAACTTCGTTTATCGACCAGATCATCAATAACTGTGCCGGGAGTGTCATCTTTTCATTTATGGATGGCTTCTCTGGCTATAATCAGATCGATATCCTCCCAGCCGACCAGCACAAAACGGCGTTTATCTGCCCTTGGGGGATTTTTGCATATCGAAAGTTACCTTTTGGCCTGAAAAATGCTGGGGAAACTTTCCAACGGGCGATGTCCTACGCATTTCATGACATCAAACATATTGTAGAACCATATCTTGATGACCTTCCCGCTCACTCTCGGACCCGGGAAGACCATCCAGACCACTTAAGTGCCATTTTCGAAAGGTGTCGTCGCTACAATATACGTTTGAACCCGCATAAGTGCGTCTTCTGTGTAGAAGCCGGAAAACTGTTGGGATTCATAGTCTCCAAATACGGGATATGTTTAGATCCCGCAAAGGTAGCAGCTATCGTAGCCCTGCCTTCACCCACCAATATTCCAGAACTTCAATGTTTGCAAGGGCATGCAAACTTTCTACGCCGTTTCATCTGCAATCTGTCCGAGATAACAAAAGGCTACATGCGGCTTCTCAAGAAGAATGTTCCCTTTATCTGGGATGACGAATCCCAACGCTCCTTTGGCAATCTAAAGGCAGCCTTAACCAAAGATCCTGTGATTCAACCCCCCGATTACACACGGGACTACATTCTTTATCTCGCAGCCTCGATTTCCACCATCGGTATAGTGCTAGTCCAGGAAGACCAAAATGACATAGAACATGTGGTATACTATCTCAATAAGAGTCTTCTCGACTCTGAATCTCGCTACTCACATGTTGAAAAGCTGGCTCTGGCAACAGTATTTGCTGTCCAGAGATTCCGTCACTACATCTTACTCCGCCGGACCACTGTTATAGCCGACTTCAACCCAATGTATTACATCCTCACACGTCAAGTGCTTGGGGGCAAATACTCTCATTGGATTGTCATCCTTCAAGAGTTTGACCTGGAGTTTGTCAAGGCTAAGTCCAAGAAGTCCTTGGTCTTCGCGAAATTGATTTGTAACTTGCCCCATGCTACTGAGAAATCCGAGCCCATTGATTCTCTTCCTGACGAATCATTGTTCCTCATTAGCACGACTGATCCGTGGTACGGGGATATTCTTTTATATCTCTAAACCCAACGCTTCTGTCCCGACCTCTCTCGCGATGAACAGCGACGCATCCGACATCACGCAAAATACTACCTCATAGTCAACGATACTCTTTATCGGCATGGTGTCGACACCGTCCTTCAACGCTGTTTAACCTTAGATGAGGCGGAATGCGTTCTCAATGACTGCCACGCTGGAGCATGTGGTGGTCATCTCTCTGGGATGGCTACGGCCCAGAAAATACTACGAGCAGGATAGTTCTGGCCCTCAATTTTCAAAGATTGCATTGAAACAGTCAGAAGTGTCCGCCATGTCAATTCTTTCATAGCAAAACACGCTCGCATCCTGCTCCACTGCATCCTGTTATTGTCGTCGACCCTTTTTCCAAATGGGGCATAGATTTCATGCACTGTAAGCCCACTTCAGCCGGGGGGCATAGCTATGTTATAGTAGCTGTCGACTATTTTACAAAATGGGCTGAAGCAATGCCTACGTATGCTGAGGACGACAAAACAGCAGCGCAGTTCATATTCAATCATATTATAGCTAGATTCGGTGTCCCACAGTCTATTGTGACCGATCATGGTTCCCATTTCAGGAACCATATGATCGAAGAACTAAGTGCCAAGCTGGGTTTTCGCCATGAAAACTCAACCCCGTATTACCCACAAGCTAATGGCCAAGTCGAATCCATTAACAAAATCCTGAAACGAATGATTCAGCGTATTGTGGGTACCCAGAAATCCAATTGGCACTCAGCTCTGTTCTTAGCACTGTGGGCATACTGAACCTCAGTGAAAAGTGCTACTGGGTTTACACCATTCCAAATGGTGTATGTCCTAGAAGCCATTCTGCCAATTGAATGTGAAATTCCATCACTCAAGAGAGCCATAGAGCTACTTCCACACACTACTTTCGAAGAGGAACGGTTTCTATACCTAGCTAAGCTAGATGAAACCCGCCGTGACGCTGCTTTGGCTAATGAAGCCCATAAAAAACGCGTCAAAGCTCAATATGACAAATCCGTTCAACCTCGGATCTTCAATGAGGGTGATCTCGTACTTACATATGATCAAATGCACGATAAGCTTGGAAAAGGTAAACTTGAATCTATGTGGTACGACCCCTTTATTGTTAAACGTGTCTTGGAAAAAGGAGCTTATGAACTAATCGATTGTGATGGTACACCATTGGAACGGCCCCGCAATGGGCTATACCTCAAACGTTTCTACGCATGAGGTTACCCTATGCGGGTTACTTGTTGTACATAATGTACTTAGTTTGCTTTTACTTTCTTTTTGGTGTGCGCGTGGACCTCATGTATCCACTCTTACTTTGACTCGTGACTTTATGCGCAGATGTCTGCCTACTTTGGATTCGTCGACGGTGCAAGCCGACATACCCGTGTACATGCCGCACAAATACTAAAAAGACCATCTATGGAGATCTAGGAGACCTATCATGTCCCTCGTCGGACTCCTCCCGCTGCTGGTGGTAACATACTACAGCTCGAACCACCTTACGAAGAAGTCGACTGATACGACCAGGCACACCTACAGTATGCCGCTGGAGATGATAAAGGACGTCATCCATCCTCATAGCAGGGATACCATGGTCAACCCCTGTAAGTTCCTTTCAATGTCCCGAACGCCTCCTGATTCGTCTTCATCCTCCTCCTTGTCAGGAACAGCTTGACGGTCAACACCACCACGACATAAGGGCGAGTACCCAGCTGGTCTCTGTGGTCCACGGTTTGCAACATGCATGCGAACATACATTAGAAGTCTTTTACACATTCTAAAAAAGTAATAAAAATTAAATATTCAGAAAAGGAAAAAATACATATCCATGAAGGTCATACCTATGTTGTCCCAATCATCATCCTCTGGCAGTGCCAAGTCGATGTCCTCGCGAAAATCTACCCCGGCATAAGGGTAGTCATCAATCATAACTATCTGCTCCTCGAGCCAGGAAAAGAAATCCTCACCAAAGGCTAAGCACTGAGGTCCCCCGAGACGTCCAGCATAATCACTCCATCAAGCCATCCATGGCTCAGTAGGTGGATGGGGGGGCATAGATATCTGCGGGCGCAATAGTGGCACCCTCGCCAAAAAGAAAGTGACCAGGATGCTCCCATAGCCAAATTGGGAATTTTTTCCATTTCTACACTTGTGCACTTGTTCTTTGAGATTGGCCAACACCGCCTCACACCAGTTAAATACTGTTCCCCCCATACACTCTGCTGCGAGATTCACTTGTGTGCGGGATGCCTGATGTGGACTCACACTTCCTGCTTCACGCGTGATGGTGAACAGTACGGTTTTTACAGGAAGTCCTATAACATCCTTTATGGCCACCTTCCCGCTTTTCTTACTTGAACCCTGATGGTAATACCGAGGAATCAAGTCATCTGTACTCGTTTCCGAGGCCGTGTATCCAGTAAAGTTCACCCGAGCCCCTCTTTTCGAGAGGCCCGTGAGGAAATAAATATCCTCAAGTTGGATTTCGAGAACATGCTCTCCCACTCGGAAAGCTTGAATGTCAGGATCCCACAATTGGATAAGATGAGTGAGAAGCTTGGGTTGCTGACGAATCCCCTTGGTCTTAAAGAACTTCAACAAACCACATTCTCGCAATGCGGTCACAGTTGGTAAATGATTTTCAGCTGCAAAATCATCCACTTCATGCTCTCTTTCTTTCCAGCTTACCATTTTGCTCCAAACAAGTTGCAAACTCCTGCAAAAGGTCTGGGAAAACATTTAGTAACTATTTAGCAACTTAGTTTCAGCAGAAAATTTGAGAAAATTTGATTTCTTAATCTCAAAAATCGCCTTCACCGCGCCTGGGGCAAACTCTGCTGCGTGGTACTGTACAGTGCCGCGCCTCGGTTTGGAACTACAGCGCGGTATTGTTAGACAGTACTGCATTTCTCGATAGAGCCCCCACGCGGTACTGTGAAGGGCGATTTTTGCCCAATAGGGCTTTCCCAAAAATCGATTTTTTCCTAATGAAAGCAAATAATTCCTACATGAAATGAAAGAGGAGCTCAAGAGCTCTTACCTAGCGCAGACGGTTGTTGAAATGGTGTCCTGGAACTCCTGATATGGATCCTAGAAGTTTTGCTCCTCAAATGGGTAAAAATCTCCTCTTTGGGTAAAAACACAAATGAAATGGTAATTTCTATTTTTAACCATTCTTTATATAGCATTTTCACCTATTTTTTAATTATTATTTTAAATGGTTAAAATAAAGCCTTTTTCACATTGCTAATATCCAGTTTTTTGAGCACTTATTGACAGGATCCCCGGTAAAAAGCGATATATTCACGCTGGCGTTTATTCATGGTTTGACCTTCATTTTGAGCCCAATTTATCTTTTTCGTGCTCTGGATTTAAAACTTGAAAAAGATTCCAAGCGCTTTTACACCCGTGTCGTGCTTGTCAAACTCAAGTAAATGGTGTCGAGTACGGTCATCTTTACTCATGCTCATTAAACGATGAGGAAAGTATTATCCTGGTTGTATTTTATTCTTTTTTCGGACCAGAATAATTAAAAATTACGAAAAAAGACCATAGGAGTCCATAGTTAAGCTCTTTTCAGACTCCTTAAAATTGAAAAGATTTCCAAGTGATCTTGACTCTTTCACACTTGTAAAAGTATTTGAAAGGTCGTCTATTCGGTGATAGGTTACCCCTTTTTCGGCCCGTCTAGACTATTTACGAGAAAGGTATACCTCAGTCAATCTCGGCTGGGAGAGTTCTCTCGGGAATTGTTTTACACTTTTTCGGGATCGAGGGACTAAAATTATGAAAAAGTACATTACGGAGCTTCCTTTAAGTTTTTCAGGCTCCCTAAATGCGAAAAACTACCGAGTTTTCCTTCCTTGGACTCGTTAAAATTTTAACATCGAAGGACCCACTTTGGGACGTACCCCTCCTTTCTCAGGTTCCTAAAACATGTGAGATTGGACTCATCTATGAGATGAGCTACACCGAGCATCTGTTATCCTCTTCAAGCTCGCAAAACAACAAAGAGGTACTCGTCTATCATGTCGGGGGAATATGGGGGGATAAGTCAAGTTTATTTACGGAAGCTTGTCAGTCGTTACCTTTGAACATGGCATGTGTCCGTCTCTTGTCTATATTGGGTATCCATTTTTCACTGAGTTATGGTCATCATCCTGAGTCATCTCCCTAGCCACGAGCCTACTCATCCAGGTGTCTATTCTCTATTGTCAATAATCCATGCTGCCAAGTCCTGTTACATGCTGTTATATGTTCAAAGGGTTGCATTGTTCAGATTCGTTCATTGTGTCAGGCCTCCGCTGTGTCAGTACATACTCCATTGTTTCATCATCTTATCGTTCATGTCGATTTCGTGTCGATGATGTGGGATTCATTATGGCCCACCTTCGACGAGTCTATTCCCGTCGACACCAAATCACTATCCAGGAATTGGACTTAGAGATCAACCATTAGTACCTTGGTACCTGCATGCCTCAATGGCAAGTTTCCTCGTGTTCAACAGTAGGTTCACATCATTGACCTCTGATCGAACGATCTCTCGAATGCTCGACATCAACTCATCTATTCGCATTTCGTTGATATGTACTTCAGATACCTTGGGGATCGTCCTCATCATTGGTGATTTCCATCGTGTTTGTTAACGGTTCACATCATTGACCGGTAATCAAATGGTTTCTACCATGTTCGACTTCAACACCTTGTAATCACATGGCTAGATTCGTATCTTTTGCGATCGGGTAGAAGACCCTGGGCGCACCGCTGTATCTTGATAGCGTCCAGGTTGCGGTGGAGATTTCCTTTGTATTGTCACACAGATCCACTTATTGTATTGGTCGTGGCTGTGTCATTATTCTCTCATGGATCTACGCTTGTTCATAGTAGCCATGGTCTGTCCACAGTCTATATCATCTCAGTACTCATGGATCTGCAATGTATTGGTCGGCAGCCATGCTTTGAGTCATTTGTTTCCGAGCATGGGGATGCCTGCCTCGGTGGTATATCTAACACTTTGTTTCTGTTTCATCTCCTTGTCGCTCTCCTCGATGCTATCTCTGCACACTATATTCGTAAATTCTGTCGGCCATCAATCCCTTCTGACCTCACACTTTAGGGGGCATCTGTTATACCTCTATATTCCACAGTGTCACATCTCCACCACAAACAGAGTTGATGACACTTCCCCTACTGTTTGAACCACCCAAAAGATGAGTGAACCTTGAAGGTAAAATCTACCCTGACAAGTTCTGACCCAGCTGAGACTTTACTTACCCACACTACCGCGCTTTGCTCTGCTATAGGAGCGCGGTACTCCACACTACCGCGCTATGCTTTTTCCCCAGAACGCGGTAGTACCGCGTTATGCTCAGACCACAGGACGCGGTACTCTTTTATTAGCCTTTTTCCCATGGCTTGTGGGATTTTGGATTTTCGAAGATAGTGGAAGATTGGGGTCCCTGATTCGATCCTAACTCACTTTCTGTGATTATAAACCTTGATCCACTTATCTCTCCCTAGATCCACCCATCTCTCTTGTTGGTTAACCCTACAATACACTATAAAAGAGAGGCATTCCATGGGGAAGGGGGAGGACTCTTGAAGTACCAAACTTATGATCTTGCAGCATTGTGGAGATAGCTAGAGGAGGAAGCACTTGGAGCTAGAAGATTGGCTTGGACATCAAGCAACTTTTGTAAGCATTCTTCAAGTTGTAATAAGATAACTTTTCTTGTCTTTCCCATTTCATGTGTTTAGCATAAGTTCTTAGCATGAAATGTATCTAATCTATATTTGAATCTAATCTTTACATTCAAGGTATTTGGAATCTTGCATGTTTGTTCTTCGATTGATCTTAACAGGTTCTACATCGGAGCTTTGGATCAAGAGCTAGAAGCGGGACAAACGTCAGTTTGAAAGGTGTGTCTTATCTCTCATTGTTTATGAATACATTTAATCTTGCTGTAAAATTTAATTCAGGAATTTCAAGGTAGCATTTGTTTTGACTTGTTTCTTGCTTTAGAGTTAGTTAAGAATCTACTTTAAAGTTAAGAGAGTTTTGACTTATCCGTAGGGAAAAATCCCCAGTGGAGTCGCCATTCTTGTTATGTAGAATTTTTCCCTACGGATAAGTCAAAACTCTCTTAACTTTAAAGTAGATTCTCAACTAACTCTAAAGCAAGAAACAAGTCAAAACAAATGCTACCTTGAAATTCCTGAATTAACTTTTACAGCAAGATTAAATGTATTCAGAAATAATGAGAGATAAGACACACCTTTCAAACTGACTTATCTTAGGAGAGTCTAATAACCCCTAAACAACTAACTCGGGGCCGACCCCACTAGGGAGGTCTAATAGCCCTAGTTACCATATTCTCTCGGAGGAATAAACATCTCCGGATATACAATAGGGTCTCCACAGAGGAATGAAACATCTCCAGAATAATAAAGTACAAATATAATATTCTTATAAGTTACAATATTTAAGCACTCCCCCTTAATGAGAAGGATATTATAACATCTGCAGGATAAAGGAGTCATCAACTACATGATACATGATACATCTATAAATCATTGGAAGATTTCTTCATTAGTAACTCGAACATATTCTGGAGATGTTTCATTCCTCTGTTGAGACCCTATTGTATATCCAGAGATGTTTATTCCTCCGAGAGAATATGGTAACTAGGGTTATTAGACCTCCCTAGTGGGTTCAGCCCTAAGTTAGTTGTTTAGGGGTTATTAGACTCTCCTAAGATAAGTCAGTTTGAAAGGTGTGTCTTATCTCTCATTGTTTCTGAATACATTTAATCTTGCTGTAAAAGTTAATTCAGGAATTTCAAGGTAGCATTTGTTTTGACTTGTTTCTTGCTTTAGAGTTAGTTGAGAATCTACTTTAAAGTTAAGATAGTTTTAACTTATCCGTAGGGAAAAATTCGACATAGCAAGACCATCTATGGAGATCTAGGAGACTTATCATGTCCATCGTTGGACTCCTCCCGCTGCTGGTGGTAACATACTACAACTCGAACCACCTTACGAAGAAGTCGACTGATACGACAAGGCACACCTACAGTATGCCACTGGAGATGATAACGGACGTCATCTAGAAACCCTCATGGCATAGAAAACCCAGCAAAGCTTCCTCAATATAGATGATGAGCAAATACAAAGATGTAGTCCCCAAACAAGCGCTTCTTCTCCTCCAATGCAGATCTCTCTCTCTCCTATGTGCTAATCACAAGTGAGTGAATGAGTGATAAATGAGGAACACACCTCCTCTATTTATACACTTCTCTGACTTGACTTTTCACCCTAACAGGGCCGACTTATCTTAGGAGAGTCTAATAACCCCTAAACAACTAACTCAGGGCCGACCCCAATAGGGAGGTCTAATAACCCTAGTTACCATATTCTCTCGGAGGAAAATAACACATAACACGCATAATTTTTCCATGGAAACCCAAATGGGTGAAAACCACATAATGCTCTTTTATAATGAAAAATATTAGTTCAAGCAAGCACTGACTTCCTGTGTTTACTAGCACCAACTGGAAGGAGGCACCAACCCCTTGGTTTTTCAGGCATCGATATGAAGGAAGCACCAACTCCCTGTGTTCTCCAACAACAACTAGAATGAGGGTATGACCCCCTACTACTTGCCCCGTCTTGCTGCCCAGATATAATATATTGCGTTGTTAAGATTCAATATGCTAAGATAGATATCATTATTACATTTAATTTCACAACAATAGCATATACAACATCACTGAAAGAACAACAAGCATGACATAAACACAAGAGACATGGATTTATCCTGGGAAACCCTCATGGCATAGAAAACCCAGCAAAGCTTCCTCAATATAGATGATGAGCAAATACAAAGATGTAGTCCCCAAACAAGCGCTTCTTCTCCTCCTATGCAGATCTCTCTCTCTCCTATGTGCTAATCACAAGTGAGTGAATGAGTGATAAATGAGGAACACACCTCTTCTATTTATACACTTCTCTGACTTGACTTTTCACCCTAACAGGGCCGACTTATCTTAGGAGAGTCTAATAACCCCTAAACAACTAACTCAGGGCCAACCCCACTAGGGAGGTCTAATAACCCTAGTTACCATATTCTCTCGGAGGAATAAACATCTCCGGATATACAATAGGGTCTCCACAGAGGAATGAAACATCTCCATAATAATAAAGTACAAATATTATATTCTTATAAGTTACAATATTTAAGCACTCCCCCTTAATGAGAAGGATATTATAACATCTGCGGGATAGAGGAGTCATCAACTACATGATACATGATACATCTATAAATAATTGGAAGCTTTCTTCATCAGTAACTCGAACATATTCAATATATTCAATACTGGAATATCAACATCTTCAGTACTGAGTCTTCATCTTCTGCAGCACTTGATCAGCCACAGCATCAACATCTGGATCTTCTGATCAACATCATCATCTGGATCTCTTTATCAACATCATCATCTGGATCTCTCGATCAATAGTATCATCATCTGGATTCCTTGATCAACATCATCATCTGGATATCTCGATCAATAGCATCATCATCTAGATCTCTTGATCAACAGCATCATCTGGATCTCTCGATCAATAGCATCATCATATGGATCTCTCGATCAACAGCATCATCTGGATCTCTTGATCAACAGAATCATCATTTGGATCTCTCGATCAACAACATCATCATCTTGATCTCCCAATGAACGACATCATCTAGATCTCTCGATCATCTGGATCTTCTCGATCAACAGTATCATCATCTCGATCCTCTCGATCAAAAGTATCATCATCTGGATTCTCTCGATCAACAGTATCATCATCTGGATCCTCTCAATCAACAGTATCATCATACGAGCATAATCTGTAATACGCATGATCCAATTACGGGATGATCAATCCTGATCAATTTAAGACAACTCTCATGTCTATGGATGATGCAGTCCAGATCTACATACAAGATTATCAATCTAGATCAATTTAAGACACCTCTCATGTCTATGGACGATGCAGTATAGATCTACTTACAGGATGATCAATCCTGATCAATTTAAGACACCTCTCATGTCTATGGACGATGAAGTCCGGATCTACTTACAAGATGATCAATCATGATCAATTTAAGACACCTCTCATGTCTATGGATGATGCAGTCCAGATCTACTTACAGGATGATCAATCCTGATCAATTTAAGACACGTCTCATGTCTATGGATGATGCAATCCAGATCACGTACATTTTGAACCAACTGTTTAGGGATGATGCACTACTATCACGTAAATTTTGAACCAACCCTTCAAGGACAATGCAATCCTATCACGTACATTTGGAACTAGTTGTTCAGGGATGATGCAATCCTATAACGTACATTTTGAACCAACTGTTCAGGGACAATGCAGTCCTATCACGTTTACTTAGACAAAGTCTAAGGACCACTTTTCAGAGACATATGTCTACGGATCAATTTAGGGACCAAAGTCCGGGGATGATACAATCCCTCTCGTCCATTAGGGACCACTTCTCAGAGACATGTGTCTACGGATCAATTCAAGGACTAAAGTCTAGGGATGATACAATCCCTCTCGTCCATTAGGGACCACTTTTCAGAGACATATGTCTACGGATCAATTCAGGGACCGAAGTCCAGGGATGATACAATCCCCTCTCGTCAACTTAGACCAAGTGTTAGGACCACTTATCAACCTTATCGTTGATATCATCGACCTCATTGTCGGGACAAGTAACCTCATCATCGACCTCATCGTCGGAACAGGTAACCTCATCATCGATACATGTATCCTCATCACTGATACATGTATCCTCATCATCAATACAAGTATCCACATCATCAATACATGTATCCTCATCATCGATACAAGTATCCACATCATCAATACAAGTATCCTCATCATCGATACAAGTATCCACATCATCGATACGGTATCCTCATCAATACAAGTATCCTCGTTATCGACCTTACCATCGATACAGGCAATCTCATCATCGATACAGATATCCACATCGATACCAGTATCCAAATATCATCATCGACCATATCACTCCCCCTTTCGAGGAGGTTCCTTCTGAACTACACCAAGCTTGTCTCGAAAATACTCCAACTTTGCTCGAGATAGAGGTTTGGTCAATACATCAGGAACTTGCTCGTCAGTGCTCACATACTCGATATTTATAGCTCCTTTCTGCACCATATCCCGTATATGGAAATATCAGATTTCTATGTGCTTTGACTTATCATGGAACACTGGATTCTTAGCCATCTTGATACAACTCTAGTTGTCACACAATATCATAGTGGGGTCCATCTCCAAGTCAAACAATCCTGATAACAATTTCCGAAGCCATATCGCTTCACAACTAGCAGATCAAGAAGCTATATATTCTGCTTTAGCTGTGCTGAGAGCCACACTAGACTACGTCCTGCTAAACCACAAGATCATGGCAGATCCCAAACAATAACATCCGCCCGATGTGCTCTTCATGTCTGATACACTTCCCGCCCAATCAATATCTATGTATCCATACAATCTAAAGTCATGATATCCAAGATAACATAGATCAAATTCTATCATACCCTTTAGGTACCTCATCACATGCTTTGTAGCTATCAGGTGAAGAAGCATAGGTTCCACTAAATACTGACTCAAGGTGTTCACAACAAAGCATATATCTGGCCTGGTATTCATCAGATACATCAATGACCCAATAATATTTATGTACAGAGTCACATCCACTAACTCTGATGAGTCATCAACTAACAGCTTCAAGTTGGAATCCATGGGAGTGGCCATGGCTTTGCATTCCAACATATCATATACTTTCCCTCGCTGAGAAATATTCCTTCTGGGCCTTTCTATACTTCCATACCTAGGAAGTAATGCATCAATCTGAGATCTTTCATCTCAAATTCTGTAGCTAGCTTCTTCTTGCTTTCCATGATATGTTTCTCATTCCTTGTTAGAAAGAGATTATCCACATACAGTAATAATATGACAGGTTCATCATCCATAACCTTAAGATAAAGGTTAGGATCAACTTTACTTTTGGTAAATCCCAAGCTTGTCAATAAGATATCAATTCTCCCTCTATGACTGAACATCATTCACATTCTGCATTTAGTGATCTTCTGCATATTTATCTGTGCCATCTCCCGTCAGATGGGTCTAATGATATGAGACTCAAGATCATTGGAACTCTGTGGTGAGTTCCTTCTTGCATCCATCTAAGAGAAGAATGTCATCTACATATAGAAACCATCTTCAACCTTGTAGCAAAGGTTGAAATCCGCATCACCCATGGTGATCATTAAGCTCATCAAATGACTATCGATCCTGGGTACCCATATAGAGCTTTCTTCAATTGAATCCTGGGAGTTTTCTCGATTTTTACTTCTTCTTCAATTACACCATTAATAGAATGGTCTTATCTATCCACTTGGAGCAAACATCTCTTCATGATCCTCTCCCTCTTTCTAAGAGAATCCTCTAGTCATGAGCCTTCTATATTATGTTTGATTTGTAAGTCTTCTTGTTTGAACATCCATCACTTGTTTGGTCTTCATCATCCATCTTTTGTAGATCATACCACATGATCTTTCCTACAAATCAAATTTAATTACATGATTAGTAATACTTCATAATCATCAAATCATGTTGACATGATAACCTATTATGCATACAGTTATGCAACTATCTTGACCAATACTTTGGCACAACACTTTTCCATATCCTATATGCATAAAGTGGTTATCTAGATGCCTTCCATCTCTACCAAAACATACTATCAAGAGCGTGCGCAACTCTCAGCATGTCAGCAAAGAGGTTTCATTCTAGATAAAGAACAATGGAATGTTTGTCCAACTTACCCAACATATGCATATAACTATTACGATCAATATCATTGACTATTCAGTAATTAAAATAACAATTCAAATACTTATCTTTTATGTTTGTGTGGTTGCCTCCCACTTGATCTCTATATGTCTTTGAACTTCTATCCATTCTGTACCACTATGCATGCTTAAGTGTGCACTAGTGTCATCCTCATGATCTCATACATAATCATACATTCATTAGTATAATCTCAATACTATCAAAACATTATGATTCTAAATAATCTTAAGTATGTATGGTCATGATTATTTCATACACAGGTATACTTACCTAAGATCCTAACAAAAAGTAGGATTCTAACTTGATATAGGAAAACATGCTTGGATTATCATGCTTGGTTATGTCTTAACATACCCAAACAATATCTTGTTTGTTTTCTTCAATGATTTCGGAGACCTTGTGGTGGAACCTTCATATCTCATAAGTTAAGCATATTAGAACAAAGTCATACATACCTCGTAAGTAGAGCTTCTATGTGGTCAAAGACTATGGATGATTCTTTGTATTCATGCCATCATGGTCATAGAACTTGATTTGTATTTCTTGATATACCTATATCTTGTTAGCAGACAACATCATCCTCATACAACACCACAGGTGCATTAGTACAATCATAAGTGTCATAACCCTAATCAATGAATGTATTCTATCATTCACATGCATTCATACTTTTACTAAGGTGATCAGACAATCTAAAACTAATCATGATTGTACTAGCCTCAATAATATGAAGACAAACATATTATGAACTTAATCATGAAACAGATTTCAAAACATACCTGTATCTTCTCAAGTCATACATGTCGAGTAGTCTTCTCTATAAGGGTAAAACCCTAACCATCCAAGGTAGATCGCTTGTTAACATCTTATGTATTTTCATGGTGCTAGGATGATAGAATATCAATTCCATTTAAACCTTATTCATTTCTTCCCTATGAGTCTCCCAACTTTGCTAGGGTTTCTTCTTACTTGGAAACCCTAATCTTCAATCTCCTTCCTCCTTTTGATGGAGGATTAATATCTATGATGAATGGATTCCAAATCCATTATAAAATTTTCCAATGTTGCATCATGTGTCTCCAACATTGTAGCAGGTCATTTCATACCTAAAAACTGAAAACCCTAAGTGAGAGCTTCTTCCTCCTCTTCTTAAACTTCCTCCGTTGAGCCATTTCAGATGTGCCGTATCGTTTCTGGTTTATCTCTGCAATTTTGGATCTACAGGGCCTGAAAATTTGGTCTGTGGTAGCCTGACTTATCATATTTCCAATCCCACAGGTTTTCCCTTCAATGGATTCTCCATGAGAGAGATATGCTAAGTTTCACAACATGACCTGTTTATGGGATGAAACAGCATAGCGAACTTGTACGGAGTGCCACGTGTCACTGTTTCTACTTCGGCCTCTGAAACCCAGACCTGTGAAACTACAGTTAGTTACCTACCTGTCACGTTTTACTAAATTTCATTTGGAGCTTTCTATCCCGAGATATAACCTGTTTCCCTACGTCACATGTTTAGGACTGCATTCTGGAAGAGGCAGAAACCCTAACTTGTATGGATCATATCTGACAACATACAATGAATTTGAGTATGACCTTCGGACAAAAGGTACATGAACATGTCATATTTGGCTTGTAAACGTTTCAGAGCCTGAACCTTCACCAAAATGGAGTTAAAGTGAAAGTTCCACGATGACTCGGTTTTGCTATACAAACCCCTAACTTTCAAATTGTCGCAAGTGAAGCAAGTGTCGTAAGTGCCATACATTTCCTTCCTTCAGGATAGATCTGATACCATGTTAAGATTCAATATGATAAGATAGATAACATCAGTATTACATTTCATTTCACAACAATAGCATATACAGGATCACTGAAAGAACAACAAGCACAGCATAAACACAAGAGACACAGATTTATCCTGGGAAATCCTCATGGGGTAGAAAACCCAGCAAAGCTTCCTCGATATAGATGATAGGAAAATACAAATATGTAGTCCCCAAACAAGATCTCCTTCTCCTCATATGCATATCTCTCTCTCTCCTATGCGCCAATCACAAGTGAGTGAATGAGTGATAAATGAGGAACACACCTCCTCTATTTATACACTTATCCGACTTGATTTTTCACCCTAACAGGGACGACTTCTCTTAGGAGAGTCTAATAAACCCCAAACAACTAACTCATGGCCGACCCCACTAGGGAGGTCTAATAACCCTAGATACCACATTCTCTCAGAGGAATAAACATCTCTGGATATACAATAAGGTTTCCACGGAGGAATGAAACATCTCCAGAATAATAAAGTACAACTATAATATTCTCAAAAGTTACAATATTTCAACATGTTGTACTTCTGATTTGTGCACACTTCATATCTTCTGATGTTTGTCCCGCTATGCACACCTGTCGTATGCAGTTGTATTGCTATCACTTTGTTGTATACATCACTTGACCTCTCATTCCACTCAACACTTCACTTTAAATGATGTCACACTTCTTATGTTGTATGATACTTCAACTGATTCTGCAGTATGTGCCAAGATTTACAATGACATTCTGCTATTGTTCAATTGAACTTTTAACTGATATTGCGCAACACTTGATGACTTGCTATTTTGGTATTTCACACTAGTATCAGATGGAACTGTGCACTTTCTAATATGTGTCCATTCAGTGTAAGTGCCATAGTATTTCAAACAATCTGCGACTTACTCCGCATCATATGATTCGTCATTTCGGTTTAACGCACATGTCGCATATCATCCTCATCATGACGTGCATTCTTGATTCTATTGTTGCTCTATCGTTGTGCATCTGATGGACTTCTTTACTTCACATGCTTCAATTCAAGATTCGTGCATCGGCTAAAATTTTTCCCATATTCTCATATACTTCAGTTCTATCTCTACGCTTTTGTCTTAGAACATCTATGACTATCTGCGATATTGGCATTCAATCCTCATGTACTTGCACATACTTCTGTAATTCTGCCTTTCTGTATTTTTGCAACTGTCACATATTCACAGCATCATTTTGCGCATAGTCATCTATCACATTCCTTTGCATGCATGCACTCGGCTCTTCATCTAGATCATGTTGTTCTAATTCCACAAGCCCTTGATGCACCAAATTTAAATATGTATCTTCCACGTACATATTTTTCATCCTTACCATCAAGCTTGCTTTAAATATCCAACTTGCTTCTTATTTATATATGTCCTGCATGGATTGTATATCCTCAAATTGGTTGTGGCATTCCTTCTTCCTTGCTTCATGGTTTATGCTTCTGTCACATGTCATCATCTGCAATACTCGAGGCGTCATGTCATGTGGATCTTACGCATACATGGTCCACAACTTAGTGGGACTTTAACCCTTGCGATACCACCATTTGTGGGTCTTGCACATACAATATATCTTTGACTGTGGAATTTGCGCATATACAAACTTCAATTGCTAGACCCTTCTTGGAACTTGTGCGCACTTCAACAACTGAAAGCTTCTTCCGATTGGTGGGGCTTGCATGCTTTCAGGATTGTTCAACCATAAGCTTGCTTCATGCTGCTTGCACACTCCCGATCCTTTTCCATTTAGCGTTTGACTTGATTTCATATTCTAGAATCTTCTCTTGACTTTCTTACGCACTTGTACCTTTGTTCAACAAACTCTTTGGCTTGCTTGTGCATGTGTACCTTTTTCCAATCAATTATTTGGTTGCTACCTTGAATGAGTATGACTTGATGGACTGATGTCTGCACTTGTACCACATTCATTGCTTATGTACTTCTTCAAACTTGATATGCATGATATACTTCTTAAAAATGGATGCACTTTTGGATATACTTCTTCATACTGGAATCCATATTCTTCTTCATCTTATGTGCACATATACCACTTCAAGGTTTTCCATATACTTCTTCAAACTACGATAGGAATGTTGAATCTTCTTTGACATCCTTTGTTATCCTCTTTGACATTAGTTGACATCAATGAAAACCATAGTTCAACAATCTCCCCCTTTGGAATTGATGTCAACACCTTATGAATTTGTTTATAATCATATTCTTGAGATTGTATTCTTTAGTTGTGCTTGTCGCAGTGCTCCCCCTATGTACTTTGTTGGTTGAGCCTTTAATATATGTGCAATTCATGTTGCACTACTACATGCTTTAACTTCATGTTCTTCAGCTTCATTTTCATTTCTCTAATTATTTGCTTCACACCCTTCCATGTCTTTGTTGTTGCATGATGTTGCTTCTCAACTTCTTGTTATTTCTTCTCAGCTGCATTGCTTCTCAGTTTCATGCATCTTCTCCCCCTTTGACATGAATGGAAAAGAGGTTCCATTACTTGCGCAAATATAGGTTCTTCTTTCTTCTACTTTGCACTGGCCTTTATTGACTACTCATAGGGATAACTCCCCCTGTCTTCATGCTTCATTTCTTTTGCTGAATTTTTTTCATTGATACCCAGTAGTCTGAACAATTTTTTGTAATCATCTTTGATGCACTTCCATTGTACAGGTGTTGTCTTAATTATGTATCTTGATCTCTTGTTCCTATCCCAATAATCCATCATTCTTTGTTCCTATCCTCAAGAAATATTTATGTTTTCGCTAGCTACGCAGCGTGTGGTCTCGTCAATGTTTGACTGTTCCACCCATGCGTTTCCTGTGTTGTCACCACGCCTTGTCGTATTTATTAGTGTCACATGACTACCAAATATTTGACACATTTTTCACTTATCCACTAGCTCGACATTAAGGAGGAGATGGCTCTCAATTCGGGTGGAAACAATGACGTTTTGCGATCGTACTTGAGCTTTTGGGGAAACATCATTCATCGCACAGAGCAATGAATTGGGTTTTCTCTTTTAATACTCCTTCCCAAAACCTATTAACTTCAACATTTATTTTTGGCGACTCTATCACCTTCTTCAACTCGCGCAGTATTGAATGCACATCTCTTCAATTTAATTTCATGCGCGTGAACAACATCCATTCAATTCTATAAGATCTCTATGAAGATTCATGGTTCATTACCTTTTTCATTCCTCCCTTCTGTGTCGCATTGTTTCTTGATTCATCACTTTCTAGCCAATTCCCTCCTTTTACCATAGAATGAATAATTCCCTTGAGAGTCTGTGCCTTTATATTCAGTCGCAACAATCTGAATTTACTTGCCTGAGAGTTGACATGAGAGCCTGGCAGAGCTGAATGGAGGAAACAAATTTCCAACACCAGTACGCTTAGTCATAGGTGAATTATGGGCATGTTGAACAATTGAATCACTTGAGCCATCGGTTCGACATCCTGGACTTGCAACATCAACGTTTTGGATGATTTGTCATCACTTCGGTCTGAGCATTCTAAAAAACCATCGTGTTCCCATCTTCTGAATGTATTGCGTTGGTTCCGGTGGATTTGGAGCTTCGACTCGCACACCAGCCAGACTTGGAATTGGACCTAAAATTGTGGCTATAGATTATTCTGCAATTCTCAATTTTTCCACCCTCAATCGTTTTCTTGTACACGCTTTTTTGGCGTTGGCATGGAGTCCCTTATGAAATTCACTTTTTAGAAGACTCATGCAATTTTGTAAAAACACTTGTTTTGAATGTAATACAAATTATACTTTTGCATAGACTCATGTTTATATTTCAACAATGTTTGTACTTTTTCTTCATTCATATATATACAAAAAAAATTCTCTTTTGTGCCATTATACTTAACTCAACAACTAACTATTCTTCATTCTATCATATGCAAGAGTTTTTTATGCAATAATCATAACTTAGAAGCAAAATGAATGCGTGCATGTTTCTGAAAATATTTTTCTGCCACAATTCTAACATAACACATAAATGTTTGCAACTTTGATAAATACTGCGACTGACACCTTCTGGCCACAAAGTTCACTAGCATGCCCCTTGAATTCCTAAGATGCATTGTGTTGAATTCAAGGGTCTCACTTAATCTTCTCGAGATTAGCAATAAGGGCAGCAATTGCTTGATGCTTTAGATGTACCTGGATTGTCTTCTTCTATGCATTTTTTAGGAGATTTTCTTATCCATTTTTTCATGTGTGCTTTGTCATTCTTGTTTTGCACTTGATTGTCTTCCTTGTGTAGTATTGCACTGTGAATTATTTTGTGTAATATGATTTCATCAAGACAATTTATTATCCTTCGACAATACAAGGCCTTATGTCCAAAACCATCACATGCATAACATCTCATAGTTTGACAATACTTTGCATCATAACCCATGAGATTGCATCTTGATAACTTCATCCATTTGGTCCTTATTTGATTATTATAATGAGAAGAGTGGTAATCGTTGAAGGAATTGTCATACCTGAAGCACTTTTCTTGATTTGGACAATGTGCACTGTCTTAGACCTTCCTTGGTGTTTTCTCATAACCAAGTCCAGACTTGTCTTCTGGTGTTCTCTTATTATTAAGAATAGTTGTGATGCCCTTGAATTTGTTTAACACTTCTTATTCATATTATGCCTTGCCATTTCCAGACTATGCACAAATAGTAGTATGCACTTGTTTCTTTTCTTTTATCTCAACCAATTTGTCTTCCAAATGAGATATCTCTTTGTCATTCTCCTCAAGTTGACTTTTCAGCATCCTATTTTCTATGCCAATTCCTCCAAGGAATTTCTCAACATGGATCTTTCTTCTTCAAGTATCTTGATCTTGTCATATTCCCAGTTCAATTGTTCTTCGTATCCATTATCCTTTTACTTACTTTTTTGTAATGAGATTCTTGAATTTATTTTTCCTGCATGACATGTTCTTCAGACTTCGATAGTTATTCCTAAAAGAGTTTACTCTTCTTCCTTGATTTCTTCAATTCATCTAATGCAATGATAAATTCACCTTCCCAATCAACTTCGATAGTCTCTTCTTCTTCGGTTTGACTGTCATTTTTAATATATGCGACAGGCTTTGAAGGAGTATTGAAGGACCCACTAAAAAGTATTTATCTAGTGATCACGGCTTGTTTTGCACAACTAGAGTATTCTTCATGACTAATGAATTGCTCTTCTTTCTCTCATCGCTACTTTCTTCTTCTTCCACAAAATCCATGAATGGCACTTCTTTGAGCTTCTCATCACAGTCACTTTCTTCAAACACATTGTTGTCTTATTCAGTATACAGACTCTTCTTCTGCTTTGGAAATTTTATTTTGGTGTCTTGTCTGTTATGAGTGTGCATTGATCTTCGTTCATGGATATTGTATTCTTATTCACTATCGTTGTCTCCATATTCACTGTAAGGAAACTTAGATGCAAAATGGCCTCTACTCTTCCACATTTGAAACATTTAAAAGGAATCTTGTTTTTGTACTTACCTTGTCATATTTTCATATTTCTTACAAAGTTTGACTCCTCATCGTCTAATTCATTGTAGGAGTCCTTTTCATGCTCATGCTTAGCCTTCCCAGTGGCTTTAAATGCTACTTCTCTACTGATGGAATTTTCTTTATTAGTTCTCATCTCATATGCAATCACGATCCCTTGAAGGTCAGGATCCCTTGAAGTTCATCCTTCGCTAGGTCTGCAATATTTGCTATGTCTTCTAACATATAAACTTTTGCATCAAATTTTGAAGGAAAATTTCTTAGTATCTTCTTTACGATTGATTGTTACTCTAGGGTGACTCCAAGTCTTTTGATAGCATTGACTATCTCGTCAACTCGTAAGAAGTATGAAGAAATATTCTCTTCATATTTCATCTTCAAAGATTCATATAACCCAGAGTAGTTATGTAGCTTAGCCTTCTTGACCTTCTCCCCACCTTCATGGATACCTCTGAGCTTATCCCATACCTACTTGGTTAACGCGTAGTGCATAAACTTGATAAATTATGTGTCTGTCAATCCACATAATAGCATGTTTATGGCCCTTGCATTACATTCATATAGTCTCCTTTCAGCTGGGTCAATTGGTGTGACAGCTGGGACATTGTAACCATCAACAATGGAGTGCCAAACATCTGCTCCTAGTGATTGCAAATAAACTTACATCCTGACCTTCCAGAAGGTATAATTGGTTCCATCAAACCTTGGTGCTCTGTTGGTGGAGAAACCTTCTTGTTTGTCCATATATGTGCATGGATCTATCTTCCAGATGTTAAGTTGTTACTAAAGACACCCACTCTGATACCGATTGTTGGAATTGATTTAATACTGAGAGGGGGGGTGAATTAGTATTAATGCAGTTATGAACAATTTTAACTTCTTGAAAGAATTATTCTCAACTTAATCTTGATCATCAATTAAGCATCAACATGTAAAATGATTCATCCACATATGCACAAATCAAAGAACACAAAACACACCGAATTTTTACATGGAAACCCAAACGGGAGAAAACCATGGAATGCTCTTTTATAATGAAAAAGATTACAATCAAGGAAGCATCGAATTCCTATGTTTACCAGCACCAATTGGAAGGAAACGCCAACCTCCTGGTTTTACAGGCACCAACCTGAAGGAAGCTCCAACTCTTTGTTTTCTCTAGCACCAACTGGAAGGAGACCCCCTACTCCTTGCCCCATCCTGCCACCTAGATATAAGATATTGCATTGCAGTACTTCTAATACACGCACACTTAATATCTTCTGATGTTCGTCCTGTTGTGCACACCTATCGTATGTAGTTGTATTTTTCTCACTTTACTGCATACATCACTTGAATTCTCATCCCACTCAACACTTCACTTTAACTAATGTCACGATTACTATGTTGTGTCCTAGTTCAATTGATTCTACAGTCTGTGCCAAGATTTACAATGTCATTCTCCTACTGCACAACTGAACTCTCAACTAATACTATGCAACATTTGATGACTTTCTATTCTGATATTGCGCACCAGTATCAGATGAAACTATGCACTTTCTAAGATGTCTTTGTTTAGTGTAAGTGCCACATTATTTCAGACAATTTGTGACTTATCGTGCATCATATGATTCATCCTTTCGATTTAACACACTTGTCTCATATCATCCTCATCATGACGTGCATTCTTGATTCTATTGTTTCTCTATTGTTGCGCATATGATGGAATTCTTTACTTCACACACTTCACTTAAACATCCATGCATCAACTAAACTTATGCGCATCTTCTGATATACTTCAGTTATTTCTTTATGCTTCTATCTTAGAACATCTATGACTATCTATGTGTTTCCTACGATACTGTCATTCAATCCACACGCACTTGTGCATACTTATATAATTTTGCCTTTCTGTATTTGTGCAATTGTCACAAATTCACAACATCATTCTGTGCACAGTCAGCTATCACATTCCTCTGCATGTGGGTGCTCGGCTTTTCATTTAGATCATGTTGTTCTAATTCCACAAGCCCTTGATGCCCCGAATATATATTTGTATCTTCCACTTACATACCTTTCATCCTTACTATCAAGCTTACTTCAAATATCCAACTTGATTGGTATTTATACACGTCCTGCATGGATTGTATATCAACAAATTGGTTGTGGCATTCCTTCTTCCTTGCTTCATGGTTTAGGCTTCTGCCACATGTCATCATTTGTGGTACTTGAGGTGTCATCTCTTATGGATCTTGCGCATACAAGGTCCACAACTTATTGGGACTTTAACCCTTGCGATACCACCATTTGTGGGTCTTGCGCATACAATATATATTTGACTGTGTAATTTGTGCATATACAAACTTCAACTGCTACACCCTTCTTGGAATGTGTGCACTCTTCAACAACTGAAACCTTCTTCTGATTGGTGGCACTTGATCACTTTCAAGATTGTTCAACCATAATCTTGCTTCATGCTTCTTGTGCACTCTCTATCCTTATCCATTCAACGTTTGACTTGATTGCGTATTCTATAATCTTCTCTTGACTTTCTTGCGCACTTGTACCTTTGTTCAACAACTCTTTGGATTGCTTATGCACATGTATCTTTGTACAACCAGTTCTTTGGTTGTTACCTTAAAGGAGTATGACTTGATGGACTGATGTCTGCACTTGTACCACATACATTCCTTATGTACTTCCTCAAACTTGATATGCATGATGTACTTCTTCAAACTAGATGCTCTTATGGATATACTTCTTCATACTGGAATCCATATCCTTCTTCATCTTATATGTGCATATACCACTTCAAGGTGGCTTCCATATAATTCTTCAAACAACCATAGGAATGTTGAATCTTCTTTGACATTAGTTGACATCAATGACAAACATAGTTCAAAATAAGGGCCCTTTGATCAATAGGATCACAATCATTAAGAATACACCCATAGGAAAACCCTATAGTCTGATAAAAAATCGATGAACAAGTAGTCCTATCAACAAGGACTTGTTGAACCGGATCTATTGCATCCTTGATACGTTTCAACCTTCCATTTCTTTTCATTCAGACAATCACATTCTGACTTTGGATCGATGAAATAGGACCAACATATTTCTTAGACGATAATTTGTCTGAGAAAATAGTCTAGGGTTATTTGATAAGAATGTCTCTATATGAAGGAGGAGATGTTGAAACCTTGGGACTATAACAGACACTTGAAGGCCCCCGGACATCAAACCTACCAGCACCAATATGTAATCCCAACCCTTCATGATGGAAATCAAATGTATTGGAAG
Organism: Larix kaempferi; assembly: GCA_027924585.1. Taxonomy (NCBI): domain Eukaryota; kingdom Viridiplantae; phylum Streptophyta; class Pinopsida; order Pinales; family Pinaceae; genus Larix; species Larix kaempferi. The sequence continues at coordinate 21,865,808 of BSBM01000825.1, read as the reverse complement.
GGATTGAAAAAGGATCAACTGAAACCTTGAAGACCACATTATATACTGGTCCAATCTCAAAAACCAAAGTGTCCTTATTAGTCCTCAAATTAGTCAAAATATTTATCGGAACTGATGACCCTTTGCAAGTATCACACCCCTGAAAACTCTCCCTAGGGACTGAAAGTTTCAAGATCTCTTTTGATGAAGAAGCATACTTTTACATCTAATGTTGCATTTGAATCCACCCTTCCCATCAACAGATGAAAATCATTATGAGAAGTCACCCTCTTATCCCCGCAATAAATATTAAAATAAGACTTTTGTTGTTCAATATCCTTAATAAAATTGATCTATATCTCGGATAGAAAACTATATAAGGAAGGGAATAAAGATTTCAACATACCCGAGAAGGATGATGAAACCTCCATGATTGACACTAGTTTGATACCATAAATTTTAATGGCTACTTCAACTTCCTCACTAATCAATATATCTTGAACTAATAAGGACTGCATAACCCCAACAGAATTCCCTTCAAACCCTTCTACACATCTATAATCAGACCCATGACACTTGTTCTTTAAATTTCCAGTTTCACGTCATAGGTGACAACTGAAAGGAACCTTCCATTAATCTATGCATTGCATGAACAAAGTGTCTCCCCAAGAGATCTCTATATACGCCGGCAAACCAACAGATACATCAAAATCCACAAGAATTCAAGCCATCTATTTTTCCTCTGAATGAATCAACTTGTAATCAAATAAGATATATTTCCCCACTGCGTAATCTAAATCCATAAAGAATTGTTTTTACCAAAGTTGCAGTGGAAATCCCAGGAGGATCATCCATAAATGTCTCTTTACTACCTTTTCCTTCAATAGGTTGAAAGTAGAATGCCACTTACTCAAAACCAAGGATCATCTCCCAATCACCCAAGGTTTCTCCAGAGCTACTCTAACATCATCCTCAGAAATAAATTGAAAGCACAACCAATTATTTAGGATCATGTTAAGCTTTGGGAAGTACCCTACTAATGGTTTCAAGAAATAATTTATCCACTTCAGAAGCTCGATCTTGTTCAAAGAATTGTATTCCAATCTTCCACCAATGCTCTGGAAAATAATATCTCCACATTGTCCATGTTAACATCCTATCCAAGCACAAGTGAGACCCTACTCGACCTAAACCTGAATGCTTTCATCACCCTTTTGGCCTTAGCGCATAGACCCGATAACTTCCTTCCACCAAAAACCAACCCTTCAAGCGAAACCTTATCCTCTTGAGAAGTGACCTCGAGGAAGTGTCCATACTTTTCTTGAATGCTTTCATCACCCTTTTTTCCTTAGCAAGCAAACCCTATAACTTCCTTCCACCAAAAATAACCCCTTCAAGAAAAACCTTATCCTCTTGAGAAGTGACCTCAAGTAAGTTTTCATACTCTAACATCATCCCCAAAAATAAATTGAAAGCACAACCAATTATTTAGAAGTATGTTAAGATTCGGGAAGTACCCTAATAATGGTTTCCATAAATCATTTACCCACTTCAGAATCTTGATCATGTTCAAATAAATGTATTCCAATCTTCCCACCAATGCTCTGTAAGATAAGCTCTCCACCTTGTCCATGTTAACATCCTAGCCAAGCACTAGTGTGTCATGTCCCCAAATTTTGCATTGGGTCACAATGGCCTAAGCCACTTGGCCATTGTCATGGCCCCAATTAAATGGTTTTCAAATAAATAATTAAGTTGGCCTACCCAATTCCTAAGGGATATGTGGAAGAATTAAAATATTGACATTTAACCCCAAGGTCTATATTTTCTCATGAAAATTCAATATTCTAAATTGATGGTGGAAAAATAGGCCAATAAATTATGGAATAAATGTAAATGCTCCAAAATGAAGTGGCATTAGGTCCTAGCTGGACTTGGGGCCGCATAAGTGGACATGTGGGGTCCACATGAGAGAATATTCCTCCTTTAAACATGGATCCATCCCCAAATTCGAGTTGGAAGGGAAGAGGTAACATTCATTAAGTAAGAGGAAGAGTCATAGGGCTAAAAATAGGAAATGACAGATTCTATGACAACTATGATAAGAATTATGACACTTATGACAGATTCTATGACACCGATGACACTTATGACAGATTCTATGACATCTATGACAATGTAAGAGATAAAAATAGAACAAGAGGACGCATGAGAGGAGTTACACATCTCCAAAGCATCCAAAATATTCCCCAATTCGAATTCATGGAGGACTTGGAGACAAAATATGAGCCAAGTGTCATGTGGGGCCAATGAAGGGTCATAACTCCCACTAATTCAAATTTCATGAGTAATTAGGACATAATTTGAGTTATAAGGAGGTAAATGAGTCAAATAATGTTATTAAAATGAGTCCAAGTCGAAATGGAGCAACGTTTGGTCATTTTCATTTGCATCTTTTCAATTTGGGAGAGATTCAAGCTTGTCCTTGCACGGTGGATGTCCATCCTCCCTGTCTTAGAACCAATTTCGAGGGTGCAAGATTCCCATCCAAGTTATTTAATGGAGAGGACATTCATACCTATAAAAATAGCTTCAAGGATATTTTTTGATGCAGGTTCAACCCCCATCTGAGATCGAGTTCATCTTCTCTCATTCGTCTATATTCTCATTCTACTATTTTTCTCTCAATGTCATGTAAAAGTGCAAGGGCGCACTTCCTATTGCATATAGTTAATGAAGGATTGATACTTATACATTATGAACATGTTAGTTGCTGCATAACTCTGTAATATACATATCATGAGAGCCACAGCTTGAAACACTAAGCACTTCATGTACTATTTCTCCAAGTAACATTGATGTTCGAGCTAGTTTCCTCACTATATTCTCTCAATGTCATGTAAAGTGCAAGGAGCACTTCTTGTTGAATATAGTTAATGGGGGATTTCTATTTCAACCTTATGAAAATGTTAGTTTCTGCATAACTCTTTGATAGACATATCATGAGAGCCACAGCTCGAAATACCATGTACTTCATGTGATATTTCCAATTAAAACTGAGATTCGAGCCATTTTTCTCGTAGCATTTTCATGGTGATTTTGGGATGATGTTGTACCTATTTTTTATCATATATTTATGATATTTCGTCCATGTTATGAGATTCATATGAATTTAATTTTATGAAGTTTGTGACCAAATTCGAGGCTCCTTGTCTACCATTTCACCCCAAATTTTATACTCTAGAAGTTGTTGTTCTTTGGGAGACCTACTTGACCCTAAAACCTAATATAATGCTGCAAATATGTTTTCATTGATGTCCCCTAATAGATAAAAGTCTCATATTAATAATTAGTGAAGTTCGTATAGTGTTTGGAAGGGAAAATAGTGGCAGACCTACGGGGGATTTCCATTAATCCAATTGACAGTCTTGTCCTAAAAAACTTCTCTCCTTGCAAATTGCCTACCATGGATGGGTATAGCAGGTGTTTGGGTGTCTGATAAATGTATTAATGTGTCCTATATCCTCCTAAGTCCCTCCATACAAAATTCAAAACCATTTAGGATCATTTGGGACATTTTGGGGTTTCACTAGTCCAAGGTTTGAAAATTGGTCAAATTGGGTAAACTTTCAAAATAGGGATATTACAGCCCTATACATGATAGTATGTCAAATTGGTGCTAAGGGTCAAATAATTTCCAGGAATGATGCCCAAGTTAGTAATAATGTAAAATTAAATCCAAATGGACAACGTGGGTCACATGAAGAGAAAAATCCCAATTTAAAGTTTTTTGTCCCCATTCAAATAAAATATCATGGTGGAAAAATTCCACTAACTTACTATTTCCCTAAGTTGGGGGTGGAAGCATAAAAATTTGGAATAAGGGAGCTAAAAGACCCAAAATGACCTTAGAATTAAAAATTCACATTAAATGTGTCAAATAAATAATAATAAAAAAGAAAATGATGTGGCATTGGATCATGAGGGCACATAAGAGATTGTGGGACCCACATGTGGCAAGATTCCACACTACACTTGGAATCATCCTCACACAAATTCAAGTCCAATATGGAGGGTAACGTACTTGTGGGATTTGAAGAGGCATTATTCATGGCATGAATATAGGAAGTTCGAATAGGAGTGGAAGAGTAACTCTCATGGAAGAGGAAGAGGCATCATAGAGAAGTTGTGACACTTGTAGCTAGATTCTCGGGAATCTATGACAACAATGATGAAGAATCTATAAAACATATGAAAAGTTCAGACCTGATTACAAACCTATTACACATATGACATATCAAGGATAAAAATATACACCAATAGGGCACATAGGGGGAGTTATGGTCAGCCAAGATTCCCCATTCGAATTGGGGGAAGAGGAATGCAAGAAAGTAGTGGACAAGTGTCTTCTATGAGAAACTCTACCTAACTCGAGTTGAGTGAAGTATATTGGAGGGAATTCAAGATATGGATTCCATTGGAGGTTAATAAAATATAAGGAGGATGAAGAAGAGTAGTTTTTTTTCCATTTCTCATTTTCACTTTGGGAGAGCTTTGCTTTTCCTTGCACGATGGATGTTCATCCTCAATGCCTTAGAACCAATTTTGTGGGTGCAATATTCCTATCCAAGTTGGTTGTAGGATAGGAAATTCATACCTCTCAACAAATCTTCATGGAGATGTTTTGATGCAGGTTCGAGTCCCTTTGAGTTCGAGTTCATATTCTAACTTGTTTCTCTGCTATCTCATTCTCATATCTCTATCAATATCCATGTACAAGTGTGATGGTGCACTCATAGCTGCATAAATGTTACACCCAAAATCTACTCATCATAAGATTTAATGTATACACCCCTAGAGATATCTTGACTAAGTGATCAACCAGGGAGGATTTGTACCCAATTGTGCTAGGTTTTGAAGGGTCGTTGCAGGCTGCACATGAGCAACATGCAATGTCTCATCTTGCCCCATTACAGGGTGCGATGAAGTCAGTTAGATGGAAAAAATAGCTTCTTCGAGGTCCTTCTTGAAGCTTGTTGACTTGGGACCCTATCCCTGACCTCTTGGAGGAGCTGGCACTCAGTTCCTAATACTTTGGAGAGATCCCTTAAGCCTCTCCTACCATCTCTCAACCTATTCTATCCATACCCTATCCACTTAGTCCTATATGAATGAAGCTCACTCCCATCCCAAAGGGAGGAATTCTATGGTGTCTACATGCTGGTGAAATTTCCTTTGGAACATCTCCACTCACCTATTGGAGAACTCATACTTCCTTGGAAGGATATGGAAATCGGCTTTGTCAGAGAAGGGCTGCAGCATTAAGCCTTAGTTGTAGTTCTATATATCTTTTATTTACTCCCCTCTTTTTACAGTAATACAAATTATTTCCACCAATATTGTTCATGTGTGTAATGATATTGAGTATTTTACCTACTTAACTGTTTACTTAGATCTCTTATTGTATAAATTTATTTTACTTGTTTCTCTTGTTTCTTGTCTTGACAGGTCTTGCAGCTTGGATCTGACGACCGTGAGACGCGGAGTAGCATTCAGGAGAACGGATTGCGAAGTGAAAGGTAAGATATCTTATACTCGATCCTTAAGTAGATCTAGGGAATATATTAGTAGTCTGTTCTATTTGTTCTAGACTCACTTTGAGATAGGGAGATCATGCTCGCGTCCGCTCGAGTGGATTGAACAAATATGGCGACCATACTGGGGAGTTATAAGTCTTATTCAGTAGTTGTCAATCTGAGAATCATTTTCAGTTGATTGCTTGACACAAGCCTTTTCATTTTTTCCATTTACTTCTTGAATTTGATTTCACTATCAGATCTTCGTATCGGAGACTCTGATCTGCTTCCCCCGAGTTTGTACGACTCATTCCCAAACCATTCCATGGTTCATTGTTGAGAGATCTAATTCATTTTTGAATTTAGACTTTGCCTGTCGCACCTAGGCAGTGGGAACAGAGCGACACTGTGTCATTTTTGGTCTCTGTTCTTTACCTGTTAGTCACTCGTCGCATCCTGTTCATTGGTAAACTGCGACGTCGTTGCACTTCCCGCATTTGTGAACTGCGACATCACACTGTGTACAAGCACAGAGTGCGTCGATTTTTCAAAATTTGGCATGCAGGCATCTCCTTTCCATTTGACAGTCTGGACATTGGTTTGTTGTATGAACTCCCTCTGTGCTGCAAGATCCAACCAGGGATCCCACCTATGATTTGTGTTCTGAGTGTTTGGTTTTGTTTGGATTGATTTTGGGTTCCGTTTGGACAAGTTTGAAGACCGGTAGTGGTGGATACCCTTATCTCCTCCACCTTCATCCGCTCACCATTGCATTCCCTTCCTTCCATCCCTGGTCTGATCATCACATTAGATCAGCTTCTAGACCTCATTTTCATCATTGTTTGAGCTTTGCTTGCTTGGTTTGCTTGCTGCTGCTTGTTTTTTAGTTAAGTGCATCGTTCAGCTTGATCGAGTGCTTGTCTTTTCTTGAGTTTTCTAAGTGTGTTGAATGCTGCAAGTAGTGTTTTCTTTTCAGTCATTTAGATTTGAAAGCTCAGTTGTTATCAAGTTTATCCATTGTTGCATCCATTGAAAAAGTTGAAAATTGCTTCTTTCCCATCATTTCTTGAGCATTATTGAAGAAAATTGTTGTGCATTCGAACGTTTTCATTTGTGTTTTAGAAAAATTGAATGAATGTATGATCTATTGTGTTTTTCTTGAATTATGAATCGCTCATTTTCTTGAAAGACTCAAAGTACGCTTCGATTTTTGCAAAATCGATTCCATGCTAAGGAAAGATAGATGCATTTTTTATTTTTGTTGCTTTTTTACCATTGAAAATGAAATTGAAAAACTTGCATATTCCATTTCAGAATACTCTCTCTTCATTACCTAGTGTCGTTTTTCTTTGAAAAGAAAAAGAAAAGGAAAAATGTTTTGATTTGGATAGTAGTGTTGTGATTTTTTGTGTTTCGTTGAAAAAGGAAAAGAATGTTCTCATTGTCAGATTTGTTTGAATTGGGAATTAGGTTGCATTGAGTTTGTTTTGGCAATACTATTGGAAAAAGTTTTCTCCTTCCCATAGCTAGAATTCATTGAAAGAAAAGAATATTCCATGCATGGAGTTAGGACTTGCATTATGCTTCCGATTATGTACTCACCTCATGCATTCACCTAACCGTCCAAGATAAAATGAACGGTAGAACTAGGTAAAAGTTTTAGTAACTTGTGTGTAAGTTAGAGACGTGTTCCGGCGACGTTAAGCGTGGAAGCTGTCGTTATTTTTCAACACTGTATCCCGGGGGTATTGTAGTCTTCCACGTACTTATTGGTATATCGAGCTCCTTCATGTACCCACCAAGTACCATAATCCATACTTGGCGTATATCAAAGGGTGTATCACGTACTCGGTAGTATATCGGAAGGTCTCTTGCCGAACGGTTGTGCATTAGACAACACCACTATGGATTTGAGCTCCCATGTACCTTGCGTATATCGGGAAACACCACTAGGATTCCTGAAACCAACTGAGTTAACCATTTGGCCATCTTGGCAAAGCAATACACTGAGAACAACACTCGGGGAGATTACCACACATGTACTATCCAGGTAATCGGGTAAGCAGGAAAGGGTACGGTCCCAATCCTCCTTGTTGCGTCATATTGTTGGACCCTGCAGTATATTACGGTTTGCGATGCCTTGATAATCCCATGAGGTTCCAGACTTTTGAATCCACTCTATCACATAAGTTTGCTTGTTGCCTTAGTTCGAGTAGGTTTTTTTGGACTGCTTTTCTTTTAGCATACCCTTAGAAGAAACGTTGTTTCATCCTTCCTGGCTGATTTTCCTGATGCTCTGGCAAATTTTCCCTAGAGAAGATCCCATAGGATCTTGAACTTATCACCCGAATATCCCCTTAATCGGGAGGTTATTTCAAGGGTAAGAATGGATCAGCGTAACACGGTTGTAGTTACTAAAGTGGAAAACCCCACTCTGAATGTTGGAGGACTATTGTTTCCATAAACTCCTCCAGATTCACCTGCCTCTTATCCCCCGCAGGATGAAGGCGCACAAATCCTCGCTTCACCTGGATCATTGGAATGGATAAACCGACCCCAGGACCACCCTACCGCAGCTGTTGGTCCTTCAGCAGCTTACTGGACATCTTCTACAGACCACCTAGTGGCTCATTTTTCCATCTCATCCCCACCTAACTGGACTACTCCAGAGATCTCTAGACCTTACTACAGGCCTGACCCCACCGAGATTTTTGGCCCTATCCATGAACGTTTAGAACTATTATGTATTAAGGGTGATGACCTTCGAAGACAGAGTCTCGAGCAACACTCTGAAGAGTTTCGAAATCGACACTTCCAAATAAGATTCGATGACAGAAACATCCCAGATCGTCCGATATCTTTCGGATCACCTGAAGCATCCCTCCATAACCAGACCATTAATACGACTGGTCAACCCTCGTAAGAGTCCAGTCCTGCACCTCAAGCGAACCAACCGGTGGAAGGAAAACAGTCCAACACACCCATCATTACCACAGTTACTTTATCAGTTCCTCCTCCACCTCAAAATTCAAAGGGAGGATATTCCATTCCCTCGGGTTATCTTATTGGTAATGTTATTACTACAGTAGCTAGTCAACAACCTACGTTGGTTCAACCTATGAATAGTGGTCAACCTATTGTGGCTAGGGGGCAACCCCCGTTTCCTAACCAGAACATAGGCGGTGGAATCCCCAACGGACCTTCTGTTGGACCATCCCAACCCGCTAGACCATCCACCATGGGATTATCTCATGTTGGGGGCCCATCCAATGTAACTCAACCCTCGTGGAGTCAAGCGTATCCAGGTTCAGTTAACCCTGCGCCAGGTCAATCTAATCCTGTAAATGCACCATACTGGATACCTTATCCCCGAAATCCACACACTCTATGAGGACAACAGCCTGTGTTGTATCACGAACCCCAACCAACTATCCCTCAAATAACACCACCCCGATTGGTCCTCCCCAACCCCCTGCTGAAGGTGACAGGCCCCCACCTAACCTTGGTGGAGGCCCACCTCATTTTTCCAACAATATCCTTCACCCTTCCGGCGGTGGCGGGAATGGTCCACCACCCCCTCCAGGTAGAGGCGGCGGGGGACCACCCTATTATGATGGAGGAGGACACTTCCCTTCGAGTGGTGGAGGTGGTCCACCACCCCCTCCAATCCGAGGCGGTAGAGGACATAATTACTATGGTGGTGGCAGTGGTGATGGAGACCCTCATCCTTCCAGTAGTGGAGGTGGGGGAGGGCCCCATCCTTCTGGCGGTGGAGGTGGTCCACCACCCCCTCTAGGCGGAGGCAGTGATGGGCCGCCTTATTACGTTTATGGACCCCCACCCCCTCCCGGTGGTGGCGGCGGACCTCCACCCCCTCCCGATGGCGGAGGTGGACCCCCATCTTATTGGAATGGACCACCTTATGGTGGCAGACCCCCTTACGGTCTGGGCGGCACACCCCCATACGACTAGTTTCCTCCTGGTACACCTTACGGTGAGTTTGTTCCATACACGTCTTATCCGTATTATCAATACGCATAGCCTAACCCACAGCTGCCCTTTCTGGTTACTTTGGACCTACCTGATCTATCCCATTTAACCAATGATCCTATTTACCATGGATCTAACTGGCCACCAATTTCGGTGAAACTTCCGTATGATATCCTCAAATTTGACGACAAGCTGGATGAAGACCCTAAAAACCACATGATGACATACCACTTATGGTGTTCATCTAATTCCTTAATGGATGATTCAATTCGTCTTAGACTGTTTCAAAGGACTCTCACTGGTTCAGCTTCCAAGTGGTACATTGAGTTGCCACCCCACCCTTTTCCTGATTTTGGTTCTCTTGCCATGAACTTTTTGACACATTTCCAGCTGCCCATACTGTATGAAATTGGCACCAAGCTTTTAACCTCACTCCGTCAGAATACTGCCACTCATATTTTGGATCATATCCACGAGTGGCAAAGGAGACGGCGTATCATTAAAGATCCTATTCCAGATCAGCTCCTAGTAGACTGGTTCACAAAATCCCTCATCCCTACCATTGCAAGATATGTTTCCATGCGAGGTGTTGTCACCAAAGAACAAGCCATCGTAAGTGCCCATGTACTAGACCTAGTCTACACTCAATCTGGCACATTGTTTGATATTCTGCCTGACGCACCCCATGATGTTAATGACCCTGCGAAACCACATAAGGGGCTCCAAACTGATGGAATCATTGGATCCCTTAACACCCAGCCTACTTCTAGCACTGTTGGATCATCCAACCTCCACGGTTCTTCCCCATTACCGACTCAGGCTGGCCACAGCACCACCAAATCCACCACTCCTGCTCTAACTGAAGAGGTGAATTCTGTCCAATCAACTTCATCTCAGAAGTCTGACGACAAAAATAAGAACAAGGGGAAACCCAAAAAAGTATTCCGCCCAGCAGGAACAAAAGAGCACTCCCTATGATACCAAGCAGAAACGGAAGCTAAAGTATCCTTGTTTACTGTGCGGAGATGACCACTTCTCCAAAGAATGTCCCCATAGAGACGAAGTACAAAATTTTCTTAGGGGTAAACCAACTCCCACCATCCTAAATGATATGTTTCCTACTCAGAATGAGCCGATGATTTCTCAACCCCCCCTAGCCCAGGGGGAACCATCCAATACCGCGCATGTTCTCATGGTGCGTAACGAGACAATCAATTTGAACACTCGCTTGTGATCTTATGAACCAGTCCCTTCGAAGGAATCCACTGGAAGTAATGCTGAAAAATCTTTCGACTCCTTAAATAATGTCACTGTACCATCAACTTCTCTCACCATTGAGAAGCCATCCTTAGACTCGATATTGTGAGGGCCCAAGAGTACGATTCGAAAAGTTGTTTTCAATCCTAACGCTTGGGAGGCAAAAAATTACAATATTGTAGAAGACTTGGCACAAGCTCCTTACGCCATGTCTACCCTGGAAGTTTTGCAGAATTGCCCTAATCAATGCAAAACTCTCCTTGCAGCCATCGGTGCAGTCGACCCCGATTCCTCGAATACCATCATGTTCTGACTTGACCACTTCAAGCCGAGGCTCTCCCACCAGCTCGCATTCCAAGTTTCTGTGAACATTGCTGGGAAGATTGTCCATCGTACCCTCTTAGACGAAGGCACCTCCACTTCTGTCATGTCGATCGCCTGTTGGAGAGCCATTGGCTTCCCTGATTTGAATCGTTCTCCTACCACGTTGAAAGCATTCGACAATCGTGGCTTTCAACCTCATGGGCTCTTACAATCTCTTGCAGTTGAGTTGGGTGGAAAAACCGTAACCGTTAACGTGGAAGTGGTCTCGGCCCCAATAGATTATAATATCTTGCTTGTTCGCAATTGGTTTTACGCCATGCAGGCGGTAGCCACTTCAGTCTTCCGCATAGTACAATCCCCCCACCAAGGATGAATTGTTACTATCAACCAATTAGATTTTTGCGCACCAGATGCGACTACTCATCCTAGTGACCATGTTCCTTCCAGTGGAAAAATGTCAAAACAGTATGAGAGTATAGGGGTTGGCCTTTTGAAAGATTCATCTCTCATGGGAATTTTTCCAGCGACGGACCCCCCTAATCATGTCGCTTCGTTGAACATGATCTCCACAGATATTTTATCTCACTCTACCGATACTTGGCTTGTACCGGATGAAGCCACAACACCCCTGCTTGTAGATATAATGCCTCCTTCACCCGCTAAACCTATTTACGAGGATATCCAATCAGCACCGGAGGACCATTTAACCGTGGCATCTCCACCCTGTTCTTTATGACGGACGTCATCTCTACCTAATCTCTTACTTCAGACTTTTCATTCAGACAAGTCCATCATGGAATTTATGAATGTTGACAACGGTCCATGGGACGATCTCCACCATAGGTCATCTTTTCTTCCTCCTTTGGAGTACATAGAGGACAACACCCACACCCTCTTCTCACCAGAAATCTACCCGTTCCCTCATTCCCCCATCCTTACATGTCTTACGGACACGGAGGGCAACTTGGCCAACGTTGAGCCAACCACCCCGGTAGACATCTCGGTGAAATTTGGTATAGTGGAACACATTCACATAGGCCAGAAGTATTCCCCTGAAGAAATAGCTGCTGGCATGGCCTTATTCAAGCAATTTCGAGACGTATTTTCTTGGTCCTATGAGGAAATGCCTGGGATAGACCCCGCGATTGTTTCTCATGAAATAAAAGCCTATCCTGACATCAAACCTGTACGCCAAAAATTGCGACCAGTACACCCCCAGAAGACGACAGCAATCAAGGTAGAGATTGAAAAGCTCGTAAAGGCTGGTTTTATTTATCCTGTCCCATTGACGGATTAGCTCTCAAATGTCATCCTTGTGAACAAAAAGCAGGGTACCATTCGCGTATGTGTCGATTATCGGGACCTTACCCGGGCTTGTCCAAAAGACAACTACCCGACCCCCTTCATTGACCAAATTATCGAAAATTGTGCCGGAAGCGTCATCTTCTCATTTATGGATGGCTTTTCTGGTTACAACCAAATTGAGATCAACCCCGTCGACAAACACAAGATGGCTTTCATCTTCCCGTGGGGAACGTTTGCATACCGCAAACTCTCGTTTGGCCTTAAAAATGCTAGCGCCACATTTCAGCAGGCTATGTCGTATGCCTTACATGACATTAAGGACTTTGTGGAACCTTACCTGGAAAATCTCCCTGCTCACTCAAAGCAGCGCGAGTTCCACATTGATCATCTGACGACCATTTTCCTCAGGCGCAGACGATACAATATCCGTCTGAATACTCATAAGTGTATCTTTTGTGTTGAGTCCGGACGCCTCTTAGGATTTATCATTTCGAAGGATGGGATCTGCATTGATCCCTTAAAGGTGGAGGCCATCATCAACCTGCCACCGCCGACTAATGTGACGGAACTTCAAACTCTCCAAGGGAAGGCAACTTATTTAAGAAGTTTTGTTTGCAATTTCGCGGAGAAGACCCAAGGGTATATGAGACTGCTTAAGAAGGACGTCCCATTCATTTGGGACGACCAAGCCCAAAAATCCTTCGACAATATCAAACATGCCATCACGCATGCCCCCGTGCTCCAACTACCCAATTATTATGGAGATTATATCTTATATCTCGCCGCTTCTGCTACCACTATTGCCATGGTTTTGGTACAGGAGGATCAAAACGCCTAGGAACATGTAATATACTATGCAAGTAAGCGTCTTACTGACACGGAAACTAGATATTCACATGCTGAAAAACTCGCATTCGCGGAAGTCATTTCCGTCCAAAAGTTTCGGCACTATATCTTGCTCTGCACCACCACCATCATCACAGACTCGAACACCGTGTACCATGTCCTGACACGACAGATGCTTGGGGGCAAGTATTCATGTTGGATCGTGATACTGTAAGAATTTTATCTTCTCTTCGAGAAAGCCAAGTCAAAAAATTATTTGGTGTTTGCTGAGCTGATCTATGACCTTCCCCATCCTGATGCATAAATTGAGCACAATGACTCTTTTCCGGATGACTCATTGTTTCTCATCAGTATGACTGATCCATGGTATGGAGATATCTCATTATATCTTCAAACCCAATGCTTCAACCTTCAACTGTCTCACGACAACCGTCGTAAGATACGTCACCATGCGAAGTATTATTTAATCATCAATGATACTTTGTATTGCCATGGCATTGACTCAATTCTTCGACATTGTCTAACTCACGATGAAGCCGAACATGTTCTAAATGACTGTCACGCTGGGGCATGTGGCGGTCACCTCTCTGGGATGGCTACAACCCAGAAGATTTTGCACGTAGGATATTATTGGCCTACCATCTTCAAATATTGTATTGAGACCATAAAAAAATGTCCTCCTTTCCAACACTTCCATACGTAGAAGGGCACCCATCCCACCCCATTACACCCAGTTATTGTCGTGGGCCCCTTCGCAAAATGGGGCATTGACTTTATGCATTGTAAGCCTACCTCGACCGGGGGGCATAGTTACATCATTGTAGCTGTGGATTACTTTACAAAGTGGGTCGAGGCTATGCCTACGTACCAGAACGATGGCAAAACCACTACACTCTTCATGTTCAATCATGTAATAGCATGGTTCAGAGTTCCTCAGGCAATTGTTACCGATCATGGTTCCCATTTTCAGAACCATATGGTTGATGAACTGAGCAATAGGTTGGGTTTTTGCCATGAAAATTCAACACCCTACTACCCGCAATCCAATGGACAAGTCGAGGCCATTAACAAAGTCTTGAAACCATGGTCCAAAGGATGGTAGGTACGCAGAAATCCAATTGGCATAACATGCTTTTTTCAACGTTATGGGCCTACAGAACCTCCGTTAAAACCACCATAGGTTACACTCCTTTCCAACTGGTCTATGGATTGGAGGTTGTCCTACCTATAGAGTGCGAAATTTCGTCTCTACAACTCGCTGTCGAACTTCTTCCTAATACTACTTCCAAAGAAGAACATCTCCTGCACTTACCAAAACTTGATGAGTCCCTCCGAGATGTCGCTCTTGCTAATGAAACGCACAAGAAACGCATCAAATCCCAATACGACAAGTCAGTTGAACCTCGTATCTTTAATGACGGTGACCTGGTCCTCACTTATGACCAGAAGCATGACAAACTAGGAGCAGGAAAGTTTGAATCCATGTGGCATGGACCTTACGTTGTCAAATGTGTTTTGGAAAAGGGATCTTACAAGCTTGAATACTATGATGGAATCTATTTGGGTGAACCCCGCAATGGGATTTACCTGAAGAGATACTATGCCTAAACTCATCATGCTTAGACTTTCTTGTATATACTATACATGGCGTGTTTTTTGTGTTTTTGTGTGCTGTGACGCTTTTATTTTTTAGTGTCTTTAGATCTTGTTTCCGCTCCTTATACCATGTTCTGTCTGCGTGTGCAGATGGAAACGTGCTATGGATTCACGGACAGTGCCAGTCGGCATACCCGTAGCCTCGCTTCGGTAGCCTGGGTACTATATTCCCCAACAGGTGAGCTCATTAGCTAAGGAGGAAGTTTCCTAGGGTTTGCGACCAACAACACCGCAGAATATCAGGCAGTAATCGAAACCCTAGCTAATGCCATTTCCTTGGGTATGAACCACATTGTCATCCACATGGATTCTCAATTAGTGGTTTCCCATCTTAATCGGGTTTACGCCATCTGTGATCCCACCTTACTCCGTCTCTTTAGACGAGTACGTCTCCTGGAAAGGTCATTTGAATCCGTTCAGTACCTACACATTCCATGGGAGTTAAACACAATTGCTGACTCGATGACCAACTTCATTTTGGATTGGTACATCACACATACATAATATTCATAATATGTAAAAGCATTCAAAACATGTAAATAATGCAATGTATAAAAGCAAACATGTAAACAAGATCACATCACTCATCATTTTAAAACACATAATGTATAAATTGCCAAGAATGTTTGTATATATATATCATTTAAAAGTAGTGTTGGTACAAAATCTGAAGCACGATGGCTTTCAGTGAGTCTCTACAAAATCTGAAGCCTCGTAGCTTTCAGTAGTACAAAATATGAGGCCTCTAAGCTCTCAATACAAGTATAATAGTGTCATCAGGCCTGATGCCTGACCCGTACACCACCCCTAGCACGGAAAACCCGTTGTCACTAAGTAAGGAAGAAATCCACGGTCCTCGCTACCTTGTGGAGTAATGCATTGAAGCGTACAGATGCTCCAACCCCAAACCTTTGCATAGGTCTCGGCAGGTCATCAATCGCTGGCTCAGGAACCTCTACTGTCAACTGGGACAAGTTCTTGTATACCTCCTCCACCTCCTCGATGGTGTCATAAGCACCTGGGGGCACAACTGCTTCCCCACCTTTGTCTCTCCTCGCCAGAAGGGAAATTCCTACAGGCCGTATGGGCCCCACTTCTGCACACACATGTTACATACTTGTCAGTACTGCATCAAAAAAATGATAAATATGCAAAACTAAAAGTACAAGGGTTTTTTGTTCTCACCTATGTCACCCCATGCTGCACCCTCATGAAGCAATAAGTCAATATCCTCTCTGAAATCTGTACCACCGTACGGGAAGTCCTCAACCATGAGTAATTGGCCTTCCCGCCAGCTGAAGAACTCAAGACCAAAGCCGATGATAGGTCCTACAACATGACGGTTACCTCAGCCCATCTGAGCATGTGGGGATCTCTAGGATCCCTGTCATCTAGTACTAACTGTGGACACAAGAGAGGGATCCGCTCCAAGAGGAATCATACCATGATCTATCCATAACCAAACTGCTTGAGCTCTCCCCGCCGACACTTGGTCAGATGAGCTCGGAGGTTTGCGAGGAGACCCTCGCACCAGTTGAAAACCCTAGGGGACATACAGTCCTCTGCATAAAGCATATGAGTCCGAGTAGCCGTGTGTGGGGCTTGGCTTCCCGCCACTCTAGTAATAGTAAACATTATGGTACACAGTGGGTGGCTCACCACATCCCTAATAAGAATCTTCCAGCTGGATGATCGAGCAAGAGCGGTAAAATGTTGTGACACCATGTCATCGACTGTGTGGTCACTGGCCCGTGTTCCAGTAAGAGATACAGGGTCCCCTCTCCGAGACAAGCCTGTGAGAAAATAGATGTCCTCAACATCTATTGTGAGGATGTGCTCACCAATCACAAAATGTTGTTGGGTCGCATCCCAACTCTGGAGCATGTGTGATAGCAACGGGATTTGGGATCTCATCCCCTGAATCTCAAAGAACTTGAGCAAACCGTAGTTCCTCAAGGCATCCACGCATTGTGGATCATTGGCAGCTTGTACATATTCTACTTTGTGTTCTCTTTCCCGCCACTCTAAAACCATGTTGGCTTGCTAGCAACCTGCAAAAAGGGACATTTAAACACTGTTAGATCCTACTTCAACCACAGCAAGTTCATTTTTTGAGTTTATTTTGATGTTTGGGAAGTGCATCTCCATCGTCGCATTGTACTTTTGCATAGAGTGCGATGTCATCGCATTTCACTCATTTGGGACTTGCGCTGAGTCAATCTCGTCGTAGGTCCTGAAAGGGCCAACTACGACGAGCTGAGAGCGCAATAGCCCTCCATGAATTCATCAAAAAACCCAAAAATTGAACCTAAAAACAAGCTCTAATCCACTGGAAAGTTGCTGGATGAAGTTTAGGCTTACCTGCTCCTGACGGTGGGTGAAATGGCGGATCATAGCTCCCGGGATCGACAAAAGAAATTTTGGCTCCAAATTGGTACTTCTCCTCCCAAATTGGCAATGAAACAATGAAAACTATTTTTCGCCCATTTTTCTATCTATAAATACAGTAGAATATTCCTTTTTCAAATATTTCATTGCTCTTAGGCCATTTATCATATTTTTTGACCATTTTTGCCATATTTGGGGCTATTTGACACATTTTCTAGTGTGCAGGAGTTGTAAGTATTCTTTTGTGTCGTTTCTCGTATCACAACGGTCATCACAGGTATGAACACTCCCTTGAACGTTTTGTCGTTATTTTTGCAACAGTTAGTTTGTAATTATTGCGTGATGATAAGTTTACTCTTCGTTTTTTCTTGTACTCATGAAACTGTGAGAACAAGTACCGAGTTATGATTTATCACTTTTTCAGGCTCGTTAAACTTCCACGGAAAAGGACACCCTCCGGAGTCTACCATTAAGCTCTTTTCGGGCTTTCAAAAAATGAAAATATTGCCAACCGAACTTGTCGCGTTCACGCTTGTTAAAGTATTTGAATGGTCATCTTCCTGGTGATAGTTTATGCCTTTTTCAGACCAGGAGGCACTAATTACGAAAAAGGTATACTCTAGCCAATCATGACTAGAAGAGTCCTCTCCCGCATTGTTTTACGCTTTTTCGGGTGACGAGGCTAAATTTACGAAAATAGACCATTGGAGTCTTCTTTAGTTCTTTTCAGACTCTCTAAACATGAAATGATGACCGAGTTTACCTTCTATAATCTCGTTAAAATTCTCACATTGAAGGGCCCGTCATGGGACGAACCCCTCCTATCCCAGTTTTGAAAAATATTTGGGATTGGACTCATCTATGAGATGAGCTATGTTGAACATCTGGTTACCCTCATCAAGCTCATAAAAAACACATGAGGCACTCATCATTCATGATGGGGAAAAAGGAAAGTGTTTGTGTTACATACCTTGTTAGTGGCAGTATGTGGTCTTTCTTGAACATGGAACTCATCTGCATTTGCATACAGCACTTGGATCATCCATTTGTCCTCGAATTCCACTTATTTCCTGAGTCTCGTTACTCCTTTAAGTCATTCAAAGAAAAGTTTCCATCATCAGTCGCTTTGAGAATTTGTGTCACACTCGTCATATCAATACTTCCAAGTCATGCCATGCCCATGTTCAAGAATATGTCTATCATTTATCATCTGTAGTCAGTACACCTGCCATCACGTCGGTCTACTCTGAGTCAGTCCTGCATGTTACTATACCATCTGATCTACCCTGTACATTTTGTCGTGTTTCGTGTCGATTGATGGGGGATTCATCATGGCCCTCCTTTGATGGATTCATCCTTGTCGACTTCAACACATCTTCCGAGGATTGAATCTATAAACCAATCAAGTACCTTGGCCCTGCATGCCTCAATGGCAGGTTACCTCGCTTTCATCATGAGTTTACATCATTGACTCTTGATCGAAATATTTCGTCTTGCATTCGACTTCAACTCATTTATTCACGCTTGATGATATGTACTGTGATACCTTGGGAATCATTTACATCAATGGTGATCTCCCTCGCACTTGTTAATGGTTTACATCAATGGCCGGTAATCAAGTGGTTTCTACCATGTTCGACACCAACACATTTGTAATCACATGGATAGATTCGTATCATTGCGGGTTCAGCTTGAATACCCTGGGGAGTCATGTTTTACCTAGGTTGTGATGGAGTTTGTATTGAGTTATATCACACGGATCCACATTTGTATTGGTCGTGGTTGTGTTATCATCTCATCATGGATCTACGCTTGTGTCTAGTAGCCATGATTGTGTTCAGTCGGTCATTACTACCATGGATCTTCACTTTATTGGTTGGAAGCCATGTTGCACTTTATATGAGATTATCAGTTCAGAGTCAGTTGTACTGCAGTAGTGTCCTTCGTCCGACAAGTCTATTGCCATTACTTCTATCAAAGCACTTCATCTGTCTATATTCAATAGCTTCATGCTTTAGGGGGCATTCTGTTACACCCAAAATCTACTCATCATAAGATTTAGTGTATACACCCCTGAAGATATCTTGACTAAGTGATCAACCATGGAGGATTTGTACCCAATTGTGCTAGGTTTTGAAGGGTCGTCGCAGGCTGCACATGAGCAACATGCGATGTTGCATCTTGCCCCATTACAGAGTGCGACGAATTCAGTTAGATGGAAAAAATAGCTTCTTCGAGGTCCTTCTCAAAGCTTGCTGACTTGGGACCCTATCCCTGACCTCTTTGAGGAGCTGGCACTTAGTTCCTAATACTTTGGAGAGATCCCTTAAGCCTCTCCTACCATCTCTCAACCTATCCTATCCATACCCTATCCACTTAGTCCTATATGAATGAATCTCACTCTCATCCCAAAGGGAGGAAGTCTATGGTGTCTACATTCTGGTGAAATTACCTTTGGAACATCTCCACTCACCTAATGGAGAACTCATACTTCCTTGGAAGGATATGGAAATCGGCTTTGTCGGAGAAGGGCTGCAGCGTTAAGCCTTGGTTGTAGTTCTATATCTCTATTATGTACTCCCCTCTTTTTGCAGTAATACAAATGCTTTCCACCAATATTGTTCATGTGTGTAATGATATTGTGTAGTTTACCTACTTAACTGTTTACTTGGATCTCTTATTGTATAAATGTCTTTTATGTGTTTCTCTTGTTTCTTGTCTTGACAAGTCTTGCAGATTGGATCTGACGACCATGAGACGCGGAGTAGCATTTAGGAGAAAGGATTGCAAATTTAAAGGTAAGACATCTGATACTCAATCCTTCAGTAGATCTAGGAAATGCATTAGTAGTCTGTTCTATTTGTTCTAGACTCACTTTGAGCTAGGGAGATCCTGCTCGGGTCCGCTCAAGTGGATTGTCCGATAACAATATATATTGTAGGAAACTATATTTTGACTCCATTGCCATGTTGTTTGATGTATATTGTTGTAATGAACTACATATGAGAGCCACAACTCGAATTACCATGCATTCCATGTAATATTTCCAAACAAAATCAAGATTCGAGCTAGTTTCCTCACTAGTTTTGCATGGTGTTTTTGTAGTGACTTTGTATCTATTTGATATCAGAACTTTTCTGAGTTTTAGCTAATGTTTCGAGCTTCATATGAAGTGATATGAATGACTCATATTTTTTGTGCAGAACCTTGAAATTTTGCTAAAATATTGTGCATTAAACTTAATGTCCTTGTTGACCATTTCCTCACCATTTCGATGTCATACAACCTGCTTTTGGGGGGGAGTCATAATAGACCCTAAAATATGATTTAATGTTGCATTTTTGTTTCCCTTGAGGTCCTATTTCAAATCCAAGTGTCGGATCATAAAATAGGTAAGTCCGTACAATGTTTGGAAGGCCAAGAAGTTACTAGTCAAGTGGGATTTTCAACTATCGAATTCAACTAGTTTTACTCCCCTTCCTTCCTCCTTGAGAATTATAGACCCTAAATGTTCCTAATGGATTTCTAAGAGTATGATGGTTTCATTAGGGTGTTTTAATTACCCCCAAGTCCATCCCTATAATATTAGAAAGCATTTGGATGATTTTGTAGCAACTTGAGCTCACCAATCCAAAGTTCAAAATTTGGTCCAAATTGAGTGATTTTTCATATTAGGGATATTATAGTGGTTTCAGAGCATGGTCCTTCTCCACGTGCATTAATATCATCCATTAAAGAATACGTTGCAGCAATGTCTCACTATTATGATGACTCCTATGAGTACAATGCTTATGAGTAGTATGAAGATGTTTGTAAGCAATATGAAGAAGAATGTGAATGGTATGAGGAAGAGGTGCCATCATGCAGCACTTCTTAAAATTTCATAAGGAACGAGGGTTATTCTTATGACCTTGTGTATGATGAAGATGAATTTTTCATACCACCAAATGCTAATCCTATGAATGAATTATAAATATTGAGAGCAACATGTAAAACTTTGCCTCAACAATACCAGGCATATCTTGCTTTGATGGGAAAGACAAAGAAGACTATTCTTTTTGAAGACTTTGTCGATTGGATGTTGGATATAGGACCAAGAATGAATATGTGGAATTAGTGAATAAAATTCTATTCCCTTCTTGCAAAATACATTGGAGATAAAATCATATATGTTTGAGTGAAAAGGAGGATCGAAATGAGGAGACCCATGAGCCACCTAGTCTTGAAGGTGGTAGAAGAAGCATTACATGAAGAGGATCGAAAGTCACTCCCAAGTGACTCTGAAAAATATTCACATGATCATGAAGAATCTTCCATTGAAAATACTAAAGATCATTCCGAGACACATTCTACTTTGGACATGAATAAAAGAGCATCTACTATTGGATGATTGAACTTTGAAGGAGTACCTACTGATGGGTGCTCACACCTCTATGTTGGTGACATAGAGATCACTTTTGAAGGTGTTTTTGCAAGCTAAAGTTCCATTGACAATGGATATGAATACCTTTTATAAGTTTAAGAAGAACCAAGATCAACTTCCCCATCACCACTTGAGCTTCATGAAGTTAGTTCAAGCAACAAGGAAGAAGAAGATGAGGTTCATTTGCAAGAGACTCATTTTCTTGCAGGGTCCTTTAATATGGATGAAAAGAAGATTCAAGAGGCCTTCAAGACTCTCCATGACGCACATGCATTGGTTTCTAATTTTTTTTGGTGTGTCACGAGGAGAAATATTCCCTTGAAGACATAGAGAAAATCCAAAAGGCAATGTTGGACACCAAAGGTAATTTTTTGAATTTGCTTTCTGATAGAGATTATTTAATTGAGATTGTTGGTTTTATCATGGAATAACCTTTAAGTATGCATAAGAGAATGACAATCTCTCAAATGAGTTGAATTCCACCTAAAATGCACTCCAAAAATATATGGTGTTGATTGAGCAACTTCAAGAGAGGTTGCAAAGGTCCTTTACACCCTCCTACATATTAGACAATAATTCAATGGATGAAATACTTTATGTTACAAAGGAGGAACCTCATGTGATGGTGGCACATGAGGTACATGTTGATATGTAGGTTCTTGAAGAGGTTACATTCAAACAAGAAGGAATCCAATCACTTGTTCTTGTTCAGAGGGATTATGAGTTTCCTCATGGTGAGAGTTGCAGAGCCTTGGAGGAGGCACATGGTCTCACAATAGTTGGACGAGCCAATTATGGAGAAGATGCATTCAAACGTTTGATGGGTAAGAGTTGCAAAGAGGTAAGGTTGGTTCACAATTCTTCACCCCCTACTTTTTTTTCAGCCACATCAATTGGGGATGAAAATTGGGTGAAAGGTTTCTTTTTTATGGTGCCACATGAGGAGTATGAAACTCCTATCTCTCCTTTTTATGATGACATGATTATAGCACCTTCTTCTTTAAATTTACAGTAGCATCATTTGTTATCTTATGATGATACACATATACATGGATTCACCTATGATGTTCACTTGAGTCACTTGAAGACTCGTGATTTTACTTGCTCCTTGCTTAGTTCATTTGATGTTGGAGGAACTTCATCCAATACATAGGTGAAGAGATATATGATTGGAGCACATTCATATTGGAAGCAGCATCCTTTTTTATTTCTTGATGATACACATATTCGTGGATGCACATATGGTACTCCTTTGAGCCCCTTGAAGGCTCATTGTTTTCTTTGCTCCTTACTTGGTTCAGACTTTGGTGGAGGTTCTTCATTCACTTCTTGGATGAAAGAATACATGGCTGATTGTTTTGATGCATATTACATTCTTTTGGAGCAACATTATAGGACATGGGATCCTCACCTATGTCATTGTAGCATATTTGATATAATACTTGATACTTGTGTGTATGGGTCACATGATAATCTACTTACTTGGATGTACAAGCACTTTCATGATTCTTTGATAAGGCACCTCCTTGATGTACATTTGTATGATGTTGTTATGTACTTTGATGATCTGTATTTTGTACTTATGATGTTTGGAAGGATGCATACAAGGAAATGGGATCCAGACATTCTCTTTCCTGATGGTATGGGTTGGAGAGCACTCCTAATTGTTGGAGTACAATACAAGCAATGGACCCTGGGATCATTTTTTTGTCTCATTGGTCTCAATTTTGGGGGAAGAAATCAGTATGGGAGATTGAGTCACCACTTGAAAAGGTGATTGTAATTAGAGTAGTGCAGCAACAAGCATGGTGGTTCCTCTCTGAAATTTTATTGGAATCTTGAAGAATCAAAGTTTGGCAACTCAGTGGCAACTTCAAAGAATTATACAGTGAGCAAAAGGGTTGAAAGTTTATAAAGGATTTCCAAAATATGAAAGAGGTAAAGATTAATTGTGCAAATTTTGTTTTGATGGATTTAATTAATATTTTGGTGTTTAGTGGTGATGTCATGGGAGATATCAATATGAAAAAAATATACATCTATTTACTTTTGGAAACACACAATTACAGTACATGAGTGTCACTACTCAAAGTTTTGGAAGGAAAGCAGGTTCTTCAACATCCATGTTTGAAATTGATCGAGGATAAGCAATATTGGGAGGGGAGGATTTGTCATGTCCCCAAATTTTGCATTGTCTCACAATGGCCTAAGACACTTGTCCATGTTCATGATAGTTTGTCAAATTGGTGCTAAGGGTCAAATAATTGCCAAGCATGATGTCCAAGTTAGTAATAATGTAAAATTAGAGCCAAATGGACAAGGTGGGTCACATGAAGAGAAAATTCCCAATTCAAATTTTTTAATGTCCCCATTCAAATAAAATAGCATGGAGGAAAAATTCCACTAACTTACTAGTTCCCTAGGTTGGGGGTGGAAGCATCAAAATTTGGAATAAGGGAGATATAAAACCCAAAATGACCTTAGACTTACAAATTCACATTAAACGAGTCAAATAAATAACAACAAAAAATAAAATGAGGCGGCATTGGATCATGAGGGCAAATAAGAGATTGTGGGACCCACATGTGGCAAGATTCCCCACTATAGTTGGCATCATCCTCACACAAATTTGAGTCCAAGGTGGAGGGTAACGTACTTGCGGGAGTTGAAGAGGCATTATTAATGGCATGAATATAGGAATTTAAAATTTGAGTGGAAGAGTAACTCAAATGGAAGAGGAAGAGGCATCATAGAGAAGTTGTGACACTTGTAGCTAGATTCTCGGGCATCTATGACAACAATGATGGAGAATCTATAACAAATATGATAAATTCGGACCCGATTGTAGAACTATGACACATCAGACATACCAGGGATAAAAATAGCCACCAAGATGGCGCATAGAGGGATTTATGGCCAGCCAATATTCCCCATTCGAATTGGGGGAAGATGAATGCAAGAAAGAAGTGGACAAGTGTCTTCTATGAGAATCTCTCCCTAACTCGAGTTGAGTGAAGACTCTTGGAGGGAATTATAGATATGGAATCCATTTTAGGTTAATAAAAGAGGAGGATGAAGGAGATTAGTTTGTTGGTCATTTCCCATTTTCAATTTTGGAGAGCTTTGCTTGTCCTTGCACGGTGGATGTTCATCCTCCTTGCCTTAGAACCAATTTCGTGGGTGCAATATTACTATCCAAGCTGGTTGAAGGAGAGGCCATTCATAACTCTCAACAAATATTCATGGATATTTTTTGATGCAGGTTCGATCCCCTTTGAGTTCGATTTCATTGTCTATCTTCTTTCTCCACTATCTCTCTCTCAAAACTCTAGCAATGTCCATGTACAAATGTGATGGTGTGCACTCGTAGCTGCATAAAGATTATAGGAACTGATATTTCAAATCCATTGTCATGTTGTTTGATGTGTATCATTGTAATGAAATACATATGAGAGCCACAACTCAAATTACCATGCATTCCATGTAATATTTACAAACAAAATCAAGATTCAAGCTAGTTTCCTCACTAGTTTCACATGGTGTTTTTGTAGACTTTACTTTGTATATGTTTGATATCATAAATTTTCTAATTTTTAGCTCATGTTTCGAGTTGCATATGAAGTGATATGAATGACTCATATTTTGTGTGCATACCCTTGAATTTTTTCTAAAATATTGTGCATTACAATTTATGTTCTTGTTGACCATTTCCTCACCATTTCAATGTCATACAACCTGCTTTTTTGGGGAGTCATAACATACCCTAAAATCTAATTTAATGATTCATTTGTGTTTCCCTTGAGGTCTTCTATCAGATCCAAGTCTCATATCAGAAAATAGGGAAGGCCAATAATTTACTAGTCAAGTGGGATTTTCAACTAGTTTTACTCCCCTTCCTTCCTCCTTGATAATTGCAAACCCTGAATTTTTATAATGGATGTCTAAGATTCTAATGGTTTAATTAGGGTGTTTTAATTCCTCCCAAGTCCCTCCCTATAATATTTGAAATCATTTGGATGCTTTTGGAGCAGCTTGAGTTCACCAATCCAAAGTTTGAAATTTGGTCCAAATTGAGTGATTTTTCATATTAGGGATTACAGTGGTATCAGAGCATGGTCCTTGCACCTATGCATTAAGATCATTCATTGAATAAGAAGTTGCATCCATGTCTTACTATTATGATGACTTATATGAGTACAGATCGTATGAGCAGTATGAAGATGATTGTGAGCAATATGAAGAAGAATGTGAATGGTATGAGGAAGAGGTTCCATCATGCAACACTTCTTACAATTTCATAAGGAATGAGGGTTATTCTTATGACCTTGTGTATGATGAAGATGAATGTGGCATACCACCAAAGGCTAATCCTATGAATGAATTAGAAATATTGAGAGCAACATGTAAAACTTTGCCTAAATAATATCACGCATATCTCGCTTTGATGGGAAAGAAAAAGAAGGCCATTCTTTTTTAAGACTTTGTCAATTGGGTGTTTGGATATAGGCCCAAGAATGAAGATGTAGAGTTAGTGAATAAAGGTATATGCCCTTATTTCAAAATATATGGAGAGAAAATCATATATGTTTGAGTGAAAAGGACGAGTGAAATGAGGAGACCCATGAGCCACCTAGTTCTGAAGGTGGTGAATTAGAAGAAGCATTACATGAAGAGGATCAAAATTCACTCCCAAGTTACTATGAAAAATATGAAGAAACATCACATGAGCATGAAGAAGATTACGTTGAAAATACTAAAGATCATTCCAAGACACCTTCTACTTTGGACATGAATCAAAGACTATCTATTGATGGATGCTTGAACCATGAAGGAGTACCTACTGATGGGTGCTCACAACTCTATGTTGGTGACATAGAGATCGCTTTTGAAGGTGTTGTTGCAAGCAAAATTTCCATTTACCATGGAAATGAATACCTTGTAGCAGTTGAAGAAGAACCAAGATCAACTTCCTCATCACCACTTGAGCTTCATGAAGTTGGTCCAAGCAAGAAGGAAGAAGAAGAGGAGGTTCATTTGCAAGAGCCTCATTTTCTTGCAGGGTCCTTGAAGATGGATGAAAAGAAGATTCAAGAGGCCTTGAAGACTCTCCGTGAAACACAAGCATTGGTTTCAAAATCTTCCCTTGAAGACATGGAGAAAATATAGAAGGCAATGTTGGACACCAAAGGTAATTTTTTGAATTTGCTTTCTAATAGAGATTATTTAATTGAGATTGTTGGTTTGTATCAAGCAATAACCTTGAAGGATGCAGAAGAGAATGACAATCTCTCAAATGAGTTGGAGTCCACCCAAAATGCACTCCAAAAATCTATACGGCAGATTGAGCAACTTCAAGAGAGGTTGCAAAGGTCCTTTACACCCTCCTACATATCAGACTATCATTCAATGGCTGAAATACTTTATGTTACATTAAAGGAGGAACCTCATGTGATGGTTGAACATGAGGTACATGTTGATATGCAGGTGCTTGAAGAGTCTACATTCAAACAAGAAGGAATCCAAGCACTTGTTCTTGTTTAGAGGGATTATGAACCGCCTCGTGGTGAGAGTTGCAGAGCCTTGGAGAATGCACATGATCTCACAAAAGTTGGACCACCAATTATGGAGAAGATACATTCAAAAATTTGATGGGTAAGAGTTGCAAAGAGGTAAGGTTGGTTCACAATTCTTCACCCCCTACTTATTTTTCAGCCACATCAATTGGGTATGAAAATTGGGTGAAAGGTTTCTTTCTAATGGTGCCAGATGAGGAGTGTGAAACTCCTATCTCTCCTTTCGATGATGACTCAAAAATATTCATCACGCTTAAAAATTCCCTTCCCATCCCATACCTTGTCATCATATGAGTACGATAGATTCGCCACATCAACCATCCTATATTATCAACCCTACCATTGATATAGATATTGCTAACACTTGTCATCCTCTAATGAAAAAGTCCCCAAATACCATAGAGGTGAAATGGACATACCTACACAACCTTAAAAATACCCTAGCCCCCATCTCTCCCATCACTACCTCCTTCGTCACCCTTTGCATGATGCATATCTTAAATTGTAAGGAAGGAAAGAGATCATAAAATTGTAAACCTTAAATATAACATAGAATAAACTTGTATCCATATAAAACATCGTTGATGGTGGTACAGTTATAAATATTCATTTTTTAAAATTTAGGTATAGGGAGACATAGGGGTATGAGTATCTCTCCTTTGAAATAGATTAAACGAAGGAAAAGTGGGGGTGTCAATTTATTAAATCTAAATATAAATTAAAATCTTGCATTTTAAAACAATGTTAAAAATTGAAAAATTACATTTAAAATTTCCAACTACAAATCATGATTATTAAAAAATGTCAAGACTAAAGAATTAAGATTTCCAACTATAATCATGATTATTAAAAAAAATTCGAAGACTAAAAGTGGAAAGATGATATTCGAGAAACATAGGTAATAAAGAGTGAAGAGAAATAAAAGTAACAAAGTTATAAAACTATATAGTATTTCACACAGTAAAATATCAATAACTTGCTATTCCATAACGAATCAAAGTTATCTACATAGTCATTGATGTATATCTATCTCACCAGGTTCCAAAAAAGAATAATGTTCATCATAGCATCAAAACAAAGGACTGAGAATTTTCATGTCCCAAATTTTTCATTGGGTCACAATGGCCTAAGCCCATTGGTCATATTCATGAGAATTTGTCAAATTGATGCTAAGGGTCAAATAATTGCCAAAGAGGAAAATTACTAGTTTCCGTAGTTGGGGGTGGAAGATTTGGGATTTGGAATAAGAAGGATAATAAATGATGTGTGGACATTATAAGAGCATAAATATTTAATAAAGGAGATAAATAAATATATACAATGGAAAATCAAAGTGGCATTTGATCATGAAGACACATGGAGGAAGTGGGACCCACACAAGCTAGATTTTTTGTGCCACGTGGCATCCTCCTCTTGTCATTTCGAATCCATAAGAATCCAAAGCGTCTTGGGATGAGTTGGGAGGTCAATATACTTTGCATGAATCAATTAAGGTCGAATTGGAGTGGAAGAGTAACTCCCATGGAAGAGGAAGAGGCATTTTGGAGCTAGTGAGACACTTGGACTAGATTCCCTAGCTCTATGACAACAATGATGAAGATTCTATGACACCTATGACACAAATCATACCTGAAGGCTAACATATGACATCTATGACATGTCAGGGCTAAAACTAGCCTCCAAGAGGGCGCTCAAGGGAGTTAGGGAAGCTAAGATGCTTCCACATGTGATTTGGTGGAAGTGGGAGGCTAGGAATTGTTGTACAAGTGGCATTTTTTGGAATATCTTCCCAACTTGAGTTGGAATGCATCTCTTGGAAGGAATTCGACCCATAGAGAGCTTGGAAAATTTATAAATGTCAAGAATAAAGAATGAAAGCATATTTTGATCATTTTTAGAATTTACGATTGCATTTGTGAGAAAGGAGCTAGTGGATGACTAGTTTCTTGCCTTAGCCAATTTTGAGGGTGAAAGATTCCCATCCAAGTTGGTGTTTGGAGAGGCAATTCAATTATTTCATGGAGATTTAATGGAGTCTTTATTTTCAGGTGTAAGCTACAGTTCAGCTCGTGTTTTCTTCTATTGCATCTCACTCACTCAACCATTTCCATTTTTCATGCATATTCTTGCTCCTTGGGGGAGGGCAGTTTTGGTGAGCTATTGTACTCTTTGGGGGAGCTTATAATGCCCCATTAATTTTTTAATATGAATTAAATACTCTTTTATTCATATTCAGAAAGCTTCAGGTCAAAATTCCAAGTGTAAATTGTATAAATATGATTGTTAATGAAAGAATGGTGCCATTTCCCCACTACCTTGATGTATAGAAATGATGTATTGATGTATTCGAATGAAATATCATTCCTATGATGTATTTATGATTCATGGACTGTAATTTATAATATGCACAAGTTTCATGTTTAGTACTTAATCATTTGGAGTCATTTTGATCAGTTTAATACCATTTGAAGAAGATTTAATGTCATTTCCCCCAAGGTTGAAACTAGTCTTTTTGCATTTGATTTAAGGGAGTTATAGAAGACATTAAAAGTTGAATGGTGATTCATATTAGTTCATGTTTATGTCCTTTATATTTCCCCTACTTCCATTCAAAAATTCGAGTTGGATTGAGTGCATTTGGAAAGTCATTTTCATCATTTACTCCTAGGGTATTTGAACCACAATTTACTAGTAAAAATACCTATCTTGACCAGATTTGAAAGAGGAGTTGAAGAATTCATATGAACACTCCAAGGAATACATAAAAATTATAAATATGTCTTAATATCATCCAAGTACATTCTATAGCAATTTGGGAGAATTGGGAGTCATTTGGAGACCAAGGGACCAATACTAGTCAAAGAGAAATTGCTAGTAAAATACCATACATTGACCAGAATCTTAAAGGAGTTTGCAGAAGTGTTTTAATGGTCTTAAATCATCCCTAAACATAATAATAAAGTATTAATATCATTCATACACCTCCTCAGAATATCTGGGAGAAATTGGAGCTATTTGGAGACCTGGGCATCAAAATTAGTCAAAGGTCGAATTAGGGAAAAAAGTGAAAAAATTTCCATTTTAATAAAATACTTAAGAATGGACATTACAGTGGTATCAGAGCATGGTCCTTGCACTTGTGAGTTAATATAATACATTGAATAATAATTTGCATCCATGTCTTACTATTATGATGAATCCTATGAGTACAATTCTTATGAGGAATATGCAGATGCTTATGAACAATATGAACCAGAATGTGAATGGGTTGAGTAAGAGGTGCCATCATGCAACACTTCTTACAATTTCAGGAGGAATGAAGATTATTATTATTACCATATGTATGATAAATATGAATATGACACACCATCAAAGGAGGATTCTATGAATGAGTTACAAAGATGGAGAGCAACATATAAAACCTTGCCCCAACAATATCAGGCATATCTTGATTTGTATAAGAAAAGTAAATATAATCCCCCTCCTTTCGAAGACTTTTCTGATTGGGTGTTTGCAAAAAGGCCCAAAAATGAAGATTTTGAGTTAGTGAAGAAATTTTTATGCCCTTGTTGTAAAATACCTTGGAGAGAAAATCACATGTGTGTGAGTGAAAAGAGCAATGAAAAATATGAAGCTTCAGGTAATGCAGGTATTTCCATATGGGGGAGACTTCTTGGGTACTCTTCAAAAAGGTATTCCAAATGTATTGATATTAAGGAATCCAAGGGGAAAGGTACATCAGATTTCTTGAAGGATAAAGATGAAGATACATCCCATGAACTTGAAGAAGATCCTATTGAAAATATTGAAGATCATTTAGAGACACATTCTACCTTGGACATGAATCAAGGAGCATCTAATGATGGATGCTTGAACTATGAAGGAGTAACTATTGATGAGTGCTCACACCTCTATGTTGGTGACATAGAGATCAATTTTGGCAGTATTGCTGCAAGCCAAAATTCCCTTAAGCATGAAAATGAAGACCTTGTAGCAGTTGAAGAAGAAACAAGATCAACTTCTCCATCACCATTTGAGCTTCATGAAGTTTGTCCAAGTAAGAAGGAAGAAGATGAGGAGGTTCATTTGCAAGAGCCTAATTTTCTTGAAGGTCCTTGAAGATGAATGAAAAGAATATCCAAGAGTCCCTTAGCATTCTCCATGACACTCAATCATTGGTGTCAAATTCTTGTTGGAGAGCTACTTCATTGGAGGAAACATCCTTCCTTGAAGACATGGAGAAGATTCAAAGAGCAATGTGCCACATCAAAGGTAATTTCATGTCTTTGATTTTTTATAGAAACCATTTGTTTAAGCTTAATGAATTGTTACATGATGCATACTTGAAGAATAATAAGAATAATCATAATCTCACAATTCAAAATGAGCAACTTCTTGAAAAGTTGCAAGATACTTGTTTTTCCTCCTATGTTTCAGATTGTCAAATGGTAGATTGTTTGGAGGATACTCATGACATGGTGGATCATGAGAAATGTGGAAATTTGAATGTTCTTGATGTGTTTTAAGATGAACTTGAATAGATCCAAACACTTGATGTGGTGGAAGAGGAACTTGAATTGTCTCTTGATGAAGGTTGTGTAATTTTTAAAGAAGAGCATGATTCCTCTACATTGGAACCAATCTATGACAAAGGTTTCACACTTTTGAAGGAGTTGCATGATACTACCCATATGGATCCTTCCCATGATGAAACTTCTGCACTTTTTGATCATTTGGGTGAGTTAGTTTATTCTCCTACATCCTACAATTCCATGTTTTGTAGCATTACTCTCAATTAAGTATGGGTGAAAGGGTTCTTTTTTATGATGCCACGTGAGGAGTATGGAACTCCTAGATTTACCTTTTATGATGACATGGTTGGAGCACATTCTTACTCACATTTGAAGCAGAATCATTTGTTACTTTATGATGATGCACATCTACATGGATGCACCTATGATATGCATTTGAGTCACTTGAAGACTCATCGTTTTTCTTGCTCAACACTTGGTTCATTTGATGTTGGAGGAACTTCATCCAACACTTGGGTGAATAGATATATGATTAGAGAATATTTTTGTTGGCAGCCACATACCTTGTTATATCTTTATGATTCTCACATTCATGGATGTATGGGTAAGATTTCTTTGAGTCATTTGAAGTCTCCTTGTTTTTTCTGCTCATTATTTGGTTCAGATTTTAGTGGAGATCCTTCATCCACTTCTTGGATGAAAGAATACATGGCTAAATATTTTGATGCATATCACATCCTTTTGGAGCAGCATTATAGGGCATGGGATCCTCACCTATGTCAATGGAGCAGATTTGATTGGTTACTTGATGCTTGTATGCACTTGGAAAATGGTGGTCTACTTGCTTGGAGGTAGAAGCACTTTCACATTTCTTTGATGAAGCATCTTATTGATGATCATTTTTATTATGTTGTTATGTAATTTGATGATATATATTTTTTAATCATGATGTTGGGAAGAATGCATACAAGAAAATGGGATCCAGTAACTATGAATTGGAGAGCACTTCTAATTGTTGGAGTGCAATACAAGCAATGGGGCCCTGGGATAATTCTTAGTCTCATTAGTTTCAATTTTTTGGGGAAACAATTATTATGGGGGATGGATTCCCCACTTAATAAATTGATTTTAATCAGAGTAGTGCAGCAGCAATCATGGTGGTTCCTCTCTAAAACCTTCATGGAATCTCAAAGACTCAAGGTTGGGCAATTCAGTGGCAACTTCAAAGAATTATACAGGAAGCAGGTTCTTCAACACCCATGTTTGAAATTGCTTGAGGACAAGCAATATTGGGAAGGGAGGATTTTTCATGTCACAAATTTTTCATTGGGTCACAATGGCCTAATCCCATTGGTCATATTCATGAGAATTTGTCAAATTGATGCTAAGGGTCAAATAATTGCCAAAGAGGAAAATTACTAGTTTCCTTAGTTGGGGGTGGAAGCTTTGGGATTTGGAATAAGAAGGATAATAAATGATGTGTGGACATTAGAAAAGCATAAATATTTAATAAATTATATAAATAAATATATACAATAGAAAATCAAAGTGGCATTTGATCATGAAGACACATGGAGGAAGTGGGACCCAC
The DNA here is from genome assembly GCA_027924585.1 of Larix kaempferi. Classification (NCBI taxonomy): domain Eukaryota; kingdom Viridiplantae; phylum Streptophyta; class Pinopsida; order Pinales; family Pinaceae; genus Larix; species Larix kaempferi. The sequence goes on along the minus strand of BSBM01000825.1, from coordinate 21,832,368 downwards.
ACAAGCTGGATTTTTTGTGCCACGTGGCATCCTCCTCTTGTCATTTCGAATCCATAAGAATCCCAAGGGTCTTGGGATGAGTTGTAAGGTAAATATACTTTGCATCAATAAATTAAGGTCGAATTGGAGTGGAAGAGTAACTCCCATGGAAGAGGAAGAGGCATTTTGGAGCTAGTGAGACACTTGGACTAGATTCCCTAGCTCTATGACAACAATGATGAAAATGCTATGACACCTATGAAAAAAATCAGACCTAAAGGATGACATATGACATATATGACATGTCAGGGATAAACATAGCCTCCAAGAGGGTTCTCAAGGGAGTTAGGGAAGATAAGATGCTTCCACATGTGATTTGGTGGAAGTGGGAGACTAGGAATTGTTGTACAAGTGGCATTCTTTGGAATCTCTTCCCAACTTGAGTTGGAATGCAGCTCTTGGAAGGAACTCAACCCATAGAGAGATTAGAAACTTTATAAATGTCAATAACAAATAATGAAACCATATTTTGATCATTTTTAGAATTTGCGATTGCATTTGTGAGAGAGGAGCTAGTGGATGACTAGTTTCTTGCCTTAGCCAATTTCGAGGGTGAAAGATTCCCATCCAAGTTGGTGTTTGGAGAGGCCATTCAGGTATTTCATGGAGTCTTTATTTGAAGGTGTAAGCTACAGTGCAACTCGTGGTTTCTTCTATTACATCTCACTCACTCAACCATTTCGAGTTTTCATTTCATATTCTTGCTCCTTGCGGGAGGGCATTTTTGGTGAGCTATTGTACTCTTTGGGGGACATTATAATGCCCCATTTATTTTTTAATATGAATTAAATACTCTTTTATTCATCTTCATAAAGTTTCAGGTCAAAATTCCAAGTGGAAATTTATAAATCGGATTGTTAATGAAAGAATCGTGCCATTTCCCCACTACCTTGATGTATAGCAATGATGTATTGATGTATTCGAATGAAATACCATTCATACAATGTATTTATGATTCATGGACTATCATTTATGATCTGCACAAGTTTCATGTTTAGTACTTAAACATTTGGAATCATTTTGATCAGTTTAATACAATTTGAAGAAGATTTAATGCCATTTCCCCCACGAAACTAGTCTTTTTTCATCTGATTTAAAGGAGTTATAGAAGACATTAAAAGTTGGATGGTGATTAATATTAGTTCATTTTTATTTCCTTTATATTTCCTCTGATTCCATTCAGAAATTAGAGTTGGATTGAGTGCATTTGGAAAGTAATTTTCAGCATTTACCCCTTGGGGATTTGAACCATAATTTACTAGTAAAATACCTATATTGACCAGATTTGAAAGAGGAGTTCCAGAATTCATATGAACACTCCATAGAATCCATCAACATTATAAATATGTCTTAATATCATCCAAGTACCTTCTATAGCAATTTGGGATAATTGGGAGTCATTTGGAGACTAAGGGACCAATACTAGTCAAAGAGAAATTGCTAGTTAAATACCATACCAAGTAACCCCCCAAAACAATCATTGCACAATATAAAACCATAAATAATCCCTAGGCCAAGCATCCCTAGAGATCAGAAGATCCGTATCTAGTGCAACGAAAGAACAAAAGAAACAATTTCCTCTAAACATCCAACGAGCCGATGCTACAACTAGAATATAAATAGGGAGTCATCATATACTATGTGTAAGTCTTGAAGCTCCTAAAAAAAGAGAACTCCCTCAAGGGAGCCAACTCATTTTTTCAATAACATGTCTGCAAGTTGATTATGAGCTCAGTAAATATGCGCAAAAGTAAGGCAAGAGAAGAGAGTCTTCAACTGCAAGATCTTTCCACACCAATGCTCCGGTATGACAACCTAGAGATTAACCTTTCCCCCAACCCAATCCAACACCACCTTTGAATCTCCATATACATGAAGGAACATGATCTGCTTGTGATGGACAAACCAAAGGAAGGCCCATAGAGCCAACAACTCTAAACATGTATTTGTGGCCTGGACAAATCCCATCCATAACATATACTTTTGATGAAGGCCAATCCTAAGAACCATACCACAACCCCCAAGAGAGTGACATGCAACTCCATTAAAGAATCCCAAAACTCCTTCAAAGGGGTACACGGGATCCAAAATAGATTTGTGAGACTTCAAAGACAAAGGTTGTGAAATTTTTTATAAAGCTTCAATAAAAAAAGACAATTTACCTGAACATTTTCCTCAGAGACATCAAATATTTGCTTGTTCGGACCACTCCAAATAACCCAACTAACTAGATAAGGGAGTTCCTTATGAGCTGGATAATGCAACGTCCAATCCAAAAGAGAATCCTAAAAAGTATACCTTTCCCAATCATGAGCAATATGAAGAGATGATCTAACCTCTATCCATACAACTACGAAAAAATTGTAACTGCCAAAAAGATGATCAATGGATTCAGGACCCACCTTATAGAGGCAGCGTAAATTTGGACCCGCAAAACCTCTAGAAACAAGATTAACCAAAGTGAGTATCATATTATGAAGGTAGATCCAAATGAAGCATTTGATTGTTTCCAACGGATACCAAGTCCACAACTTTTTATGCTGCCAAGCTTCTGATATAGCCCCCAATTCATCCACCATAACATCATAAGCACTATTAGCTGAAATTGACTATTTACCCTATTCTTAGCCCAAACCAAAGAGTCATTCGAATCACAAAGTCTTATACCATCATGGAGAGGGCCTACGAAATAATTCCATTCTTCTGCAACCTCAGGAGACAAGGCCAGAGCCTCAACATTATACCAATAAGAAAGAGCAAGGCCAGTTCAATTTTTTACATGCACAAGACGAGATCGGCCCTAGGAATTCAGTTGAGAGATTAAAAGAGGGGACAACTTGTAGAATTAATCACCTCCAACAAAAGGTTTTATTCCCAGATGAACCATCATTCCATTTTCCACCTTCCAGGAGAGCCAAGAACCCATCCATTGATAAACCTTCATAAAGTCCTGCCAGCATTTTGTTGCTCGGTTCACAGGCTTGTTTGCAGACCTGGTCCATTAACTTATGGGATTTTTATAATAAAAAAATTGTGCGTAGGATGTCCTGCTAGAGACCTTGTCCAAAGGGCCCTCTCCACAATCTCTTGACCCTTAAAGCATCACAGAACCAGAAAAGGTGCTTCACACCCCACCCCCCTTTTACTTTTGGGAGAGAGATACTCTTCCAGTTAACCAAATGATACTTATTTTTCTCCAAGATACCAGACCAAAGGAACTGCATCATCATCTTTCTCAACTCATTAATAATAGACATAGGGATATTGTCTAGTGAGAACCAATACATAGGAATGATGACCAAGACAGATTTAAGAAGGGTAATCCTTCCCCTCAAAGAAAGCCATTTATAAACCCAACATCCAATAGGATTCTTCATCTTTGAGAGCAGCTAGTTCCAATCTGATTTCAAGTAGTGATTACGCATTAAAAAATAGCCAAGATAATTGAAAATTTTTACAAGAGGCTCAACCCTATAAGGAAGAATTTGAACAATCTGTGATAAAATGCAGGGGATCTAGCAACTGTAACAAACTCACAATCAAACTCTCAAGAATGTTGCAAAGAAGAAGAGAAGCATGCACTCAATAATCACTCATAAACACGGAATAATAGGCAGTATCAGTATCATACAATGAATAATGAATGTAAAGAATGTGGTTACAATAACTATGATGTAGCATCGTATAGGATTCAAATTAGCCAAGTAGGGCATTCGAATCTGACCTCAAAGTCTAGCTTGGATAACAATGGAGACATCATTCAGTCAGTAGTATCAGTCATAAATGGTAAGAGTCAGTCAAGTGTGTCCAACTGAGTCTAACAGAACCATCTAGGCATAAATTAGGGAATAGAGACTCCAAGGGGGGCGCATGAGGCTGTCAAATAGTCAAGTGAACTCCAGAACTAGCTAATTAGAAGCTACAATCAGTCAGCATGAGCAATCAGGGGAAGAACTGCTCAATGCATGCACTAAATGAGTGATAACTCTTGGTAGGTGAAGAAGGGCGCTCTAACTGAGTGATAACTAAAGGTAGGTGAGTAAAGGCGCACTATATGAGTGTGGTAGGTGAGAAAGGCACACTTTCCATGCAGAGCAGTCAAGAAGGGTGCATCAGGTAGGTAGGAGGCCAAATGGGGGCTAAAGACAGACTCTGGGGAGCTGAAAGTGAGCTCTAGGTGTTGGGGAGACCACCATGATGATGACTGGATGCATGCAGTGGCATGCAAATGCATGTAGCACGAAAATTTGCATGCAGGCATGCAAATATAAAAATGATGGTGTGAATATTCCAACACCCCCTCGCAAGCTATACTATGAGAAATAACTAAAAACAGTAAAATATGGCCCTGGTGACTAAGACCAAAGGTCACCCCATACAATCAATCTAAATAAACTAAGTGAGGAAAGAGGGAAAACCCATTGGGAAGAAATCCCTCCCTCAAAATAGACTGAAGGATGCTAATGAATCATATCATCTCTCACCCCTGAAGGAGGTAAGTGTCCTTCTTTCTCAAAGAAGGATCGATAGATAAAAAATGGATCAGGAATTTCACAAGGAAGAATCCTTACATGTGAAAACTATGATCTGGTAGATCGGGGAGCAGTGGTTGCCCATCGAAGAATAGGATCAATAAAGTAATAAGGATGAAACCTCTCGTGTTGAAAATATGATCTGGCTGATTGGGGAGCAGTGGCTTCCCGTCGAGGAAGAGGATCAGTAATGTGAGAAGGATGAAACCTTCCATGCTGAAAATATGATATGGATGATCAAGGAGAAGTAACTGCCCATCGAGGAAGAGGACAAATAGGTGATAGATCTTCAAGTTCTTGTGGATCAAGATCTCCCATTCGCTCATCTTTATCATCAGTTTCTAGACCTTCAGGTTCTTGTGGATCTGGGTCTAGCATTCCCTCATCATCATCTCCATCTTCAGATTCTGAATCTGAAATATCATGTGAAGATGCATCATCACATCCAAACTCTGAATCTGAAATCTCATGTGAAGAAGCAAGTAGAACTAGCTCATCATCACATACAAACTCTGATTCTGAAATCTCATGAGGAGAAGCAAGTAAAACTGGATCATCATCACATGCAAACTCTGAATCCGAAATCTCATGAGGAGAAGCAAGTAAAATTGGATCATCATCACTCGAAGGAGGAACATATCCAAAAATGTTGATGTCAGGAAACTGCTTTAGAATATGCATGTAGTCCTCATTTGAACCATCATGACTGTAATCAATATCAGAAGAACTAGGACTAGATGATGATGGATATTCATTAAGATCAAAGGAGGATGCAGTGTGGAGGCCCATTTTGAAATAGGAGTTGGACAAATAGGAGCTAGATCTTCAAGTTCTTGTGGATCTGGATCTAGCATTCACACTTCTTCAAGGGTCCTCTTTTTCTCAATCTCTTTTGATGTATCTTTTCCCTTTATACAACCTTCGAAGGTGCCATGAGAAAACTTGCCACTTAGAAGACCATCAACCACATTCTGAGCTAGCTTGTAGTTGAGATGAGATAGTCTACTCTCTTCATGAGTATGAGAGAGAAGAGAAGACTCCTTTGAGAGAGGTAAGAAGTGTAAAAACTCATAGAGTTTTGTCTCATGATTTGCAACTCCTTTTGCAATGATTTCCCCTGAAACCATGTGTTGTACCTTGACTTCATATGGAGTAAAGATCATGCTTTTGGGCTCTCCAATATGAGTCATTTGATACACTGAAAGGACATTAGCTGCAAGAGAAGGAACATAAAGCACATCAAAAAAGTAACCATGATCAAGATCGATTCTTCCAATCCCCCGAGAGGAGACTTCTGAATCATTTCCCAAACTGATGGAAGGGCAAATAGAGCTTTCGAAACTAGAGAAGAGATCTTTGGAGGAATCCATATGGCTTGATGCTCCTGAATCTATGATGAAAGAAGAATCAGTTGATGCACTTGCTATGAGAGCATGACATCTTTGTTTGTCTATGGTTCTAGAAGATTCAGTATCAGGATCTTTTTTCCTTGCACATGTTGGTACAGGAGCATTGTTCTATCAAGTAACTAAGCCATCAAATCTATGGTCTTCTTCATGCAAGAAATCTCAGGATGTAACCCTCTATGACAATAAGTGCACTTGGATTTTTTCTTCTGAGAATGCTTGGTATTCCTTGAGTTCAAAGCCCCATCTGACTGGTATGGAAAATCTATAGGCCTTGTATCATTCGATCTCTTGTCAGAAATATTTTGATTGCCTTTACCATTCGCTCTCTTTGCATCTGTAAGAGCTGAATCCAATTTGGGTTTGATCATTCCCATGGAGATCAACTTCTCTTCCTCTTAAGTAAGAGATTAGATGAAGTCATCAAGTGAGGGAAACTTCCATCTTGGAATGGACAACTTAGCTTGAAAGTAGAGACAAAAACTGAGAATTTTGCCCCCAACTTTGAGAGAATGGCAAGTATAAGTTGCTTGCCTTCTTTCGCCATCACATATCTTTTCAACTGTGATATCAATATTTTGAACATGGTGAGGAAGGAATTGATAGATTCGAAGCTGTCAGGACTCAAACATATGAGTTCATTCTCCAATTTGTGTCCTTTCATATCATCTTTCTGTCCAAAAAGGGATTCGAGCTTGTCCCGAACCTATTTAGGAGATGTAAGATCAATGACATGGAAGTGAAGATCTTCAGAAATTGAGAGAAGGAGGAGGCCAACTGCTTCATCAAGCTTATCCAAGTACTTGGACTTTTCAACTACACTGAGAGGTTCTACCATCGTTCCGTTGAGTATTCGGGTGAAGCTCTTGGATCTCATGAAGAGAGCCATCTTGGCTTTCCACTCAACATAGTTGGAATATGTGAGCTTTAGATCCATCTTGAACAAAGAAAGTCGAATAGTTGAAGAACAATTCGAACGGGTGAATAAACCTGCAAAACAAGAAGAGTTTTTTCTGATGGAGAATGCTACACTTCGACTGAACACTACCTTTTGAACACTGAGCACATAGACTAAGTCCTTCACACCTGTTTGGACCTCACTGGATTTCTCCAATGAATTCAAGTAATAGCACCAGGATTTGTTGTGGAAACTCGGAGATTTCTAGTGCTCAAGTGAAAGATAGATGCTCAAAGAAATGTTGCAACTGCTTCAATGGCTGCAATTCGAATAGCTTATGATTGCTCTGATACCATGTGATAATCTGTAGGGGATCTAGCAACTATAACAAACTCTCAAGAATGTTGCAAAGAAGAAGAGAAGCATGCACTCAATAATCACTCATAAACAAAGAATAATAGACAATATTAGTATCATACAATGAATAATGAATGTAAAGAATGTGGTTACAATAACTGTGATGTATCATCATATAGGATTCAAATTAGCCAAGTTGGGATTTCTAATCTAAGCTCAAAGTCTAGCTTGGATAACAATGGAGACATCATCCAGTTAGTAGTATCAGTCATAAATGGTAAGAGTCAGTCAAGTGTGTCCAACTGAGTCTAACAGAACCATCTAGGCATAAATAAAGGAATGGAGACTCCAAGGGGGGCACATGAGGCTGTCAAATAGTCAAGTGAAACTCCAGAACTAGATAACTAGAAGCTACAAGCAGTCATCATGAGCAATCAGTGGAAGAACTACTCAATACATGCACTAACTGAGTGATAACTATTGGTAGGTGAAGAAGGGCGCTCTAACTAATTGATAACTGAAGGTAGGTGAGTAAAGGCGCACTAACTGAGTGTGGTAGGTGAGAAAGGCGCACTTTCCATGTAGAAAAGTCAAGAAGGTCGCATCAGATAGGTAGGAGGCCAAATGGGGGCTAAAGACGAGCTCTGGGGAGCTGAAAGTGAGCTCTAGGTGCTGGGGAGACCACGATGATGATGACTGGATGCATGCAGTGGCATGCAGCATGCAGAATATAAAAATGATGGTGTGAATATTCCAACACAATTTGGTCTAGAACAACATCCTCATCTTCTTGTTGCAAGAAGCATGACTTGCAAGGGTTGACCTCCATACGCGAACCAAAATAGAACAGCTGAATAATATCATGCATATCAACACATTCTTCAATAGTGCCAATACCAAATAAAAGAACATCATCAACAAAAACAAAGTGAGTGACATGGTGAATGGTCGAGACTTTCACCCCAGACAAGTGATGACTTTCTTTATCCTGGCCAATAAGCATGCTAAGTCCTTCCACAACTAGAAGAAATAAAAGAGGGGAGAGAGGGCAGCCTTGCATCAACCTCCTAGAACTCTTAAAAAAAGGAGAAGGGAACCCATTCACTAAAACATAAAAACAATATGTAGTAACACAGGCCATAATCCATTCAATCACAGAGTAAGGTAAACCAATCTATATCAAGATTAGACGAAGGAAACCCTAGCCCACTTTGTCATAAGCTTTAGTGAGATCCATTTTGAGAACCAAAGCAGGCAATTTCTTAAGCTTAATAGAATGGATACACTCCTAAGAGACTCCAATTGCATCTAGGATCTACCTTTTGTCCAAAAAAAACAAATTGTTAAGGGGAGATGAATTCGACGAGCTTAGGCTTAATCCTGTTAGCAATGATTTTGGAGATGCATTTAAAAGTCAAATTACAGAGAACAATTGGTCTAAATTCATCAAAAGAGGAAGTCTTGGAGTTCTTAGGAATCAAGGCTAAGCAAGTGGCATTGAGTGCCCCAAAGACTGTGCCCTAAATCCTGGAATCATCAATAGCAAGGAGAAGATCCTTACCCATAATATAAAAAACATAGTAAAAAGTTCAGTCGTCCACCCATCAGGACCTAGGCTTTTGTCTTTGGCCATCAATTTTAAAGTAGCCTCCAACTCCTCCAAAGTCACCTCTCTACCAATCTGGAGACCATTGTCATCGAAAAAGAAATGAAGAAAGAGTTTAGCCACCTTCATTTGTTCGAATAAATTGACCCTCTTGGGATCCTAAAACACATTAGAGAAAAAAGAGACCACAACCCTCTCAAGATCCTTCTGTGATTGAACAAATGGGCCATTATTATCCTACAAATCCCAAATTGCATTGAGGTTTCTTCTGTAATTTGCATACTAATGAAAAAAATTTGTGTTTGCATCACCCAAACTAAGCCAAATAGCCCGACTCTCAAGGCACCAAGTTTGATCTTGAATTTTAAGAATCTGTGACTTCTTAGCTTCAAGTTCCAGCAGCTTACATGTATCCACCTTCGAAAAGATTCCAGAGGTATTCTTGGAGAAGAGCTCAACAATATCTTTTTCCAGCATTCTCAGCTCCTTGTTAAGCTCATTTTTCTTATGAGCTTCCCATTCAATCACCTTGCTTTTCAAACCCTTCAGTTTCAAATGCAGAAGGTGCATGGCTAAACGCTCACCATCCCCCGAGGACTCATTCCAAAATTCTTTGACAAGGGCGATAAAGGAATAATATTCTAGCCAGGAATGATTGAATTTAAAGGGGTAATGAGAATAAGTGGAATCAACATCCAACTAAAGACACATAGGAAAATGATCGTAAATACCATATTTAAAAGTCCAGGAGCGGTATCTATAAACAACATCCGAAAGAGATTAGATAGGAAGAACCGGTCAAGTATTTTTGAGACCCCCTCCCTACCAGTCCTCCCATTCCTCCAAATAGGATCCAAGGGGAAGGGGTGAACATCGACCATATTTTTCCCAAGAAACAGGTTCTTGAAAAATTCCTCCATGGGATCACGACGTGAAGAAAGCCCTCAACCTTTAGAGCTCGACATCGTAAGATTCAATCGCCCCCAAAAATAAAATAAAAATCAGTCGATAAGATGTCACTGTTAACCACCTTGTCCTAGAAAAGTTCCCTGTTAGAGTAAGGGGCATATACATTGATTATTTTGACTAAATGCTTAAAACATTTAAGATTCCCCTCAAGCATAATGCCTGCCCCTATAGAGAAATATTTAAGAATAGCTTTGATTGGGTTCCAAATGACTAGTAGCCCTCTCGATAGACCAGTAGCATCCAGGGCACAACACTCCTACCCTATAAAAATTCTTAAAAATAGGTCATAGCCTTATCCCTACTACACATAGATTCCTGAATCATAAGCAAGTCAGCACCAGAGGAAGATAAATGACACATCAAGGCATTGAATTTGGTCTTGCTTCCCAGACTTTGTATATTGTAGGAGAGAAAAATCGTTAGGAACCCATGGGGGGGGGGGGGTCATCCTAGCTCTAAGGACCCCAACATAATCACCTTTTGATAATCGAGTAGACAAAGGAACAAATACACCATCTATAGAACCTCCCCCTTTCTAGCAATCTCCTTTGTATTCCTCTTTCTGCAGATAGTCACATTTTCACAACGAATGAAATCTATATTCCCAACATCCAGGATTGCAGGTTTACTTGAGAAGACTAGAATGGGAGAATAAACCAATACCTCTTTATACGAAGGTACTATAGTTCATAGAATTCCATTGTTTAGTACAAAGTCTCGTGAAGGAGAGTCAAATAAAGTACCCCTTGAAGCGCCCCCCCCCCAAGATGGGAAAACAGTCTTGGAGATAACATGGATTGAAGAAGTGTCAACTCCTAGGGGAACAACCGAAGCAGTCCTAAGCAAACTACCCCCCTCAACCTGTTCGATGCACAATTCAAGAGGGATAACAAAAGGAACTTGTGATTATGGAGTTTCCCTAGACCCTTAAACAAGAGAGCTTGGCAATATTGACCTCGCATGGGGGGACCCAACACTTGTCCCCCCCACCGAACCAGAAACACCAATAACCCCACTAGGGGCATCCAATACATACTGGGTCAGAGCAAGGATATTTCTAGAGATCCCTACCCCCTCCTGGGAGGACTCCTGACAAGAGTTTTCCATGTCCAATTCCAAATTAAGTTAATCTTTAGATAAAGAATCATAAAAAGAGGAAAAGAGGCGTTTCAACTTACCCAAAAAATCCAACGAGGTGACAACTGAAACTGGAGGACCAACAGTTTCAACCGGAGAAGCCACCGACTTAGTCCTACCTCTATCGGAGTTCACCGAAGGAGATTCAGACTTATGCTCCCGCAAGGTGCCATCATAAATATCCTCAGCAAAAATCAAAGAGGCATCGACTTTAGGATCAGAAAATCCTGGACAATTATCCCGCAAATGACCACTCCTTTTGTGGCAAAAACAACGAAATGAGACCTTCAGGTAGTCCAACATTTGGTGAAAGACTAAATCTCCCAAATTAATCACCGTAGGCAGACCTCCCGATATATCAACTTCCACCAGAACCAACAACACTCTCTTATCCATCCCATTCAACATCGAATGCTCCATAGTGATGAAACGATCCACCACATCCACTATTGCTTCCATCATAGGGGGAGTCCATAGCTGGAGCAAAAATCCAAGCAACAATAACCACAAGTGACGCTTCAAGATTTTCTCCTTCTTAGGATTGAAGGCAATATGCCAATGATCCAAAACCAGGGAACCCTTGCCAAAAAACCATAGCCGACTCGAGATGGGATCTGTGTTCTTATCCACTAGAAAGTGAAAGACAAGCCAACCATTGACAAGGGCATGGGTCTTAGGGAAATAGCCTATAATCGACTGCCACTTAGCCTTCATCAAATTTAGGATCTCAGGTCTCGACATGGAAGCATTCTCCATTTTCCTAATCAAGGCACGTTTAATCATATTAGGAGCCCACGACAAAAATATATCCTTTCCCACTACCATCTGAACTGGATTAGTCCAGGCCCAAAGAGCTTTGCAGCTACATTGATCCTTAGCCCTAGCACCCGATAGAGCCTTCGAGCCAACCCTTTTTTTGTTCCTCGAAATTGGCACTACCTTCTTATGCACTGGCCACCTGTGACATCCCTCCCCTTTTCCCCTGAAGATCTACAAAAGCACTCTCTCCAGATTCAGGCGCAGAAAGAAGAGCAAAAGTGTAAGGAGACTTACCAACCCCCAAGTCACCATCATATGCCGAGGAAGGATGTGATAGATTCTGTTAACCAAGAGATTGTGGGAAACGAGGTAAAAGAGAAACCCCCAAACATGTGTTATCCAGAAAATGGTTGTCTAGGGAGAATGATCGAGAATGCAAATCACCACCGGAAACTGGGGTATCTATTACCCGACACCGACCCCTCATTTCCACACATCAGTCTGAAAGATTCCATCCATAATCTCCTCCTACATCAAGTAGTCCATGAGCTCCTCCTCCATCAAACTAACTGGAAAACAACACACGACAGAAAAAAAAATAAAAAAAATAAAAAAAAAATAAAAAAAAAATAAAAAAAAAAAAAATAAAAAAAAAAAATAAAAAAAAAAAATAAAAAAAATAAAAATAAAAATAAAAATAAAAAAAAATAAAAAATAAAAAATAAATAAAAAATAAAAAAAAATAAAAAAATAAAAAATAAAAAATAAAAAAAAATAAAAATAAATAAAAAAAAATAAAAATAAAAAAATAAAAAAATAAAAAAATAAAAAAATAAAATAAAATAAAATAAAATAAAATAAAATAAAATAAAATAAAAATAAAATAAAATAAAATAAAATAAAATAAAATAAAATAAAAATAAAAATAAAAATAAAAATAAAAATAAAAAATAAATAAAAAATAAAAAAATAAAAATAAAAATAAAAATAAAAATAAATAAATAAATAAAAATAAAAAATAAAAAAAATAAAAATCACTGGGAAAACTACCAAAGAAAAGTTGGCAAAGTCCTCTAGAGAAATGCGGAAAGAAACCTTGATAAAGTCAAACATTAGAAGAAACCGACGATCTAGACAAAAAGAACGAATGCGTCTAACTACGCGATGTTTTCGGCTATTTTAGCAAGAAATTCAATTCAAATTTAGAAGGAATTTGAATTGGTCCAATGGGAGTTAGAGAATTCGTTCTAACAATTCAAAAAAGAACATACCACAGCACCGACCAACTATTTTAGCAAGAAATTCAGTTCAAATTTAGAAAAAAATTGAATTGGTCCAATGGGAGTTAGAGAATTCGTTCTAACAATTCAAAAAAGAACATACCACAACACTGTCCAGACCAATAAACGACACCCAAAAGGACCACTCTCAGACACCCAAAACAATATGCAACCAAGAAACCCTAACGCATCTCCACCCAGTGGAACAAATACCACATCAAACTTGGAAAAAATTGAATTGGCTTTTATATACGAAGACACCTACAAAACTATAGAGTATATTCCATTGTGCTGCCGTCTTTTCTAATTTCTTCACTGTGTTGACTGTTGTGTATCCCTAATGGCTATTGCTACCAGTGCACAGAACGACTTCTTCTCATTTCTCCTTGTTGACTTCTATACCGGGATTGTCCCACCCATGAAACTATGTTGTAAAATGACAAACAATAAAGAAAAGATGGAGAGGATTTGAAGCCGAAACATAAATACCTAATAAAATGGCAGCCCTGAGAAAGGAAGGGGTTTTGCTCTCAAGTACAAAGATCTTTGTCATTTCTGTTATTGATATGTATGAAATCATATTTCCATTGCCAAATGTTGTTAGGATGTTAAAAGGAGTTTTGTGAGGGAGAGCAATCAAGTTGGGGACAACAATTAGGTTGTTGATTGGAAACACATTGTTGGCTTGGTTTTGCAACCAAGCTTAGTGCTATGGGCACCTGCTAACTAGTAGCAGCAGTTTCAATATTAAGCAAAAACAATAAACTAAATCTAAATCTAGCTAAACTAGAATGTGTAAACTTTTGAATTAAAAAACAAGAACAAGAAATAGAAAAAATACATTTGTATTGAAAATGGGGGCAAGCAAGTGCTTGCAATAGTAATACCTCCAAATGATGAAGATAGTTGAGTAGCTCCAAGGGTGAGCAGCTCCAAACTCCAAAGGGTCCTTTCTCCAAGGTTGCTACAATGGCCAAAAGCTCAAGGGAGATTTTGGCAGCATGAGGATAGGAAGATGGATGGATGTGAAATGAGGAGCCCCTACCACCTCTTTATAGGTTTTGGTGGTGGGGAATACCATTATGGTTTTGTGGAAACCAATGGTATTGACCAACATGGTTTAGGTATTTTTCCCTCCTTTTTCCTTTTTTGAATAAAATTAATATTTTTATTCCCTTTTTAATATTTTTGGGAATTTTGGACCCTTTTTTAGGGTTTTTTATGTTTTTTTAGGAAAAATAATCTTTTTGAGTGGGAAAAGGGTTGTATTAAGGTCTTTTGGTGACCTTTTGTTGGCTTTAGAGGCTCAGATGGTGGAAAAGTGGACAAATGGGTCATGTGAATAAGGGAATGAGCTAGTGAGCACTTTTTAGGTGTTAACAGATTGCCCCCTGATGTGTGAGGGCAGGATCTCATCGTATGGCCGATAGACATCATAGTTCTTTTGTCGTTTTTCTGGGGTTTGGGGAGGAGAAGAGACCGATTGGAGACTGGATGCACGGCCCTTGGAAGCTGCAAAAAATAAACAATATTACATGGCCTCAATATGACTGAGGAATAGTCTCTAATAATGGACGAGGTGGGCATACCCATGCTCGTATCAAGACATATATAAACAATTAGTCCCAAGAAGGGGGACCTGAGAAAATACATAAAATAAAATCTGTTGGTACGTCATAATGGTCCCGAGGGGACATCATTTTGGGATGTATTCATGATCATAACATGACTGATCTCAATAACTGATACACTGGAATAACTGATGAATTGCTGAAACTGAAGGTGTCCAGCATCTGTAGGGACTCAATGACTGTGAGCCATCTCTGGGAAGTATATGTAACTGTATACTCGAGGGAGTATAAAACTGGGGTACATCTGAATACTGTCGCCATGCGCGACCCGGATATCTATAGAAAAAATGTAACTGGTTGTATCCATAGGTAGACTCTCAAATGTGGAAGAATCAGGAGGTATCCGGGGTCTTCAACTAATAACTGAAAGGACCAATATCCTGTGCGAGTCTCAACGATGCGATCAAGGTGTTGAAGTCGAGCATGTGAGAAACAACCATTTGGAGAGGCACTGAGGACTCTTCTCGAAATGATTCGTAGGCACTCATCATAAATGGTGATGAGTCCAAGACACAGGGTCCTCTAGATCTATCCTCTGGAAGAAATTTGGTTGTCGTCGACAGAGGGAGACCAGCAACTAACAAGGCAATGATGTTTCCTTGATAGGAGCGCAAGGTGTAGAACTGAACTGTGGTAGTACTGATGGTAGGATTGACATACTTGTGGGGATGGGAAGTAACTGGGGTCATATAGTGGGTAGACTCAAACTTCCTTTGTTCAGAGCATGGTGACGTGGTTGACCTGGCAGCGTAGGGAACTGACTTGTAGGTGTGGGTATCATTGCTTTTAAGGACTGAAGGGTATGTATTGACTCTGGGGGGGAATCAAGCTGATGGGTGCTGTTGAGGGGTTCTCAAGGTGACATACTGCAGAATACTCTGAACAAAGGCGACCAAGATGGGGAAGCTGCCATATGAGTAGACGTGATCTGTTGTGGCACCGAGAAGCACCATTGGGTCCTTCTTCATAGTTTTAATGAGCTCTAAGAAGGGATAAAAGTGTGCTCTGAAATGGTACTGTCCTGTAGATTTTGTGAGCCCAGGCCTGTTCATGCTCATTGGTGCTTTCATTTTTAAGGAGTCTGAAAACGATAAGGAGACTCTGCAGTGGTTATGACTATTGTCCTGTTGGTTTTACGAGCCCAGGATGGTGATTGCTCGTGGTCGCTTTCATGTTTAGAGAGTCTAAAAGCGGTAAGTGGACTCCATTGGTGTTCTTTTTCGTAAGTTAGTCTCCAATGCCCGAAAAAGCATAAAATGATGCAAATGGAGAACTCTTCTAGCCGATGTGACTAGAGTATTCCTTTTTCGTAATTAGTCTACAAGGTCCGGAAAAGGGGTAAACTTATACCAGGTAGACACCCTTTCAGATACGTTTAACGAGCATGAAAGGAAGCAAGGTTGCTCGGCGATCTTTTCATTGTTTTAGGAGTCAGAAAAGAGCTTAACAGAAACTCCCTAAGTGCCTTTTTCGTAAAAGGGATTGCTCGGCCCGAAAAAGGGATAAAATTATACCAAACAACAAGGGATTGATGATAGCGAGAAAAGGTCTCAAGCGTCATCATGTGTGCGGGATACTGAATCCGGTGACATAAAGATTTTCAAAAAAGAGCAACAGCCAAAATGGTACGCAAACCGAGGCGACAAGGGGTCATGGAAAAAATGCCCGAAAAGTATGGAGGTGAGAGCGAGAAATAATCTCAAGCATCATCACGAGCGCAGAAAACTGAATCCGACGATATAAGGTTCATCAAAAATGGACGATGGCCGATGTGGCACGCAAACCGAGGCGACGAGGGGGCATGGAAAAAATGCCCGAAAAATCTAGGCGTGAGAGCGAGAAATGATCTCAAGCGTCATCACAAGCGCGGAAAACTGAATCCGGCGATATAAGGCATGTCAAAAACGGACAATGGTCGATGTGGCACGCAAACCAAGGCAACGAGGGGGCATGGAAAAAATGCCCGAAAAATCTAGGCGTGAGAGCGAGAAATGATCTCAAGCGTCATCACGAGCGCGGAAAACTGAATCCGGTGATATAAGTCTCGCCAAAAATGGAAGACGCCCGATGTGGCACGCAAACCGAGGCGACGAGGGGGGCATGGAAAAATGCCCTAAAAATTTGGGCGTGAGAGCGAGAAATGATCTCAAGCGTCATCACGAGCGAGGAAAACTGAATCCGGTGATATAAGACTCGTCAAAAACGGACGACGGCTCCTCCAAACCCGCGATGTCCATCGCGGCAAAGGAGCCGAAACCCGCGATATTCCACGTTGGAAGGCCAACATGGAATTTCGCAGCCTTCGAGGGCCCGCCGCTAACCAAAAATGACATAATTGAAAAGGCTAAGGCAAATAGAGTTACCTGAAACTCGCGGAATCGAAAACCAACGGTGAAATCTCCCGGAAATCAAGAAAGAGCTCTGACTGCTCTGTCAAACTCACACGTAATAATGACACGTCATATGGGCCCCACGCCCTATTTATAGAGATTCCACCATTTTTCAAACAACCATTCCGGTGTCATACGACGTCCGTTTCTCAAACCGTTGGTACCATTGGAATCAGAACAGTGAGAACTTCATGACAGTTTTTTTCATTTTCCTGTTTTCACCAGGTCCATTTTTTGACCATTTTTTCACACCCTCGTTGCCTCGGTTTGCGTGCCACATCGGTCGTCGTCCGTTTTTGCGAGTCTTATATTGCCGAATTCAGTTTTCCGCGCTCGTGATGATGCTTGAGATCATTTCTCGCTCACGCCCAGATTTTTAGGGCATTTTTCCATGCCCCCTTGTCGCCTCGGTTTGCGTGCCACATCGGCCTTCGTCCATTTTTGGCGAGACTTATATCACCGGATTCAGTTTTTCGCGCTCGTGATGACACTTGAGATCATTTCTCGCTCTCATGCCTAGATTTTTTGGGCATTTTTTCCATGCCCCTCGTCACCCTCGGTTTGCGTGCCACATCGACCGTCGTCCGTTTTTGACATGCCTTATATCGCCGGATTCATTTTTCCGCGCTCGTGATGACGCTTGAGATCATTTCTCGCTCTCACGCCTAGAATTTTTGGGCATTTTTTCCATGCCCCCTCGTCGCCTCGGTTTGCGTGCCACATCGATCGTCGTCCATTTTTTATGAACCTTATATCGTCGGATTCAGTTTTCGGCGCTCGTGATGATGCTTGAGATTATTTCTCGCTCTCACCTCCATACTTTTCGAGCATTTTTCCCATGACCCCTTGTCGCGTCGGTTTACGTACCATTTTGGCCGTTGCCCCTTTTTGACAATCTTTATGTCACCGGATTCAGTTTTCCGCACTCACGATGATGCTTGAGACCTTTTCTCGCTATCATCAATCCCTTTTTGTTCGGTATAATTTTATCCCTTTTTCGGGCCGAGCAATCCCTTTTACGAAAAAGGCACTTAGGGAGTTTCTGTTAAGCTCTTTTCTGACTCCTAAAAATATGAAAAGATCGTTGAGCAACCTTGCTTCCTTTCATGCTCACTAAACGTATCTGAAAGGGCGTCTAACTGGTATAAGTTTACCCCTTTTCCGGACCTTGTAGACTAATTACGAAAAAGGAATACTCTAGTCGCATCGGCTAGAAGAGTTCTCCATTTGCATCATTTTATGCTTTTTCGGGCCTTGGAGACTAACTTACGAAAAAGAACACCAATGGAGTCCACTTACCGCTTTCAGATTCTCTAAACATGAAAGCGACCACGAGCAATCACCATCCTGGGCTCGTAAAACCAACAGGATAGTAATCATAACCACTGCAGAGTCTTCTTATCGTTTTCAGACTCCTTAAAAATGAAAGCACCAATGAGCACGAATAGTCCTGGGCTCACAAAATCCACAGGACAGTACCATTTCAGAGCACACTTTTATACCTTCTTGGAGCTCATTAAAACTACGAAGAAGGACCCAATGGTGCTTCTTGGTTCCACAACAGATCACGTCTACTCATATGGCAGCTTCCCCATTTTGGTCGCCTTTGTTCAGAGTATTCTGCAGTATGTCACCCTGAGAATCCCTCGACAGCACCCATCAGCTTGACCCCCCCCAGAGTCAATACATACCCTTCAGTCCCTAACAGCAATGATACGAACACCTATAAGTCAGTTCCCTACGCTGCTAGGTCAACCACGTCACCATGCTCTGAACAAAGGAAGTTTGAGTCTACCCACTATATGACCCCAGTTACTTCCCATCCCCACAAGTATGTCAGTCCTACCATCAGTACTACCACAGTTCAGTTCTACACCTCGCGCTCCTATCAAGGAAACATCATTGCCTTGTTAGTTGTTGGTCTCCCTCTGTCGATGACAACCAAATTTATTCCAGAGGATAGACCTAGAGGTCCCTGTGTCTTGGACGCATCACCATTTATGATGAGTGCCTACGAATCATTTTGAGAAGAGTCCTCAGTGCCTCTCCAAATGGTTGTTTCTCACATGCTCGACTTCAACACCTTGATCGCATCGTTGAGACTCGCACAGGGTATTGGTCCTTTCAGTTATTAGTCGAAGACCCCGGATACCTCCTGACTCTTCAACATTTGAGAGTCTGCTTATGGAAACAACCAATTACATTTTTTCTATAGATATCCGGGTTGCGTATGGCAACAGTTTCAGATGTACCCCAGTTTTATACTCCCTCGAGTATACATGTACATGTACTCCTTAGAGATGACTCTCAGTCATTGAGTCCCTACAGATGTTGGACACCTTCAGTTTCAGCAGTTCATCAACCCTTCTGAGACCTTTGTCAGAACGGTTGTTGCTCTATTCCATTGTATCAGTTATTGAGATCAGTCATGTTATGATCATGAGTACATCCCAAAATGATGTCCCCTCTGGACCATTATGATGTACCAGCAGTATATTTTTTATTTTTCAGATCCCCCTTCTTGGGACTAATTGTTTACATATGTCTTGATACGAGCATGGGTATGCCCGCCTTGTCCATTATCAGAGATTATTCCTCATTTATATTGAGGCCATGTAATATTGTTTATTTTTGCAGCTTCCAAGGGCCGTGGATCCAATCTCCAATCGGTCTCTTCTCCTCCCCAAAACCCCAGAAAAAAGACAAAAGAACTTTGATGTCTATCGGACATACGATGAGCTCCTGCCCTCACACATCAGGGGGCAATCTGTTAACACCTAAAAAGTGCTCACTAGCTCATTCCCTTATTCACATGACCCATTTGTCCACTTTTCGACCATTTGAGCCTCTAAAGCCAACAAAAGGTCACCAAAAGACCTTAATACACCCATTTTCCCACTCAAAAGGATTATTTTTCCTAAAAAAGCATAAAAAACCCTCAAAAAGGGTCCAAAATTCCCAAAAATATTAAAAAGGGAATAAAAACATTAATTTTATTCAAAAAAGAAAAAAGGACGGAAAAGTACCTAAACCATGTTGGTCCATACCATTGGTTTCCACAAAACCATAATGGTATTCCCCACCACAAAAACCTATAAAAAGGTGGTAGGGGCTCCTCATTTCACATCCATCCATCTTCCTATCCTCATGCTGCCAAAATCTCCCATGAGCTTTTGTCCATTGTAGCAACCTTGGAGAAGGACCCTTTGGAGTTTGGAGTTGCTCACCCTTGGAGCTATTCAACAACCTTCATCATTTGGAGGTATTATCATTGCAAACACTTGCTTGCCCCCATTTTTAATACAAAGTTATTTTCTCTGTTTCTTGTTCTTGTTTTCAATTCAAAAGTTTATTATGATATGCACATGCTAGTTTAGTGTTAGCAAGTGGAATCGCCAAAAACTGTTGGCTTGGTTTTGCAACCAAGCTTAGTGCTATGGGCACCTGCTAACTAGTAGCAGCAGTTTCAATATTAAGCAAAAACAATAAACTAAATCTAAATCTAACACTAAACTAGCATGTGCATATCATAATAAACTTTTGAATTGAAAACAAGAACAAGAAACAGAGAAAATAACTTTGTATTCAAAATGGGGGCAAGCAAGTGCTTGCAATGATAATACCTCCAAATGATGAAGGTTGTTGAATATCTCCAAGGGTGAGCAGCTCCAAACTCCAAAGGGTCCTTCTCCAAGGTTGCTACAATGGCCAAAAGCTCATGGGATATTTTGGCAGCATGAGGATAGGAAGATGGATGGATGTGAAATGAGGAGCCTCTACCACCTTTTTATAGTTTTTGGTGGTGGGGAATACCATTATGGTTTTGTGGAAACCAATGGTATTGACCAACATGGTTTAGGTACTTTTCCCTCTTTTTTCCTTTTTTGAATAAAATTAATATTTTTATTCCCTTTGTAATATTTTGGGGAATTTTGGACCCTTTTTGACGGTTTTTATGTTTTTTTAGGAAAAATAATCTTTTTGAGTGGGAAAAGGGGTGTATTAAGGTCTTTTGGTGACCTTTTGTTGGCTTTATAGGCTCAGATGGTGGAAAAGTGGACAAATGGGTCATGTGAATAAGGGAATGAGCTAGTGAGCACTTTTTAGGTGTTAACAGATTGCCCCGTGATGTGTGAGGGCAGGAGCTCATCGTATGGCCGATAGACATCATAGTTCTTTTGTCTTTTTTCTGGGGTTTTGGGGAGGAGAAGAGACTGATTGGAGACTGGATCCATGGCCCTTGGAAGCTGCAAAAATAAACAATATTACATGGCCTCAATATAAATGAGGAATAATCTCTGATAATGGACGAGGCGGGCATACCCATGCTCGTATCAAGACATATATAAACAATTAGTCCCAAGAAGGGGGATCTGAAAAATAAAAAATATACTGCTGGTACATCATAATGGTCCAGAGGGGACATCATTTTGGGATGTACTCATGATCATAACATGACTGATCTCAATAACTGATACAGTGGAATAGAGCAACAACCGTTCTGAGAAAGGTCTCAGAAGGGTTGATGAACTGCTGAAACTGAAGGTGTCCAACATTTGTAGGGACTCAATGACTGAGAGTCATCTCTAAGGAGTACATGTACATGTATACTCGAGGGAGTATAAAACTGGGGTACATCTGAAACTGTCGCCATACGTAACCCGGATATCTATAGAAATAATGTAACTGGTTGCTTCCATAAGCAGACTCTCAAATGTTGAAGAGTCAGGAGGTATCCGGGGTCTTTGACTAATAACTGAAAGGACCAATACCCTGTGCGAGTCTCAATGATGCGATCAAGGTGTTGAAGTCGAGCATGTGAGAAACAACCATTTGGAGAGGCACTGAGGACTCTTCTCGAAATGATTCGTAGGCACTCATCATAAATGGTGATGAGTCCAAGACACAGGGACCTCTAGGTCTATCCTCTGGAATAAATTTGGTTGTCGTTGACAGAGGGACACCAGCAACTAACAAGGCACTGATATTTCCTTGATAGGAGCGCGAGGTGTAGAACTGAAGTGTGGTAGTACTGATGGTAGGACTGACATACTTGTGGGGATGGGAAGTAACTGGGGTCATATAGTGGGTAGACTCAAACTTTCTTTGTTCAGAGCATGGTGACGTGGTTGACCTGGCAGCGTAGGGAACTGACTTGTAGGTGTTCATATCATTGTTGTTAGGGACTGAAGGGTATGTATTGACTCTGGGGGGGGGGTCAAGCTTATGGGTGCTGTCGAGGGATTCTCAGGGTGACATACTGCAGAATACTCTGAACAAAGGCGACCAAAATGGGGAAGCTGCCATATGAGTAGACGTGATCTGTTGTGGCACCGAGAAGCACCATTGGGTCCTTCTTCGTAGTTTTAATGAGCTCCAAGAAGGTATAAAAGTGTGCTCTGAAATGGTACTGTCCTGTGGATTTTGTGAGCCCAGGACTGTTCGTGCTCATTGGTGCTTTCATTTTTAAGGAGTCTGGAAATGATAAGAAGACTCTGCAGTGGTTATGATTACTGTCCTGTTGGTTTTACGAGCCCAGGATGGTGATTGCTCGTGGTCGCTTTCATGTTTAGAGAGTCTGAAAGTGGTAAGTGGACTCCATTGGTGTTATTTTTCGTAAGTTAGTCTCCAAGGCCCGAAAAAGCATAAAATGATGCAAATGGAGAACTCTTCTAGCCGATGTGACTAGAGTATTCCTTTTTCATAATTAGTCTACAAGGTCTGGAAAAGAGGTAAACTTATACCAGGTAGACGCCCTTTCAGATACGTTTAGCGAGCATGAAAGGAAGCAAGGTTGCTCGACGATCTTTTCATTGTTTTAGGAGTCAGAAAAGAGCTTAACAGAAACTCCCTAAGTGCCTTTTTCGTAAAATGGATTGCTCAGCCCAAAAAACGGATTGATGATAGAGATAAAAGGTCTCAAGCATCATCGTGAGTGTGGAAAACTGAATCCGGTGACATAAAGATTGTCAAAAAGGGGCAACGGCCAAAATGGTACGCAAACCGAGGCGACAAGGGGTCATGGGAAAAATGCCCGAAAAGTATGGAGGTGAGAGCGAGAAATAATCTCAAGCATCATCACGAGCGCGGAAAACTGAATCCGACGATATAAGGTTCATCAAAAATGGACGACGACCGATGTGGCACGCAAACCGAGGCAGCGAGGGGGCATGGAAAAAATGCCCGAAAAATCTAGGCGTGAGAGCGAGAAATGATCTCAAGCGTCATCGCGAGCGCGGAAAACTCAATCCGGCGATATAAGGCATGTCAAAAACGGATGACGGTCGATGTGGCACGCAAACCGAGGCGACGAGGGCGTGAAAAAATGGTCAAAAAATGGACCTGGTGAAAACAGGAAAAGGAAAGAACTGTCATGAAGTTGTACAATGGACGGTGGTGTCCATCCGGTTTACTATGGGTAAAATTGTTTGAGGTACAACCCGTTGCGTGGGTTGCGGAGGGGGTTGCCTTCTGAATCGGTCAGAATGTATGCCCCTTGTCTGAGGCAAGTGTGTATAATATATGGGCCTTGCCACATGGACACAAACTTTCCTTTCCTGGTTTTGTCATGAGCCTGGTCGTAGGCGAGGACAAGGTCCCCTTCAGAAAAAGTCCTTGGGTGGACATGTTTATCATAATTCAATTTGGATCGGTTCTTGGCTGCTTCCATGTTTTGAAGGGTTGTGCGTCGATCTTCATCGGCCTGCTCCAGGAGTAGTAAGCGTTGCTCAATTGGGGCAGTGTTCGGTAGGAGTTCAACGGCCATATGTAGGGTTGGAATCTGGCACTCAATGGGGAGGACGGATTCGACACCGTGAACTAAGTGGAAAGGGGTAAAACCGGTGGCGGTTTAGGTTGATGTGCGGTATACCCATAATGCTGGGAAAAGCATGTGGTGCCAATTTGACTTGTGTTTGTCTACAGTGCGCTGGAGGATGGTTTTCAAAATTTTGTTTATCGCTTCGACTTGGCCATTTCCTTGGGGGTAGTAGGCAGAGGAGAAATGGTGTTCAAATTTCAGTAAGGTTGATAGTTCTTTCCAGACAGCGTCTTCGAAGTGAGAGTCGTGGTCTGAGACAAGTTGCTTTGGCACTCCAAAACGTGCGATAACATGGTTGAGAAAGAACCGTGCTGCGGTGTCGGATGTGCAATTGTAAGTTTGCATGGCCTCCACCCACTTGGTGAAATAATCTACGGCCTCAATAATATGTTTGTGACCGCTGGCTAACGTGGGATTGCAATCAAGGAAGTCAATGGCCCATTTGCAGAATGGTCCGGCAGTAACGACTGGATGAAGGGGGGTGGGTGGGGTTTTTGCTTTGGGGGCAAAAAGTTGACAATTTTGGCAATGTTTGACTGCGGTGATGCAATCAGTAAATAATGACGGCCAAAAGTAACCTGCATGAATGATCTTTTGGGCGGTGGCCATGCCGGAGAAATGGCCTCCGCAGGCACCACTATGACAATCATTGAGGACTTGTTCTGCCTCACTATGGGATAGGCAATGTCGTAGGATGGTATCAACGCCGCGTCGATAAAGCACATCCCCTAACAAGAGGTATCGGGGGGCATGGTGACGTATACGACGGCGTCCGTCATGATCGATGTGGGGTCAAAATTTATGCATGCGGAGGTAAATTAGGATGTCACTGTACCATGGGTCGTTAGACGAAATAATTAAGATGTGATCGTCAATCAGATCCGTTTGGATAGCGGGTGATGACGAAGAGGATGGGAGGTCAGTGATGAGATGGGCAAGCGCGAGGGCTTTGGTGCTCTTGGGAGTTTTGAAAGTAAGGTCATATTCCTGGAGTATAATGACCCATTTAGCAACACGACCTTGTAGGAGCCGCCTGTTTAGGAGATAGACCTGTTATCACATATATAGTAGTCGGGCTACCATACATTATTTTTCTCATTCCAGTACACTATTCAGCCAGTTCCCTTGCATTTGAGATTGCCGAGATGAGCATCTATATTGGATCACTACCAGATTGTGGACAGCAGTTGCATTCCCCATGCCATGACTGAGTTTCAGGACACTCAGAGAGATGACCGATGTATCCATTATATCATTTGTACAGAGCAGACAGTAGTGCCCAGAGTTACAGCAACAGTCTCAGAGGATAGATGATGGTACAGGTTGATGAGCTTTCAGGTATATGACTCAGCAGGTATATCATTGTGTTATGGTTAGATTGCTTTTATACTTATTCTTATAGCATGTCTTAGCACTTAGTGTCATGATCTGGCGATCATATAGATATTTGGACCTGGTTGACCTATTATATATATCATATTGTCCCTACTCAGACTTAGAAGTTCACTATTCATACTCATTGGTTTTACCCTCCTTAGGGAGAATAGAGGTGATCATTACACCATACTTTGGCTTGCTAGTGTCGGCTCCATCATTTCATTGTCTTCATCCATCCATGGCCTACCTTTTAGATTATCACCCTGACTTACTACTGGACTAGTGGCATGGAGGATTTTTCCCCACTGTAGCCTCTGTATTGGATGAGCTTCCCTGTTTATTGTGTCTCGGCTCTGAGTTGGTGACAAAACTTACCTATGGTGAGTTGGAGTTCCTTGTGAATTCCCCCTAGTCACTAAAGTTGTGTTGACTAAACCTGAAACTTTTAGTGCTGCCATCAATACAAAATCTGGAAAAATGAAATGCTATATCTTGTATGTGAAAGAAATGCCAATTGAAAATGGCCATGAAAAATAAAATGTTATATCTTTTGGAAAAATAAATACCTAGGTAAACAAGTTGTCCATGACACACCTAGAAGTGCTCAGGTAAACAAGTGCCTTAAAAACACACCTGCAGCAGAAAGCCTAAAAATAAATGTAAATCTATGCAATGTGTTTGTAAACACACATAGATCAAGGCTATGGAAACCTCAGGCCCAAAAAGCAATGGAACTTAAATGTTATATCTAAACAATTGCTGGCCTTGTTTGTATTATGGATTGTGCGCATCTGTGAAGGTGAATAAACCCTCTTTAAACAACTCATCCATTTGTGAGACACCGCCATTCCCTGTGTTATTGCTCATTCAGTATATACTATGGTGTGTATTCCCTTTCCCTTGCCAAAGTGTCACAAAGTCAAGTCAGTCAAGTCATCCCTTAGCCTAGCCAGTTATTTCAGCCTTCACCCTTCACTAGCAAATTGATCACAACTATGAAGTGAGTATGGTCCTGAAAGTCTAGCCTGAGTAATAATAATAATTAACGACACTATATATTTGGATTTAGATCGCCAGTCATGATTACTCTGTGTTATAGAAGCTATTTGAATAAATTGTAAAGCATGTATTAACCTTGACACCTTGCAGCAGCTATGGATGATAGTCTGAGTTGTATTTGGTCTTGGTTAGACCTAGTTTGACCATGGAGGACCATGGGACATGAGATGTTGGACCTTATGATGATATGGATAGATGATATATGGTCCATGTACGCATACAGGATGATTATATGCAGCAGCTACAGGGTTATGATGATGATTCTTGGGATACAGCAGTGTTTGGTCATTTACAGATCATTATTATTGGCCTTGTTCCGGTACATTGGATATTTATTTTGATCATGCAGAGATTCATATGGTGTATGAGTACACATCTTGGATGGATTTGGACCTTCTGAGTCCAATGGGACAGTTTGTTTTCAGTTCCGGGCACTTACAGTGATGATTTAGCCTCAGTAGGCTGTCCTAGTGCAGTTTTGGCCTGTTGGAGGCCCTGTCGGAGCAGAGATGATTTTTATCCGGTTGACCTAGGGCGCTGATGATGGAGGGGGTGGTCCAGCCACTTGTTTTTACCATATTACCCCCCCTCCCGGACACATTGGTGCCCTCACCTTGACAGCGCCATCACTCCAGGTGGCTGTTTGGGCAGTTTCACGTTTCCCGAGGCAGTTCAGGATTGGTAGAAATGGCTATTGAGGAAATCGATTTGGGCTACTGAGGCAAAGTTATGGCATGGGATGATCAGTGATGATAGATCGGGACCTTCCACACCTCCTCCAGCAGTTTCAGCTTCATCGGGGCCCGCATCCATCACTTATGGCACTTTCTGTGGATTTTTGAGGTCTTTTGAGGACCACGACTTCACCTTGGAGGCACGATTTGGTACATTCATGATTATTTATTGGTTATTGTGCCATGGGGATTGACCAAGGAGGGATAAAATTACCCCTTGGACCCACCATGAGCCTCTTATGATATTTTGTCATCATGATCCGGTGGGACTCCCCTCTCCTAGGGCGACTTTGTCCACTTATGTATATTTTATGTGTGATCCATGTATTATGTTGTTGAGCTCATATCAACCATTGATTAGACATTTGTATCTTTTAATATTAGCCACTCATTCAAAAAGTGGTTAGGGTTTTGGTGCCTCTCCTTCCTATTTAAAGGAGAGAGCCTCTCATTGTAAAGGGACTTTTGGCTCTAGATTATTGGAATAGAAAATTATTATTGCATCTATCTCCAATGTTGTGGTGAATGTTTTTGGTGTTCGTTCGTTGGTTCTTCCTTTGCACTGAGTTATTGGAGATCTTGTTTGCCATATCTATTGTACCACGATTTTGCATCTACAGGTGGAGGCCGATTTGCTTGGAGGAGGAGGTATTGGTAGGGGAAGACTCTCCCTACTTCTTCTTTGGAGCTCTTCGTTGGTAACAGGGAGTATTACTGTCCCAGGACCTTCTATTTCATGTTACTATTTGCATTTCTCTTGTATTTCTTCCATACTTGATCTTACTGATTGAATTTCATTCCTTGGTTTGACAGGTAGAGGAAGGCGCACTTGTGGACTAGGGCATCAACTTGGTAAGCAAATCAACAATCTCTCATTTGATCTCTGCGGGAATCTTCCTCAACATCAAGGCATCTCAACCACATCATTCAGGTATGATCTCAAGGTAAGTTCTATCTCCATAGTCTATCCAATTGTCAAAAACTCTTAAAACCCTAATTAATTAAAACCCCAATTTTGCATTTTCTTAGATCTACTAAGATCTAGTGGGTTGTTGGGCATGATATTGAAAACCCACCTCTATAGCATCCACGGCATCCCGGATCTATAGTTTGGTGAGGATTGGCTTCCATTTGACCCCTCTCCCAAGCCAACCTAGCTTCTCCTAAGGAAGGCGCACTTCATCATTTGAGCAAGTTGACCTAGATCTAAGCGATGGGTGTTTGAGATTTCACTTGATTTGACATCTACACATCAAATAACATACACCCAGGTTGTCCCTTTCTTGAAATTTCACCTTGTGGGTCCCATTCCACATTTTAAGGGATTTTATCCCCATTTTGGACCACTTGGAACACTTAAACTCAGATCTACAAAGATCTAACCGGTGGATTGCCATGAAATTATAGATCCATATCCCCACTTGACTGATCTACCCGGATCTAAAGTTTGGATGCCATCCGACATGATTTGACCCACCTAAACCCCGATTCAAGCCTCCTTAGGGAAAGTCGCACCACCTTGGAGAAGTGAGTTCACTCACTTCGAGGAACTGGGTACGTGAGATTTTTGCAGATCCGGAATCAGAATAATTCAAAACCTAGGTCTAGACTGTCACTTTGTCAAATCTTGCCTTGGGGATTGCATTCCTTGTTTTTAGGGATTGTGGTCCACTTGGGTCAAACTTAGATCTAGACACATTTATCCATCAAGGCCTATACTGTCCACTTATCTCATGTTATAGGAGTCCTAAACCATAAAGTCAACCCTACTTTGACTCCACTTCCCAATTCCCAAGGCACTGGTTTATCTCCAAGTCAACCCACTCTCCTAGATTATTGGATTGACTTGTGGTTTGACTTTTGCATGGTGAACTATACCTTTGAAGACATCATGGACCATGGTCAAGATTGTCTCATGTACTAGTTAGCCCCAGTCTGACCCCTAAACAACCCTGCATTGGACACGGTTCCCAAGGCAGTGAATCTTTTGACATTGACCTAGTACACTAGCCCTAGATCTCACTTTAAACATTGCAAGTCACTTTCACTTCAACTATGAACCAAAGCTATACCTATTGAACCCCTCACTTGGCTTGTGACTTCAACCTATAAGGTCTAGGATAAACCATACACCTAACTTCACTTAGAAATACCCTGATTTGGTGTCTTGGTTTTGATCTCTCCTGTCGGGAGTAGATCGGGTCTCCCCCTTTGTTGTCTGGGCTAGATAACATAAAGTGAAGGTTGCCTCGACTGGCGTGACAACCATATACATTGGAGGTCGAGGTGATCGTGGTTGCACCTTTCAAGTTTCCCTTCCCTATTGCCATCCATGACTGGATCCTTCCATAGGGGTAACTACAGTTTAGGTGATAACATTTTGGCGCCGTTGCCGGGGACGCAATAGGCTTACCTTGGAAAAGCTACTAGTCCTTCCCGCATATACAACGACACATATCTTGGTAGAAGAGTTTAAATCTACCTGGCGACTCCCAGTCGTGACTCCGCTGAGGAGCGAGCTCATTTACATCCCTATAACACTAGAATTTAGACAGATCTTGTGCATCATTTTGTTTTCAGGTTCTTGAATTTAAAAATAAATATAAACAATATAAAATAAAAAATAAAAATTATTATCCATGGCTGCCTCTGAGCGACCTAGAACTTTCGGTCGTTTAAAAGTTTTTGACTTTTCAAAAATTGTTGGGTATCCTCATCATATTCCTCATCAAGCATGTGCAAGGTTGCCTATTTTTTATGGAAGTTATGAAATCTCTGCTAAAAGACACCTTGAACTTTTTAGGGAAATTATTAAAGAGTTATCCATAACCCATGAGGATGTGTGTATGAGACTATTGGCTTCATCTTTCAAAGAAAGAGCTGGACTCTGGCTTTCGAATTTGAAACCCAATAGCATTTCTGGTTATGACATGTTTGAAAATAAATTCCTAGAAGAATGGGGAAGTGAATTCGATGATATGTATCTTTCCAATCAAATCCAAGATCAAAACCTTCCCCTTTCCGATCTTATTGTGGAATCATTTAATAATCAAATATCAAGTGATTTGTCAACATCCGGAGATGACCTTTCCTGCCCAATTTCATTTGATGATAAGTCTTCTACTTTTGAGTCAATCGAAAGTCAAATCTTTAATCATTGTACAAACCATAAATTTTCAAATTGCTTTTTAGGTAGTCCTAGTCGTGATCCTGAGGGAATTTCTGAGGATGAGCTTTTAGTTAACAGGTCTACTGAAGTTCCTCCCTCAGAGAGACTCATTAGTCATTCTGTCTTTAGTGATCATTCAATTCCTTATCAACTTACTGAAGAAGAAGAAAGTGGAGACATTAACCAAGATCATTTAGTGGTGCTTTCACATGATCATTGTGCAAATAATCAGGATGTTTTAGATGAGCCTGTTAATTGTATCCCTGACAAATTTAATAAAAATGATCATTTATCCTCGTATGAATTTAACGGTGAATCAATAAGTCAGTCTCAAGGTGAGGATGAATTAGTGAATCATACTACATATTCTAACATTTGCTCCACTTCTTATAATGAATCTTTAAATTTTCTTTTTTTTATCCTTAATCAAGATAGCTTAGAGTTAGATGGCTATGGTCAATCTTGTCCTAAGATTGTAAATATTAAACTTGATCAAAAGCTTGAAATAATTCCTAGAGTAAAGAGTGTTTTCTTGGGAGAATTTTCATATTTACAATCCACCCTCCCGTCCCAATTCTTTCAATCATCTTTGGGTTGGTGCTATAGTAAATATTTTGCCTTTGGAATTTTCAGAAGGAAGTATGTGCATGATTACATGTTTGGAGAAAAAACACTTCATTCCCCTTTTCAGTCATTTTGGAACCATAATGCTTGTTGTCAAGTTATCAATCACTCTTGGTGGCTAGGAAAGGTGTTTAAAGATCAATTCCATTTTTTCTCCATTTTTGAGCATCAAGTGGGTCTGACTTTGTTTTTCCGTCTTTTAAACTTTAAGCTATCCCCACTTGGTTTCTATTTGATCATCATTCCCAAGGAGAATCAAATTGAATATATAAGAGAAGTCAATGAGGAAAGTAGTTTATTAAATGAAATGTCATGTATTTTCCCTCCATCAATTTTAAACAATCATCTGCATGAATTTTATGATCCTATCAATTCTTGGATGGAGGATGTTGGCAGTAATCAGTCTTTCCCTTGGCATAATTTCATTTTGCACCATTCAACTCCTTTCTTAATTTTTGAACAAGTCAGGAAAGTTGTGCTATCAATTTCATTAATCCTTAATCTAGTCCTGACTCGTTTTCTAAGCAAAAATCAAAGAAGAATCATTAACTTGTTCGATGAATGGTTGCACTGGATTTATGATTTTACCTAGCATTTGTGATGACTGGTTAGATTAGGGTAGGTAGGAAACCAAATAAGCCTACTTAGGCAGTAGTTAGTCTTTTTAGCCATTGAGTCTGGCACCTTCTTAGTCTCTAAGCTCCTTTGTAAGCTTCTAGTTTAACTGAGTACCTGTCACTTTTATTTTCCTGCACAATAAATTTCAAATTTTGCAAATTATGTTAGTAGTTTGATTTATTTTCTGCACTTATATATTTTATGCATTTATATTTCTGACATAGAGTAGATTTTATTTCAGTTGGTTTTATATTTTTCCCACACATGCGGCATGAGGTATTTTTTTTTATGTTTGTGAATGCAGAAAATAGGTTGCCAAAATAAAAGCCGGAAGCAAAATGGTAGAGTGCTGGATCGTGGATTCGAGTAGCAAAGTTCGAGGACCAGAGATTCTGAGGTTCTCAATCGCTCATTTCAGCAGAGCACTTGTCCCAACCGGAGCCAGATGTTATCACATATATAGTAGCCGGGCTACCATACATTATTTTTCTCATTCCAGTACACTATTCAGCCAGTTCCCTTGCATTTGAGATTGCCGAGATGAGCATCTATATTGGATCACTACCAGATTGTGGACAGCAGTTGCATTCCCCATGCCATGACTGAGTTTCAGGACACTCAGAGAGATGACCGATGTAGCCATTATATCATTTGTACAGAGCAGACAGTAGTGCCCAGAGTTACAGCAACAGTCTCAGAGGATAGATGATGGTACAGGTTGATGAGCTTTCAGGTATATGACTCAGCAGGTATATCATTGTGTTATGGTTAGATTGCTTTTATACTTATTCTTATAGCATGTCTTAGCACTTAGTGTCATGATCTGGCGATCATATAGATATTTGGACCTGGTTGACCTATTATATATATCATATTGTCCCTACTCAGACTTAGAAGTTCACTATTCATACTCATTGGTTTTACCCTCCTTAGGGAGAATAGAGGTGATCATTACACCATACTTTGGCTTGCTAGTGTCGGCTCCATCATTTCATTGTCTTCATCCATCCATGGCCTACCTTTTAGATTATCACCCTGACTTACTACTGGACTAGTGGCATGGAGGATTTTTCCCCACTGTAGCCTCTGTATTGGATGAGCTTCCCTGTTTATTGTGTCTCGGCTCTGAGTTGGTGACAAAACTTACCTATGGTGAGTTGGAGTTCCTTGTGAATTCCCCCTAGTCACTAAAGTTGTGTTGACTAAACCTGAAACTTTTAGTGCTGCCATCAATACAAAATCTGGAAAAATGAAATGCTATATCTTGTATGTGAAAGAAATGCCAATTGAAAATGGCCATGAAAAATAAAATGTTATATCTTTTGGAAAAATAAATACCTAGGTAAACAAGTTGTCCATGACACACCTAGAAGTGCTCAGGTAAACAAGTGCCTTAAAAACACACCTGCAGCAGAAAGCCTAAAAATAAATGTAAATCTATGCAATGTGTTTGTAAACACACATAGATCAAGGCTATGGAAACCTCAGGCCCAAAAAGCAATGGAACTTAAATGTTATATCTAAACAATTGCTGGCCTTGTTTGTATTATGGATTGTGCGCATCTGTGAAGGTGAATAAACCCTCTTTAAACAACTCATCCATTTGTGAGACACCGCCATTCCCTGTGTTATTGCTCATTCAGTATATACTATGGTGTGTATTCCCTTTCCCTTGCCAAAGTGTCACAAAGTCAAGTCAGTCAAGTCATCCCTTAGCCTAGCCAGTTATTTCAGCCTTCACCCTTCACTAGCAAATTGATCACAACTATGAAGTGAGTATGGTCCTGAAAGTCTAGCCTGAGTAATAATAATAATTAACGACACTATATATTTGGATTTAGATCGCCAGTCATGATTACTCTGTGTTATAGAAGCTATTTGAATAAATTGTAAAGCATGTATTAACCTTGACACCTTGCAGCAGCTATGGATGATAGTCTGAGTTGTATTTGGTCTTGGTTAGACCTAGTTTGACCATGGAGGACCATGGGACATGAGATGTTGGACCTTATGATGATATGGATAGATGATATATGGTCCATGTACGCATACAGGATGATTCTATGCAGCAGCTACAGGGTTATGATGATGATTCTTGGGATACAGCAGTGTTTGGTCATTTACAGATCATTATTATTGGCCTTGTTCCGGTACATTGGATATTTATTTTGATCATGCAGAGATTCATATGGTGTATGAGTACACATCTTGGATGGATTTGGACCTTCTGAGTCCAATGGGATAGTTTGTTTTCAGTTCCGGGCACTTACAGTGATGATTTAGCCTCAGTAGGCTGTCCTAGTGCAGTTTTGGCCTGTTGGAGGCCCTGTCGGAGCAGAGATGATTTTTATCCGGTTGACCTAGGGCGCTGATGATGGAGGGGGTGGTCCAGCCACTTGTTTTTACCATATTACCCCCCTCCCGGACACATTGGTGCCCTCACCTTGACAGCGCCATCACTCCAGGTGGCTGTTTGGGCAGTTTCACGTTTCCCAGGCAGTTCAGGATTGGTAGAAATGGCTATTGAGGAAATCGATTTGGGCTACTGAGGCAAAGTTATGGCATGGGATGATCAGTGATGATAGATCGGGACCTTCCACACCTCCTCCAGCAGTTTCAGCTTCATCGGGGCCCGCATCCATCACTTATGGCACTTTCTGTGGATTTTTGAGGTCTTTTGAGGACCACGACTTCACCTTGGAGGCATGATTTGGTACATTCATGATTATTTATTGGTTATTGTGCCATGGGGATTGACCAAGGAGGGATAAAATTACCCCTTGGACCCACCATGAGCCTCTTATGATATTTTGTCATCATGATCCGGTGGGACTCCCCTCTCCTACGGCGACTTTGTCCACTTATGTATATTTTATGTGTGATCCATGTATTATGTTGTTGAGCTCATCTCAACCATTGATTAGACATTTGTATCTTTTAATCTTAGCCACTCATTCAAAAAGTGGTTAGGGTTTTGGTGCCTCTCCTTCCTATTTAAAGGAGAGAGCCTCTCATTGTAAAGGGACTTTTGGCTCTGGATTATTGGAATAGAAAATTATTATTGCATCTATCTCCAATGTTGTGGTGAATGTTTTTGGTGTTCGTTCGTTGGTTCTTCCTTTGCACTGAGTTATTGGAGATCTTGTTTGCCATATCTATTGTACCACGATTTTGCATCTACAGGTGGAGGCCGATTTGCTTGGAGGAGGAGGTATTGGTAGGGGAAGACTCTCCCTACTTCTTCTTTGGAGCTCTTCGTTGGTAACAGGGAGTATTACTGTCCCAGGACCTTCTATTTCATGTTACTATTTGCATTTCTCTTGTATTTCTTCCATACTTGATCTTACTGATTGAATTTCATTCCTTGGTTTGACAGGTAGAGGAAGGCGCACTTGTGGACTAGGGCATCAACTTGGCAAGCAAATCAACAATCTCTCATTTGATCTCTGCGGGAATCTTCCTCAACATCAAGGCATCTCAACCACATCATTCAGGTATGATCTCAAGGTAAGTTCTATCTCCATAGTCTATCCAATTGTCAAAAACTCTTAAAACCCTAATTAATTAAAACCCCAATTTTGCATTTTCTTAGATCTACTAAGATCTAGTGGGTTGTTGGGCATGATATTGAAAACCCACCTCTATAGCATCCACGGCATCCCGGATCTATAGTTTGGTGAGGATTGGCTTCCATTTGACCCCTCTCCCAAGCCAACCTAGCTTCTCCCAAGGAAGGCGCACTTCATCATTTGAGCAAGTTGACCTAGATCTAAGCGATGGGTGTTTGAGATTTCACTTGATTTGACATCTACACATCAAATAACATACACCCAGGTTGTCCCTTTCTTGAAATTTCACCTTGTGGGTCCCATTCCACATTTTAAGGGATTTTATCCCCATTTTGGACCACTTGGAACACTTAAACTCAGATCTACAAAGATCTAACCGGTGGATTGCCATGAAATTATAGATCCATATCCCCACTTGACTGATCTACCCGGATCTAAAGTTTGGATGCCATCCGACATGATTTGACCCACCTAAACCCCGATTCAAGCCTCCTTAGGGAAAGTCGCACCACCTTGGAGAAGTGAGTTCACTCACTTCGAGGAACTGGGTACGTGAGATTTTTGCAGATCCGGAATCAGAATAATTCAAAACCTAGGTCTAGACTGTCACTTTGTCAAATCTTGCCTTGGGGATTGCATTCCTTGTTTTTAGGGATTGTGGTCCACTTGGGTCAAACTTAGATCTAGACACATTTATCCATCAAGGCCTATACTGTCCACTTATCTCATGTTATAGGAGTCCTAAACCATAAAGTCAACCCTACTTTGACTCCACTTCCCAATTCCCAAGGCACTGGTTTATCTCCAAGTCAACCCACTCTCCTAGATTATTGGATTGACTTGTGGTTTGACTTTTGCATGGTGAACTATACCTTTGAAGACATCATGGACCATGGTCAAGATTGTCTCATGTACTAGTTAGC
This sequence comes from Larix kaempferi, assembly GCA_027924585.1. Classification (NCBI taxonomy): domain Eukaryota; kingdom Viridiplantae; phylum Streptophyta; class Pinopsida; order Pinales; family Pinaceae; genus Larix; species Larix kaempferi. The sequence continues at coordinate 21,796,471 of BSBM01000825.1, read as the reverse complement.
CCCAGTTTGACCCCTAAACAACCCTGCATTGGACACGGTTCCCAAGGCAGTGAATCTTTTGACATTGACCTAGTACACTAGCCCTAGATCTCACTTTAAACATTGCAAGTCACTTTCACTTCAACTATGAACCAAAGCTATACCTATTGAACCCCTCACTTGGCTTGTGACTTCAACCTATAAGGTCTAGGATAAACCATACACCTAACTTCACTTAGAAATACCCTGATTTGGTGTCTTGGTTTTGATCTCTCCTGTCGGGAGTAGATCGGGTCTCCCCCTTTGTTGTCTGGGCTAGATAACATAAAGCGAAGGTTGCCTCGACTGGCGTGACAACCATATACATTGGAGGTCGAGGTGATCGTGGTTGCACCTTTCAAGTTGCCCTTCCCTATTGCCATCCATGATTGGATCCTTCCATAGGGGTAACTACAGTTTAGGTGATAACAAGACCATAGGGTTGGAGTCGGCGACGACCGTGGTATGACCGAGCAGAATGTAGTGTCGCAATTTTTGGACGGAAAAGACTACAGCTAGGGATAATCTTTCCTTGTATGGGTAACGTAGTGTCGTATGGTGATTGCAGAAGCTGTGAGTGGTCAAGTCAGTTGACGAGGTTTGGGTAGTCGAAGAGATCATATAAATGGTGTTAATCTCTCCGGATGAGGATGATATGGGAGGGAAGATCTCCTCAATTGTGGGGGGTGTCGTCTCAAGGTCCAAATTATTCATCTCGTAGAGAGTTGCTCTGTAATCTGGGATGTCAGAACAATGATGTGAGTAATGGTCGTAAATACCGCATATCGCACAAGGGTGGTTGGTACGCAGTGATTTGTCACGAGGCATGGGGTTTGAGTCGATTTTGACAACCAGGATGTTGGGGTCGTCGTCAAGCATTTGCATGTGTTCTTGTAATGCAGGTAACTGTGGACACTGATGGGTTGGATGGCCTAACTCATCACACAACGAGCATTTAGGAGGTTTAACTGCCTTGGGTGGTGGTACCGCAGTGTATGGTTGTGGGCCTCTGCCCCCAGTGGGCCTGATGAGTGGAGGGGGATTCGTCGATGACGAAGCAGTAGTGATACCGGGAGGTGGTTGAGTAGAAGTAACAATGGGTTGCACTGGTTGCAGGATGACATTTGGTGTCGGCGGGGGAACGGGAGGCGAAATATACCACACAGGTAATCCCAATGTTAACCCGGGGAGACTAAGGGTAGCCATAACCGGAGCGCTTACTACACCTGAGGGAGGAAATAGAAAGGGGATTGTGTGGATGGGTGTAACACCGATGTGACTAGGGACCAATGGTGGTTTAGGGAACAAGGGTGGCTGATTGTTGGGTGTTTGTGTATTGTGGGAAAGAGTACAGAGGTTAGCGACGTGTGTCTCCGGTGACGGTGGTGGAATGGATTGGAATGTAGAAGTCATCGGCGCATCGGAGTAAAGTCTGAGTCCCATTGAGGACACAAACGAGGTAGTTGCACCACAAATAGGTTGTTCAACCATAGGGAGAACATTTTCGGGTGCAGCGGGGGCTTTGGGATCGTAATAGGTGAGTTGGTCGACCTTGACCACGCGTCCCTCATGGGGGAACATCATGGTACGAAAAATGGATGAGGCAACAGCCCGCATGGCATACATGTAGCTGCGACCAAGTAAGAGGTTATAGTCAAGTTGGGCATTGATGACCTCTATGTCAATGAGCACGGTTTTACCAACCAGTTGGACGGGTACATTAGCTAATAGACCTTGGGGTTGAGCCGAACGGCCGTCGTAGGCTCGCAACGCAGTGGTGGACTGCTGGAGAGTAGGGGATCCCAAATTCTGCCAAACGAATGTAGACATAACACATGTAGAGGCCCCTTCATCGATAATGCACCGATGGATGACAAGATTCCGAACAGAAACGGAAACTTGGAATGCTAAAGTGGAAGGCAAGCGAGGTTCGGACTGGTCTGAATCGAATGCCATCAGTTGTGAATCATTGGGGTCAATAGCGCCAATGGCAGAGAGCAAAGTCTTGCGCTGTGAAGGACAGTTTTTTAAGACTTCTAAAGCAGACATGGCTGCAGGGGACTGGGCTAAGTCATCTACAATGTTGTAATTCGACACAGCACGAGCATTGGGATTATTGTTGATGCGACGAAGTGGGAAGCGAGGTGCTTTAGAAGTGCCATCGAGTGGAGCCGGAGGTATACGTAACGTCTGATCTGTGGGATGAACGTTAGTGTTCTTGTCGGCGGGAGGGGCTTCAGGGGTGGAGCCATATTGGTTCCGGCGGGTTTGGAGGTTGGCATCTACGGATGACATCATCAACAAGTGGTGGGTATCTGTATCAAACATGGGTTGATCAGGAGCGGCATAAGTGATTTGTTGTGGTGGCGCATTGCCCTGAGGGGGAGCTAACGGCTGAGTGTTCACTAGGCCTTGGGTTGGAAAGGGGTTTTGCAGTACCAAAGGTTGATGTTGAGGTGGTGGAGGGTTGGGTGGCGGCTGAGGAGCCGCTTGTCCTTGACGATGGGCATCGTCAGTCCAGAGTTGCCGAGCTCGCTCCAAATGTGGGCAAGCATGTGTGTAATGGCCATAGACCCTGCAAATAGAACAAGGATGGTTTGTTCTGAGGTTATTGTTTTTGGGCTGCCTGGGATTACGATCCGGATTTTGGTTGGGAGGAGTAGCGTTGTTATTTTTCGGAGGATTGGGAGGTGGAGGACCTTTATGTTGTTGTTGGTTGTTTCCGCGGTTACGTCCTCTTCCACGGTTCTGTTGCCCACCATGGTTGCACTGGTTGTTTTGGTGCTGGGGCTGGTTGTGTTGTGTGTACACTTGCCCTTGAGCAGCGGGAGGATTTTGGTTTACCGCAGGTGCGGGAGCAGGTTGCGGTGCATAATAAGCTGGCGGGGCTGTAGGTGGTCCAGTTACCTATTGGGGTTGTTGGTAACCCTGAGCTATTGGAGGTGTTGGGCTAGCTGTCGCAGCTTGCTGTGGGTAATATAGTGGTTGAGTTGCATCTGGGGGGGCGTATGTGGGTGGTGCATGACCAAAACACTGAGGTGGACATGAAGGTCCGTGGATATGGTGGTGATGTGCCATGGGAGCATATGAATTGGTTGCTCCAGATTGAGATGTAGCCCGCGAAAGGTCGGGACTATGGCTAGGATGTGTAATGGAAAATGGTTGGGGATGTGAGGCCATACGACCAATGATGCCATCAGCGGCATGGGATGCCCCCGGCGCATCGTGTTGGGATGACTCGCCCCGAGGGGCGTCTGGTATAATGGTATACAGATAACCCGATTGGGCGTAAATGAGGTCAAACTGTTGGGCTTTGAGGATGGCCTCTTCTTCAGACTGGGGTCGTTCGGATGCCACATCCTTGGCAATGAGAGGGAGGAGGGATTTGAGAAACCAATCTAAGAAGATACGGTCATCTAACTTGATTTTGCAGAGGCTTCGGCGTCAACGCCACTCATGAATGTGGTCATTGATGTGGGTGGCCGTGTTCTGTCTGCAAGACAGTAGGATCTCAAATCCCGCATCATAGCGAACAGGTAACTGAAAGAACTGCAGGAAGGTCGAGGCAAGGGAGGTAAAGGTGGCATGGGTCCCATGGGGCTGCTCGATATACCACTTAGTTGCAGAGCCAGTGAAGGTGCGCTGTAATAGACGGAGGCGGACAGAGTCGTCCACTATGGAGTTGGAGGAACACCATAGATGGAAGGACATAATATGGTTCTGGGGGTCCTCACCTGCCTTTCCCTCAAACTTAGGGATGTCGGAGGGGAGTTTGGTGGGAATGTGAGGCCATGCAGGGTCGTGTCTGATAGGATCATTGGTTAACCTGGCTAATTCTGGTAAGTTCAAACTCGCCATGTATGGTAAGCTAGCCGATGAATGTGGTGTAGTGACTGGGACATGACTAGTCATGGTGGTATGATGTGGGGGTCCAGTAGTGCCTAAGGGTATGCTAGGTATTGAAGGTATGTGTCCTCCAATAGCTGTGGTCTGGTAAGGGCCAGCGTTTCCAAGTGCAACATGGGTTACACCATGGTTAGGAATAGTAGTAGGGATTCCTGGGATATGGGTTGTGGAAATGAGAGGGGGTGTGACCCCTATGTTCGGCATACCTGTAATAGGAGGTGGTCCTGTGTTGGGCATCCCTAAAAATGGAGTGTCCCCCATATTGGGCATACCTAGGGGGGTGGTTGTTGCCATGGATGGCACCGTAGTAGAAGGGTCTGTGGATGTATCACCTATGGTGCTGGTAAAAAGTGGGTCGAATTGTGTCCCAGCCATGAGGTTGGTTGGTAATAACTCGGTAGGGTTTTCGGATTCTGCCTCAAAATCAGATGTGAAGTGAGGCGTGTCAGAATCGGATGACTGTCTGTTTGACCGATGATGTGTCGAGTCAAGGGATAAGGCTCGACGTCGGTGACGTGGAGAGCCAAGTAGACTGAACTCTGGGAGTTCGCCCTGAAGACGACGAGAGCGTCTAAAATTCTCAATGGTGAGAAATAAGTTTTTTGTGTAAAATATTCTGTGTAAAATGGTGATGTATAAAAAACTCAAAACCCTAATGCAACCAAGGGTGCAAGAAGGGGAGTGAAAATAAAGGCTCTCGGGCCAAAAAATCAACCTCAAAAAGCACTTATTATAGCAGTTGTGCTATAATAAGTGGAGGGATGCAAAAAATGGTCAGAGTACCAACATGCAAACAGCTTCTAGAAAAAAGAGGTGCTACTAGACCAAAGGTGGATTGTATCATGCAAACACCTAACTAAAAGTATTGTGAATCAACAAACGATATTCTCTGCAAGGTGATGAAATCCAAGTCAGACAATATTGAGTGTTGAATCAAAGGATAGATATCCCCCTACCGGGAGGGACACCGGGTAATCAATCCTAAAGAATGGCAACTAGGATACTCCGTTCATGACACGTCAAGAAAAGGTAAATCTGTCGTTTGGTCCTTTTACCGCAATACCCCCATACAAGGATATCCCGAGAATTGCGAATGGTATCCCTTCGGTTATTGAATGGATTTCGGTATTCCACTCAGGCTTCCGGAACCATCCTCGCGACTTCAACCCTCCTAGGGGGGAGGCCTTCCGATAAACTGGTTATGACCGTGCCAAAAAATACTAGGAGATTTTGGTTCCCTAATGGACAACAACTATGTCTCAAATGTAATAACTGAGGGGTGTTATTGGAACACCTATCCCCTCAATACTACCTAGCTACAAAGTTCTTTTAAGGGTTCCCCAAGTGGGGTTAAAAGTGGGTTGAAGTTAGGGTAAGTTTTAAGGCTAAGTTTAAATTATGTGATTGAGTGGGTGCACGTGTGATATTTTAAATTGAAATTGAAGTAAATGCTTTGTAGAAAATATTCAAAAAACAAAGGACCTTTTGAAATAGAAAAACAAATAATATGACTTCTTCAATAAATGGAAATTAAATGATTTGCAAAAACTATTCAAAAAACAAAGGATCTTTTGAAATAGGAAAGCAAATAATATGACTTCTTAAAGAAATGAATGGATTTCTTTTTCAAAAATTGCTATGGGCAAAATATCAAAGAAGTAAACAGCAAAATTTTAATCTAGATAAAATGCAAATAAATCCTTCTTTCAATTTCTGAAAATTTTTAAAAAGACTTTTTCAAAGGTGCATTCTAAATAATAAAAAGATTTCTATGTCTGTAAAAAATGCAGGAATTTTTTGATACTGTAAAATAGCTAAGTGGGCAGGTAATACAGCAAAAAATTAATTTTTTAAACGGATTGGCCGAATGGAAAAAATGGCATCGCGGGTTTTGACAGAACAGCCGTGATGGGCCGCGCGGGTTTCTGTCACACAGTCGCGATGGGCAGCGCGGATTTCAGCCGTGAAGCCGCGATGGACCGCGCGGGATTTCGTCACACAGTCGCGATGTGCAGCGCGGAAAATGTCTGCGAAGCCGCGATGTGCAGCGCGCTAATTGGCAGCGAAGCCGCGGTGAACCGCGCGGAAAAGGGCCGCGCAGTCGCGATGAGCCGCGCGACTGTTGGGCAAAAAGCCGCGAGGCGAAAGCCGTACGCGGACGCCAAAAAACAAACCCGAAAATTGAGAATTTAGGGCTGTTAATGGCAATAAAATGGGCCAAGATCTAGAACAACAATGGATCTGCTGTCTAGGGTGGCAGATCTATGAATTAAACTAACTAATACTATCAAAAACTAAGATTTAAAGCAAAAGTGAGATCTAAAAATTCAAAAGCAGCGGAGTCGCCAAAAACTGTTGGCTTGGTTTTGCAACCAAGCTTAGTGCTATGGGCACCTGCTAACTAGTAGCAGCAGTTTCAATATTAAGCAAAAACAATAAACTAAATCTAAATCTAACTAAACTAGCATGTGTAAACTTTTGAATTAAAAAACAAGAACAAAAAATAGAAAAAATAAATTTGTATTGAAAATGGGAGCAAGCAAGTGCTTGCAATAGTAATACCTCCAAATGATGAAGATAGTTGAGTAGCTCCAAGGGTGAGCAGCTCCAAACTCCAAAGGGTCCTTTCTCCAAGGTTGCTACAATGGCCAAAAGCTCAAGGGAGATTTTGGCAGCATGAGGATAGGAAGATGGATGGATGTGAAATGAAGAGCCCCTACCACCTTTTTATAGGTTTTGGTGGTGGGGAATACCATTATGGTTTTGTGGAAACCAATGGTATTGACCAACATGGTTTAGGTACTTTTCCCTCCTTTTTCTTTTTTTGAATAAAATTAATATTTTTATTCCCTTTTTAATATTTTTGGGAAGTTTGGACCCTTTTTGAGGGTTTTTTATGCTTTTTTAGGAAAAATAATCTTTTTTAGTGGGAAAATGGGTGTATTAAGGTCTTTTGGTGACCTTTTGTTGGCTTTAGAGGCTCAGATGGTGGAAAAGTGGACAAATGAGTCATGTGAATAAGGGAATGAGCTAGTGAGCACTTTTTAGGTGTTAACACACATGGCAATCTATCGTGAAGTCTGGGAGGAAAAACCCCGATGGACGATGGAGAATGGAGATGATGATTTGTGGTGGCCTGGTTCTACAGGAAGTCTGTTTGCAGAATCCCCGTGCTTCACACTGAGGCAGGGGATCTTTTGGCTGCTAGTTTTTATTGTTATCCCTTGGTATGCGTTTTCGGTTTTTTTCTTATTTTTTTTCAGTGTCTGGACTATCGACCAACATTGTTTTCCTACTAACTGTCTTATGCCCTGTCCCGGTACTGCCACTGGGCCCCTGGAGTCCGTTCAACACGGGGCGTTGAACATATTACCAACCAGGTAAAAAAGTGGGAAGTATCGTCTTATTTCTCGGGCGGGCAGTTTGTTTGGCAAGCATTCTAAGTCGTTCTATTTGGTGGGGTTTATTGGTGGTTGTTATTGGTGTGTTTTCTCTTTCATTTTTTCTTTATTTTTTACTGGTCTCTTTGGGAGCCGTTTCTTCTTCTCCCTTCACCGTTTTTTGAGGGTTTTAGATGCTTGTATGGGGGCACATGCTTCTGATGCATCTTTTGGGGTTTATACAAACCCTTATGCCCAGGTTTCTTATGCTCCTTTAGTTTCGGGGACAGGGAATATTTCTCAGGGGAAGGAGTCGGGGAAGGAGTCGTTGGGGATTTTGGGAGCTGAGTCTAATGTCAGGCTCTGTCGTGAGAAGAGACGGTCTGGCCTAGGTATTCTGGGGGGTGACTCTTTGGCCAGGAAAGGGACCTTCCTCCAGTTTGAGAAAGAATGAAATGGGAGACCCTTGTGTGTTCTCGGGAAAGATGTTACGATGGATTTAGTTTCGGCTTTGAGTGCTTGTGCTCTGGTCGGTAAATTTGAATACATTCACTTAAAGCGCCCTTATATCCTTGCATGGGTTCGGGAAAGGTGGAAGCCTTTGATAACAAACATTCCTCGGGTACTTATGATTGCCAAAGGCTGGATCATGTTTCAGTTTCTCTTAGAGGAGGACCGTCAGGCCATTGAAGAGAGGTTCTGGGTGTATGGCAGGGGATCTCTTGTTATTCAATGATGGCATAATAGTTTTGACCCTCGTATTGAACGCCTTCGTAAGCGTCATTTGTGGACGATTATTCCCGGGTTCCCCTTACAATGTTGGAATATTAATGGTTTCATGGTGGTAGCCAATACCATAGGGCGCTTTATTCTCATGGAAGAGGACCAGCTCTTTGGCCCTGAGCATAATACCCCTCCTATGCTGGTTGAGTTGGAGGTGAGTGAAGGCTTACCCAACGAGTTGGATGTTGTATGGGATGGCGATTCCTTCTTACAATGTTTGGACTATTGGAGAATACCGTTCCGTTTCCATTCCTGTAGTAGGGTGGGACATTCGAAGGCCCAGTGTGGTGTGCGAAAGGAGATAGGTCTTCATCCTGTTCTGGAAAAGGGGGTTGATGTGAATCCAGAAGATGGACAATGGCTCCCTGTGCTATTGGATAAGAGTTCGGCTACCTGTGCTCTTGGTAAACTGACTCATCTTCTTCTAGTACTACTAAAATTTTTACCTGCGGAAGTGGTAAAAACTGTTATTGATTCGGAATTTGTCCTGGCGACGTCATTGGCTCTGCCCGTTTTGGAGGTTAGGAATTTGATGGGAGCTGGCTCGGTTTCCGCTGGGACCCGAGAGGTCCCAAACGAGGATTGCGCTGAGACTCATGAGAACTAGTCTCTCTCGGTCTCCCCTATGGTTTCTGAAGCAAACCCTCATATAGTGGATTTGGGGGGTGACGGGGACTCCTCTCCTACTGTGTCGGTTACTATACCGGATGAATCTCTGTCTCGGTCATTGGGTGAGATCTTCATCCCGCTCTGTACCTATTCCACTATTGCCAAGGAAAACTCATCGGTGGTCCCCATATCCTCTATTTTTCATGGAAATCTCACCATTCATAAACCTCGCAAGGTATCTAGCTCGATGGGAGGTGGGAAGGTTTCTGTGGGGATTGATGGAAAGCATCTCAATCCTTCGATTTCTTCACTTTATGATCATGGTCTCGACAGTCCTCAGACATTGGGGGAACAACAACAATCATGGGCTCTTAGAGAATCGGCCCTTGATGAGGTTTTTCCATGATAATTGTCTCTTTTAATATTAGGGGGATTGGCAGTGGCCCAAAGAGGACTGCCTTAAAACGTTTCCTAGATGTGTACAAACCGTCTTTGGTCCTTATCCAGGAAAGGATGACTTCATCGATCAATGCCTGTAATTTTTTCCTTAAGATTAATCCCTTGTGCCATGTTTGTGCTTTGGACATTGATGGTCATTTGGGTGGTACACTGGTTGCATGGGACCCTCTAAAGGCCGATTTTTCCTCATACATAACCTGTGCTGGTATTCTGATTGAAGGCAGATTTCATGCTTTTCAGCCGATGGTTCGGGCCTTAAATATATACGGTCCATATCAACAACGTAAGGTTATATGGGATAGAATTCATCGATCTGGCCTACTGAGGGACTCAACCGTTATTGTTGCGGGGGATTTAAATCTTACTTTGAACCCGGAGGAACTCTGGGGTGCTGGAAAGATTTTGGACCCGTTGGCTGAGTATTTTACTGAACTTTTTGAGGATTCTAACCTTTTAGATGTGGTCCCTTATGCTCTTTATCCTACATGGTCGAATGGTCGTTGTGGCAGAGATGGCATTGCCAAGCATCTGGACAGGTATCTAATGGCTGAAAATCTCTGTGGGGAAGTGGGTAAGTATCGGTCTTGGTCCTACTCTTTGGGGGTCTCGGACCATAAAGTTGTGATCCTCGAATTGGACTTCGATAGAACTCACCATACTTATCCATTTAAGTTTAACCCTGGTCTTCTGTTAGATGATTCTTTTGGCAAGATGGTGCGGGATGAATGGATTTTGATGTCGGATAGACTCCATTTACCGCCATTCCTGGGCATTACTAAAAAGTTGGCACTTCTGAGAGATCCGGTTAGAAAGTGGGCTAATGAAAAAAAGAAGGAAAATATGCTTGCTCTTGAGGCGATAGAAAAGGAACTTCAGACTTTAACTGCTGAGATGGATGAATCATATTTTTCAATGGAAAGGAGACTTCGTGTTATGGATTTATGTAAGGACAAGGAGAAAATTCTCCTGCAGCTGGAAGAAGAGTGGCGTCAAAAGAGCCGGGCCATTTGGCCCTCGGCAGGCGATAAAAACACCAAATACTTCCACATATTTGCTAATAAGAGAAGACTAATGAACGCTATTTGGGATATAAAGGTGGATAATGATAAGACTGTTTGTGACAATTCCTCTATTCAGCAGGCGGCCATGGATCATTTTAAAGGGATTTACACTGCCGACAGTCAGATTTCTCTTCAGAGTCAATTGGATACCATCAGAAACTTTCCTAGATATTTCTCTAAGGAAGATTACAGGGAGGTGGGCAAGCCTATTGCTATTGAGGAGGTCCACTATACTCTCAAACATTTTGCCAAGGACAAGAGTCCTGGCCGTGACAGCTGGACCATGGAATTTTACCTATTTTTTCGATCTTTTGGGTAAGGAGCTTACAGAGGCTATTGAAGAATCCAAGCTGACTGTGTCGGTTCCAACGAGTTTGAATACTACTTATATCACCCTCATTCCTAAGGTGGATCACCCTACTGATTTTAATGACTTCCGACCGATTTCTTTATGCAATCTGATGTACAAAATTATCAGTAAAATTATCGCTGAAAGGATTAAGCCCATTTTGGGCCGTTGGATTTCTGCTGAGCAGTTTGGTTTCTTACCAAATCGCCAGATTATGGATGCTGTGGGGGCTGCTCAGGAGGGCATCCATACTATTAAAAACAAGAAATTATCTGCTGTTATTCTTAAGATTGACCTTTAGAAAGCCTACGACCGTGTTGATTGGTCTTATCTCCGTTTTATTCTAATCCAGGTGGGTATTAATGTGGAGCTGGTCAATTGGATGATGAGCTGCGTTTCTTCTACCAGTTTCTCTGTCTTGATTAATGGCTTTCCGACCTCATCCTTTGGTGGCTCTCGGGGATTAAGGAAAGGCTGCCATTTATCACCATATCTTTTTATTTTGGCTATCGAAGGGCTTAGCCTCCTCATTTCTAAGGCTAAGGCTGTTGGTGACATTTCCAGGATTACGGTCGCCAGAACTGTTACGATTACGCATCTTCTCTTTGTAGACGACGTCCTCCTATTTGGAACTGGGACTTTGGGTGAATGGAGTATGTACAAGGCGATTCTCAATATATTTTGCAAAGCATCTGGAATGGTTATCAACTCGGCTAAGTCTGGTTTTTTCGGTAGCCACTCTGATGAGGATCTTATACTTACTATAAAGAATATTTTTGGTTTTTCCATTATGGACCTAGATGTGGGATTCAAGTACCTCGACTTTGCCCTCAAGCCGAATTGTTATGAAATTTCGGACTGGCGTTGGTTGCTACAGAAGATTTCACGAAGAATTAATGTTTGGAGTCACCACTGGCTAACACTTGGAGGGAGGCTCACTCTGGTAAATTCTATCCTCCACAACATCCTTTCTTTGTTCATTATTCCATTGGGGGTGATAAATAAGATATGCTCCAAGATTTTTACTTTTATGTGGGGGGAAGGGAAGGTGAGAGGAAGTTCCACCTTTGCGCTTGGGAGAGTATCTCCCTTCCTCTCATCCATGGCGGGTGGGGTATCAAGCGTCTGAAAGATTTCAATTTGGCTATCTGCGCCAAGACCCTGTGGCGATGTCTCTTTGACCGGAGGGTATGGGAAAATCAAATAAAAGCTAAGTATGTGAGGGGTTTGGACCCTAGCTGGTGGTTCCGTAAGACGGATAAAACTTCTCAGAAGTCCTCGGAGATCTGGAGGAGTCTTCTTAAAGCATACCCTATTATTAACTCTGCAATTTGTTGGAAGGTGGGGAGGGGTATTCAATTGTTAGTAGGAATTGACCCTATTTTTGGCATGGGCAGAGCCTCTTATTTAATTGTTAGTCTATTGGACGAGCTCCATCTCGGGGTATTACAGCGCTTTCTCAGTTAAAACACTCAGTTGGGGATCATTACCCGCGGTGGCTATCCTCGGTGGATCTTCAGCTTCCCTCTTTCTGTTGTAAGGAGTGGGATGGTTACATTGATGGCCTCTCTTCGTTGGGCATCACGTTCTCTGATTCACCTGATTCTCTGGTATGGGACACTAATCTCGTGGATGGATCTGTCACTGCTCGACTGGCATATACTAAGATTTTGGAGATGGATCAGGTTCCTGTGGCAGCTTGGAATTTCCGTAAGCTTTGGAATCCTATGGTGCCGAGGAAGATTAGTTGTTTTGTTTGGCTCTGTCGTTTTGATAAACTTCTTACTTGGGGAAACCTTCAGAAAATAGGCATTCATGGACCTGGGGTTTGTCACCTTTGTTATCATGCACACGAGGATATACATCATTTGTTCGGTGACTGCAGTGTCTTTAGGGAGATTTGGGGGAGATTTGGCGATTATTATTGGGCACAGTGCCGGAGCTTCCATGTTGGGATCGACCTCATTTTGTTGACAATTTGGATGCCTGTTTCACTTTACCTTTGAAACTGTCACTTTGATTTTCCATACCCTCTGGGAGGTATGGATCGCTCGGAACAGGCTGATTTTTTAAAATCAGAAAACATTGGCGGTTTTGGTAATTGGAAAAATTCTGGCGAGCACTTGCACGTATGGAACTCTGAAGAAGATGCCTTGCACTACAAGTGGTAACTTTGATGAAGGTTTCTTTTCTTTTCCGCTGGGTTATTTCGATGGTGCGGCTCAAGGTGGTCTCTGCGGGGCGGGAATGGTGCTAAAACTTACTGCTGAGCATGTATATCACCTTATGTTTTTGGCTGGTAATGGCAAAAATACTCTGAATTATTGGCATTATGGGGTCTTCTTAGTTTTGCCAAGCATTTAAATCTTGACCAACTCTTTATCCTGGGTGACTCTCGCTGTATAATCGATTGGGTTGCTGATCACTCCCGTCTTCGTTCTCTTTATTTACATCACTGGTCTCAGCGGATCTGGGTGCTGATCTCTTCCTTCTCCAACACTGGTTTCAAGCATATATACCGCTGTCAAAACTCAGTGGCTGACGGCTTATCAAAGAGGGCTTTTTGGTTTTATCTTCTGGCAGTTTGCATTTTAAAGAATTCCGAGGACCTTCTTTGATAGCGGAAGGGACCATGAATCTGATTTCTATGTAATATCCATTGTTCGCTGTTTGTATCTTCCCTTGTAGGACTTGTCTTACTGTTGTTTTTGGTGTTCCCGGTAACATGCAGGTTACTAGTTTTATATAGCCGTTGACGTTATAGTCTGTTTCTTTTAAGCAGCTCTTAGGGGCATTGCTTAGAGGAGTTGCTTCTTTTCGAACCTGTTGTGGTATGCTTTGATTGGTGAAGTCTACTCGACTTCCCACCGTATTTTTCTGATCTTTGTAAGCCGACACCTTTTTATCAATAGAAAGATGTTATTTTTCGTATGAAAAAAAAAGAGGAGTGTTGTATTCGATTAATGAAAATTGCCAGAACTCGATCTGTTAAGGATCATCGATGCCATGGCTGGTTAACCTGGCACATTAAATCTCATAGGGCCCGTTACCAGTAACACGCTTTACACTAAGGTGGCTTCTATAAATATTACATAAATGCCTTTAAAAGAGTAAGTTTATGACCATTTCTTTTACCTTGGAGATTTGAGTCAGACTCATAAATTATGAGTCTGACTCAAATCTCCAAGGTAAAAGAAATGGCATCAAATTTGAAGGGTGGGTCCCATTTCACTTTGAAGGGCTATGAGATATTAACCCTTCAATGTTGCCATGTAAAAAAAGTCATTCTTTTCATTTGAAAATGTATTAGTACATCAAAATTTCATTGTTTACTTATGTAGTAAAGTATAGAGGTTTTATTTTGTAATGGATATGGCAGCACTGAACGTTATATATGTCATATAACAAAACCATATTTCGCCCCGATCTAGCAGCTCTGTCTCTAGGCCACTATGCCACCTTTGCCATCTTAGCAGTTTCCCAAATTGATCTTGCCTCTTAAAATTTTATCCAGTATAATACAGTTAACTTGCTAACCCCATTCCAATCCAACTTTCTTCCTTACAGCCAAAATTAATACTATTCTACTCTTTCATAATCTGCTTGAACTTGAGGAATTTATTAGTGAAACATAACTTAGGAGACACATAGAAAATCCACTTTCCAGATGTTCAGTGTGAATTTCCATAACTAATTTTATAGATTTTTTTTCTGCATCAGTGGAGCTACAATTAGCTTGCTAGCCCAATTCCAATCCAACTTTTAACCAATATAATAATATTTAATACCTCTTAAAATAGGTTCCTAGGCTATTTCGAACAGTACAAGCTCGATGAAGAATTGGGTTGTTCAACTCTTCTAAAAGCAACATGATGCCTATTCTTGGAAAAGTTCAATCTTTGTAAATCACTAGCGTTCTTCAAACTAATATAAATTCTAGCCTACTTAACAATGGAAAAAATGATAATGTAAGCAAAAAAAGGAAGAAATTGTTTCAGAAGCCAAAACATTGGATGTTGAGTTTGGTATGTATTTGTTGCTAAATTAGTGAACAATAGAGATGTACGCAGAAAGACAATAAAAAAGGTGAAGGGAAAGAAACTGAATGGTAATTTTTTTTTACTTTGTTGAATTGAGGACCATAATTCACTTTCATGCATCTCTATCAAACAACTGTGTTTCCTATGCCATTTATAATCCTCCTTCACGCAAGTCTATTAGAGAGAACAATTCAACAAAGAAGTTGGATTGGATTGAAAACTAATATCAAGTTTCTTTGTCACTCTAATTGTGTACCCTACGACAGAATTGAATGCCAATGACAACAATATATGTTTTAATTTTTCATTCAACACTATGAATGCCAAACGTACTTGGGATATAATAAATTTAAGCGCTCCTTACATGTTACATGCTATGTTATGGTTTGAGCAAAGAGAATTATCCGACTCTAGGAAACTTTTGTTCTCAATCGCTGATTAAGGACCCTGGATGCTTCTTCTCTATAGCCCTCCCCCTAGATCTCGTTATACATACTAACTGTGTGGTATGATGGAGTAGAGGATGGGTTGTGAAGCATAAGTAAAATGTATGTAGACCAAGTAGAGAGGAGATGCATAGATGGTTGAAGTTCTTGTTATATGGTTGAAGTTCCTGTTCTATTCCAGACCGGTCGATAAGGGCAACAAAATCAAAAGGTAAAGTATCATTGTTGTTCTAAAAACCAAGATTACAAAAACATTTTTGTCCCAGTTCGTACAGTTGAACACAGGAGTGGGCCCTGGGCATTCTAATAAAATTGCCAGCTTTCAACATTGTCCTTCACCAGATGTTGTTGCATATTCTCAATCATATTAAAATTCGATAGCTAGTTGGGATTGTAAGTGTAGTAGCATCGGTGGTCTTCGTATTAATAAATACCAAGAATCTTAAACCGTGGACTAGAGGAAGGTGTCGATTCGACGACTGAGCAATTGGGGAAAATAGCTCATGCATTATAGTTTTAGATACAATGTCTGGATTCTTGATTTGACTCATTAACTAGATGCATGGAGGTTGGAAGAGTGGGAACTTCCCCAAATCCCCAGGCTTTTTGGTAAAGTTGGGGGGCGCAGTGCGCACACCTGTTTCTCGTAGGGATGCAACCATGGCCAGTGGCAGCTGCACGGCGAAGCACTCGGTTTCAGAGTGAAAAAAATGGTCTTCCTTGTCCCCTCCATTTCAGGAAAGTTAAAGGGCAGCTAAATTCTCAAAAGCTTCGATCGGGCGACAATGGAAAATAGGGAAAGGCAAGGATCACATGGAATCATATGCGTATACACAAAACATATGAAGAAAGAAGCAATTGTTGTTGTTGCTACAATTGGGAATTGATAAATGTCGTTCTAAACAGCCTCTGATGGAGATTTGTGACAAACCCACTCTCGGGTCCAGCCTTCAAGGCCCATTTGAAGTAACAAAATTTCAGTCAAATAATAATATTGTGTTTGAACTTTGAAGTTACAGAATTTTAATCAAATAACAAAATTTTTAAATAATTGATGGGATCATGAATGGATAAAATGATGTACATACCTGTAAATTCATAGGATGTCAGCAATCCAGTCATCCTTGAAGTTGAGCTCCTCATAGAAAACAAATTTCTTTATATATGTTTATGGCGGGATGGCATTGGCAAGCTTCGCTCTGCAAACTCTCCTAGAGGACTAGAGGAGATAGGGTAGGTGGAACTTGGAAGTAGCTCGACCACGGTGGAGTAGGGGTATAAGAAAAATCTTGTTTGTATTCCTGTAATATTATATATTGATGGCCGGAGCCATGGAAGCATGGAATTCGAGCATTGACTTGATACAACAAAGAAAACACAAGGTGGGACTTGGGAGCCGCAGGATTGACTTGATACAACAAAGAAAACACAGGGTGTGAGGTTGGGAGCCATAGACGGTAGGATTAACTTGATACAATAGAGAAAACACAGGGCTGTGGGTAGGGGCCACCGGCGGGAGCAGCACCTTGCAACATCACAAGAAGTTTATGGATTGTGGATTTTGTTCGAAATGCCAAATTCGGGGCACATTAACATAATATATTATACATTGAATACTCAATTAACTCACGGAGTCATAATTCACGAAACTGCCAACAACACGTATGAGCCACCAACCATGTTTAATAAAGTTGTTGCTGCCATTAAATGTGTTAAACACGTAAGTGCTCGGTGCAAACACTAGAACTTAGAAGCGTTCAAGCCACGAGCTGCACAGTGTAAGCCCATCAACATAAGCTAGTCAATGATATTATTAGAGGCCCAATGGTCTATGATCCATGGATGATCGAATACATGGATATTGGAGAGCAACTAAGTCTCACTCCCAAGTCACCTAGCTAGTAGCCGCATTCCCAATTTCCCACTGAAAACTATTGATGGGTGAAATTTAAAGCTACCCTTCTCTTGCAATTTTAAAAAATAGTTGTTAATTTAATTATTAAAAGGCTTACCATGAAATCAAATTTTTTTTGCATGGTAAAATTTGAGATGGCTTTCTATGACGTGTAAAATGGCCTCGGAAAGGCCCTGAAGGCTTCAAATTTGAAGCCTAATGGCTCAAGCTTCAACCTGTATGTACGCATCGTGATCTTGTCAACATTAATGCGAGATCAATTTGTACCGTAGTGTGGGGCCTTGGGAATCCTAAATGTATGTATGTCCGCATGGTACTTGCTGCTTGATTGGATATAACCTAAATCTGTTTGATTGATTGCAATTTGCTGTCTTCGTTTCTTCTTTTTAAAAACCTGCTGATCGGGCTAGGGCTAAGAAGCGTTGTGGGTTTTCTGAGCATTTGGGAAGCATTAGTATCCACATGTATTTGTGCAGTGAAAGTAATAATAACCATTGATACGACTAATGTCACTTCGCCACTTCAGTGATGCAGTAAGTTTGATAACGCCATGAGTCATGGGCCATGAGGCAGCCAACAATAAGTTAGAAGAATGGAACTGGTCAGTATGATGAGACGAGTCCTGCAGCATTTTCGCCCTCCTAACCTTTTTGTCGATTGTATGGTTATGGTTATCAATACCTGTACTGCAGCTAGTACTTGTCGATTCAGGATTTGAAGCATGCGAGAGACAGTGAGAGTACTGAGTATTAACTCTGGGAATGAATTCCGCCATCACTGACAGAAACTGAAGTGAAGATTATGGGGGTTGGGGACTCGGGGAGGCAGTAGGGATGAATTCTCTCCACTTGCTCTTCTGCTCCGCAACAGTACAAGAGACTTGTTTAGGATTTTTGTAGGATAATATCTTTTGGTGTTGCATGAAAACTGTGATAGACCAATCAAGGAAGTGGACTGGATGACTCGCAGGCTGCAGCCGGTCATCAAACTCTAATATGCTGAAAGGAAGTCAGCCGTAGTGGGCAATTTTATCCTGGTTGGCTGGCTATAGCTACAGAAGAAGAAGAGACATGGGTAGGAAAGGAGCACCATCATCCGGTAGAAAGCAGAATAGCGTGTCACCATGCGCTGCCTGCAAACTGCTGAGACGAAGATGTGCCAACGATTGTGTATTCGCCCCCCATTTCCCATCTGATGATCCTCAGAAGTTTGCTCATGTCCACAAAGTGTTTGGAGCCAGCAATGTCAATAAAATGCTTCAGGTAATTCACTCCTTCTCTGCTAATAATTGCCTGCCTTTATATTACATGTCATGGATGCATCAGATTGTTTGTTTTGGCCGGGTGACATATTGCAGGACCTCCCCGTCCAGCAGAGAGGGGACGCAGTTAACAGCATGGTTTACGAAGCAAATGCGAGAGTTAGAGATCCCGTGTATGGATGCGTGGGGGTCATTTCTTCTTTACAGCAACAAGTTTCACTGTTGCAAGCGCAGTTAGCTGTAGCGCAGGCAGAGATTATTCGCATTAGATTGTTAGTGCAGCAAGCCACGGCTTTATCAAACTTGGTGGAAGCTCATGGTCTCCAAGAATATATAATGGAAAGTGAAACTCATGGCCACTCTGATGAAGCAAAGAAAACGTAGCTTGCATCAATGGCGTTGCAGCCATACTAGTAATTTCTACTTCATTTTTCTTTTCAAATCTCCACTGTTGATCACCTGTATTCCCAGTCCATGAAACCCAGCTTGACGTTACTATTAATATCACTGAAAACACGTTACATTCCATGGCTGATGAATATTTTGATTCGCATTCTTATGATACAATCTTGTTAATATACTGAAACATAATGGAATAATGTTGTGGATCTTCCATCCATTGATGAGTACAAATGCAATGTAATGGACACGATTACTGTTAGTGTCATCACGCGGCAATGACATTCGAATTTGTTGCGTGCTTATTGGATACTCCAAATGCCCAAATGGATATATATATGTATATAAACTTACTATGAAGGAAGGCAAGAAAGTGTCAAAGTGCTGGTGCTTTTCTGCAACGTTGCTTTTGTTAGACCAAACCCTGTGTTATACTTTTTAAAACTGATATGAATGACTTTTTAAAACTGATTTGAATGGAGCCTATAGTTGTGATTCTGCATTTTCAGTATTTAATTTATCATATTCATTTAAGTACTTGTACCTGAGGAAGAATAATGTCCCGCTTCAGTTCAAGTCAATATAGATTTTGATTAAGAATTAAGGCTCATTCCGTATTAATGATTATACTGTGGTATTAGGTGGATATTTATTTTTAGTTTAATTAACACATTCCAAGAAATATAGAAAAGGGAAGAAAAACTTTCGTTAGGAAAAAGCGAGGTAACTCAGCCAAAACATGTTTCAAGCCAATACACGTTATTCCATGGAGACACTTCTAACATTGGTTGAAAATAAGTGTAAGCGTGTGAGTTTGGATATCTACCTCTTCATATTTATGAAAGAGTATTATGAAAATGAAGTGATTAATTTGTTGTTTGTTTCGGTAGAAGACTTCTCTTTATAATTTGATGACAAAGGTCAAATATCTCAAGGAGGAAGAGGAGTAATCACATTGGGTTTCCATAAGTCATAAGTCATAAAAGTTTAGAGAGAGCTAAGTAAATTTTTAAAGAGAACAATACAATTGTTTTTTGATTTTATAAAAGGGAGAATATTTGAATACAAAGTGGTCTTCACTATCTTGTTCGAAGGAGTAAATCGAGAAAATATGGTGGGATCAATCTTTGGGCTAGGTAAGAGGAACTCTTGGGCTACACAATCATTGGAGTCTAGTGTATCCTAGGGTGTATCCAAATATGCAGATATATGTCTTCTTATTTCTGAAATTTTGAGGACAACTCTCTAGGTCCAAACCATGTGGACCAAAGATGGGGTTTGTAGATCTCAAAATGAATGCATTTGTTCATCTCTCCCTTGGAGAGATCACACGAATCCAAAGAAAAGCTAAGTTGGTGTGGCATCTTCATATCGAGGTTGAAGAGTTGAAGTAATGAATATGCTCTCACATATCAACAAGAATCAACCCCATGCCTTGCGAACTCCACAAGGAACTAAGAGGAAGAAAATGATACTTGAGATGACCACCATGGGAGTTGGCCACCCATTTGAGTCTATGTATCATTGTCACCACATGGAAGATCACTGAAGACATGAGTGGCACCTTGCGAAATTTTGCATGGATGATGGCATGTGCCAGTGATCTATTGGCATTATGTTTGGATAGCATTATGATTAATACCCTCTCTAACCAAGGCTTAAACCCGTGGTGGATTGGAAAAGCCACCCTCCTTTGATCCTTTGGGGCTTCAAGAGGTCTTCAATGTAATGATGCGAAATTTGGGGGGCTTATAGTTTAAGTTTGGATATAAAAGCCCTAGTTTTATTAAATATAAAAAAGACCATGATGGACATATAGTTTATGGACTCAATCTTAATCAAAGTTGACTTCATAAAAAAGACACCTAAAAGGGAAATAGGAAGAGAGTTAAGGTAATGAGCGCTCTAATGTTTTTGTCCTCTTAACCATTTTGTCGATTATGTGGTTATGATTATTACTACCAAAACTGCAACCATCACTTATCGATTAAGGGTTTGAAGCAAGTGAGGGACATAGAAAGTACAAGTATTAACTATGTGAATGAATTCCTCTATTGTTGATAGAAACTAAAGTGAAAGACATAGGGTTAGGGAGGTTCTCCATTGTATTTGTCCTCCCAACCTTTTTGTTGTTTATATAGTTATGATTGTTACTACCAATACTACAACTAGTACTTGTTAATTCAGAGTGTAAGCAAGTTAAAAACAGAAAAAAGTACAAAGTATTAACAATGAAAATGAATTCCTCCAATCATTCACATAAACTAAATTGAAGCTCATGGAAAGTAGAGAAAGATTTGTTTCATGGATGGATTCTCTCTACTTGCTCTTGGCAACAATACATGATACATTATTATTATTATTATTAAGATCTCTAGACCATGTTTTAAAAATTCAACTTTTAAATTCTCGTTTGTTTGCTTGATGCTTGCTATTTTTTTTCTATGATATATCTAGACATTTTATTTATATAAAAGAGATCAGCATATAAAAAAAATGAGAATTGGGATTTGGGAATCCTACCAATTTATTGAAGAAGTAACTAAATTTGCGCATATCCAGTACTTCAGTGGCTAATGAATTGATCTACTAGTTTTCCATGCTGGCCCGACCCTCCTTTTCCGTATAGATCCCAAAAGAACTCGAGTACACATGCACACACTCCAATAAAAAGAATGATAGAATCTCATGATGTTCCACTCTTGAGTGTTAAAAAGGGTTTGTGAGAAATTTATTTAGAAAGAAGTGAATAACAAAATGAGATTATGGAAAAAAGTTATGAATGTTATATGGATTTGTCTTTTTATTATTTAAATAAAGAAATCAAATTGTATATTGTATATTTTGTTTAAATGTGAATGACAAGTATTTTATATCAGTGATTAATATTCAATTTTCATGAGGATGTTCAACCCCAAAGGATGTGATGGAGGCATCCAAAGATAGCGATCAAATGTGTGATGTTTATATTGCAATCTTTCTACGCATATTAGTGAATCAAAGTCCACATTCTTATCATCTTTAACATTGGACACTAACCATTATAAGTATAACCAAAATTTTGCCCAAAGCCGTTCCTCTAATACTAAATAACTAGTTTTTCATTAGTTACCAAGGTCCAATTCCCATGAGGGAATTCAGAGCTAGTGGTCAAACGTGTGAGGCTTGCATTGCACTTTCGTGCATCCATAAATGGATTAAAATCACACCCTATTGTTATCATCCTTAAGGTTAGACACTAACCATGACTAAAATTTTAAGTCGGTTGAGTTAGGGTCTAATGATAAATTGGTAGGAATTTTCCATCTTTGACCCATGTTTTTTTTAAATAAACATTATATTACAATAGGAAAATTATAGCTTGTCAAACAGAGTCATCTAAAACAGGCATTCTCGGCTCAAAAAAGGCCAAACAGGAAACCAAGCAAAGACTGAAATACTAAATTGTCAACCAAAAACGTCCCGGCTATAGTCAGCCAAACAGGACTCATGGAATAAACATTCAGTTAGAGAGGTGCAAGTATCAGTGCAACTAGACATAACTCCTAAGCATAATAGACCGCATAAACCGAAACCAGGACCGCCTACAGAGTCCACAAAAACCACAGAAAAGCAGGCATTTAAACATGAATAATAGGCATGTTGCCCCTACCAGCTTCATCCTGGTTCGTCTTCATATCAGTAGGCTTCGTTTTCTTGTTGTCAGCCTCAGCAACGATTGCCGTGGACCTCCTGGTAGCCCTGCTCCCGCTTCCCGATGGACCCCCTTCGCCTGGTCCCTTGATGACGAAGGTAATGCCCAATTGCTTAGCTATGGAGTCAATCTTCATATGCATAACCCTATTGTCTGAATTGTGGGCCTCCCATGACCTGATAGGCTCCTCGTCCCCTTTTCCTTTGTTGTGAAAATCCATTAACACATTAGCCATCAAATTTTTGGTCACCCAATATGTCATCACGATTCTATCATAAGCAGAGGCCCGTCCAGTGGTGGTTCCAGGGTCAGTCACCCAGTCATCCACCTCGCGCCTAACATCCTCCATAAGCAGAGCCCGCACCGTCTCCCACAAACCCTTCTCAACCGACTCCAGCTCATCCCTTATAAATGGTGGAATGCGTCCATTAAAGAACGTCACAGACTCCTGGGTTCTGGACTTGGTGGAAGCACAAGTCACCCGCCCTGTGCGGCAGAGGACTCCGCGAGTGTATCCTCCACATTCTGAATCTTGCCCTCAACACCCTTGGAGCTCACAGGGCT
The DNA here is from genome assembly GCA_027924585.1 of Larix kaempferi. Lineage (NCBI taxonomy): Eukaryota > Viridiplantae > Streptophyta > Pinopsida > Pinales > Pinaceae > Larix > Larix kaempferi. Next base: position 21,773,587 of record BSBM01000825.1, on the reverse strand, counting down.
AAGCTTGCGTTTCGGCACCATGACCAGATCCCTCAGCTGATCAGGAGGACGGTACAGTGAGAACCACCCGTACTCACACTCCCAATTACAAAAGGAAATCTCCCTCAGACTACTGGCACAAGAACAATAAGCATAGGTGGAAGAAAATCCGAGGATTAACTCCAGATATAAATCTTCATGCCTCATGATGAGGGTGATGGTGAAGTTATGAGCTCCCTTCATACTTAATAACTCATTAATCAACAGCTCGGGCTTCCCACACTGAAGAATGAATAAAATGCTAGTGGTAATGTACCAAAACCAGGTCAGGTACCTTTCTGCAGGCTTTCGGATCTTGGCTTTGTACTTGTGAAGGATATCGCCGGATTTCGAGAAGATGGTATGTCTAATTCTCATGATTCACATGATTCAATCACAAGGCATTCTCTGTAATGACCCTTTTTCAAAATTCTATTAAAATGCCAATTTTTTCACTTTTTCCCAATTTCGACCTTTGACTAGTTTAACTGTTTTGACCTCCAAATCAACCCAATGCTCCCAAAGATTCTGTAGGAGTGTATGAATGGTATTTAGACTTGAATATCAGGTTCAGGGATGTTTTATGGCCCTCCAAATACTGCTTCAAACTTGATTTGTATTCTGATCAATATATGTAATTTTGACTAGTAATTTGTGCATCAAATCCCCCCGGGTAACACTGCAAATGGCCTTCCAAATGCCTCCAAACTCCCACGAATTTATGAACAGAGGTATATAATGTGTTAAGTATGTTATTAAGGTCCCATATGCACCATTAATTTATTTTTACTACTGTTCTAACTCTCTCACATTCAACAACAAAAACCCCAAATTCGACCCTTAGGGAAATGACACTATTTCACCTCCCAATACAACTAAACTGAGTAAAAATGCTTCAAATGCTCAAGTACAGTACATGAAACTTGTAGAAGACATCCATGGTAGTATATTTATCACAAATATATCAGAGAATCATCCATCCATTCGAAATAATCAACATTATAGTGTCATACATCAATGCATTGGGGAAATGAACATTGTTTGCTCATTAATCAATAGTTTTGCATACAACCAGTGGGTATTTCGACCTGATAATTTCTAAATATTAATAACAGAGGATATGAAGCTATTACAATCATAAATATATAATGAGAAGCTCTCTCAAGAAGCACAAGTGCTCACCAAAAACGCCCTCCCTCAAGGAGCATGAATATGCCTTCAAAACTGGAAACGATGGAGAGATAGTGCTGCACTAAACCAAACCATGAAAATTCCTGTAGCTACTACCTGCAAATACAAACTCCATTAAAGCACCATGAAATATCTGAGTGGCCTCTCCAAACACCAACTTGGATGGGAATCTTTTACCCTCTAAATTGGCTAAGGCAAGAAACTAGTCATCCACTAGCTCTCTCTTCACAAATGCAATTTTTATCAAATCATCAAAAGCCATTCTCATACTTCATTTCTACATTTTATAACCAAAATTATCCTTCTAAGGGTTGAAATCTTCTCAATAGATTCAATAGATTTCCATTTATGAAATATTCCACATTTGCCACTTGTCTCCTAGTTCCAACGTTCCATCTTCTCCCAAATTCGATTTTGAGTCTCTTTGGCTTCTCCAACTCCCAAATTCGTCTTCCTTGATCCTATTTTTGGTGCTGACATGTCATAGTGGTCAGATGTCAAAGGTCAGGTCTACAATTTTTCATAGTTGTCATAGATGCTCCATCATTGGTGTCATAGGGGCTAGGGAATCTAGCCCAAGTGTCCACAAACTTCCACTTTGATTCTTTATCTTCCATGGAGGTTACCAATCCTTTCCAATTCGACCTAAGATGCTCAATGACATGTGTTATGACTTAGCAACTCACCCAAGAGTGTTCACATTCCCATTAATTCGAATTTGCAAAAGAGAGATACCATGTATTATGAAAAATCAAGCTAGTGTGGGTCCCACATCCTCCATATGTCTCCAAAACCATTTGTCACTTAGGATTTTTCTTGAATTTCTTTATTCACTCTATTTATTAAATACTTGAACCCTTCTAATGTCTAAACATCATTTATTAGCTTCCTTATTACCATTCCACATGTGCCCATCCAACCTAGGAAACTAGTAGGATTGATGGGATTGTCTTACTATGAAATTATTGGAATGGGGACATTACATCCTCGATTCTACCCTGGTACGATAGCTGGCTTCATTATGGTTAGTGGGACGCCTCCGCTCCACCTGTCTGCTCCTGACCACGTCACCTTGAGCCAGGTGGTTACAATTGGCTAATCGGGGTTCGTGGCTAAAATATTCCAGTGTACCACTGACCACGGTCCTACCATCCTCGATCCCGATATTTGCGAAAAGATATGCCACTTTGTTGGCTTCATGTTTAACATGGCTAAATGAGATGGCCTGTTGAATGGCTAGGAGCGTCCCCAGGTGGTCCAATCTGCGCATCAGACGCCAACTTGACGAAACTTTCTCCGTAAATTGGCCACATTGTTCGAGTCAATGCCAATAGAACCAAAGAAAGCCATTAGAATTATCCCTGACGAGTTCCTGCACACCGCTCCAAATCGAGCAGACCCTGGATTGCCATGCGATGCCCCATCAAAATTGATTTTGAGACCAAAGGGATGGGGTGGTGACCACCGGTTTAGGATAATGGGACGACATATTCTCTCCTTTTTCCGTAGCCCATTCAGATCGGAGCTTGTTATACCCCAACATGTTGCAATATGTAGATAGTCATCCGCTAAAACCTTATCCTTGTCATCCCACTATTGACTCCTAATGGTGTCCTTCATGTTATTCACCAGGTTCACCCAGACATCATGCTCTCTGTTAGAAATGTTCCGGAAGATGCGACCATTCCTTTCCTTCCATATGGACCAGATCACCATACCATGAAACATTGACCAGAGGGAACTGATGATTGGATTCTGAAAGGCTTTAATATTCCAATTCTTTAATGTTTGATTGGGCTACCCTCTTATCCTGTTACTGCGTCTGAAGATCAAAGCCCCATTGTCCCAAAGGGTGGAGGCAAAGGGGCAAGAGTCCAACAGGTGGCCGGTGGATTCTTCCGAATTGAGACATAGGATGCAACGAGAGGGTCCCAAGATCCCTCGTTTCCTCAAGTTCTCACTAGTGAGAATTATGTGCCAAGCTACGAGCCAACAAAAGGTAGAAATTTTGACCCATTTGTTCATCCCCCATATTTCCCCCCAGATACTATCTGCATCCTCTTCCAGAATAGAACACAGAGCATAACCTTCCTTGATATTAAATATGCCTTGCTGGGAAAAGCCCCAACGCAGTTTATCAGGGGTAATGCTGAGCCTAATGAGCCTCTCCTTGAGGGTAGATGAGAATGATAGAAAGGTCTCAGCCGAAATGAACTCCACCCATCCCCTGGGATCAAGCCACTGCCGAGTTCCATCCAGACTTGGCTGGTCCCAATAATGGTGCACTTTAGTTTTTCCTTCAGCCACTCCAAGGTCCCTGATGGGATGCCATCTAAGATCATCACTGAGCTTAGGAAACTTGTTCCATGAGTCTTCCCAAAAGTTATCCAAATTCCTGTCGTGAATCTCCCAAAAGCAATAATTTTGGACAAGTTTGCACCCCGCAAATGCCTTGTCCCAGATATGAGACCCAATTTGTTCCCCATTAAATTTGATCAAGCTCCCTTGCGGTCTACCCCTAGAATACTTGATCTGCCATAGACAGGCCCAAGGTTTTCCTCTGTGTTTGCACCATCTCCACCATATTTTAGAGCCATATACATCACTTAGGGTATTAGAATCCCTCACCCCCAAACCCCCATGAGTCTTGGGTTTGCATAAGTGATCCCAACCAACCAATGCAAATTTGGCCTTAGCCTCTCTACCTCCCAAAAGGAGTTACACTGAATACCATGAATTTCTCTGAGAAAGGAATTTGGGATAGAGAGCATGGAGAAAAGATAGACATGCATTGCCTGGAGAACCGTTTTGACTAACACCAGTCTACTGGGAAGATTTAGGGGATGTAGAGTCCAGCTGTCCAGTTTGCGTCTCATTCTATCCAGCAAGTCTTTCCAAGAAATCCTGCGGATTGTGACCTCCTCCAGCGGAGCTACCAAATACTTAGAAGGTAGCGTCCCATGAGAAAAACCAATGATTCTGATGATATTGCGTTGGGTGAGGCTAGGAGTGTTAAAGAAGAAAACCTGCGATTTTCCAGGATTGACTTCCAGCCCTGAAGCTTTCGCAAATTGATCAAGACTCTTTTTGAAAACACGAGCCTCTTGGAATGAAGGGTGCCCCATAAGCATAGTGTCATCCACAAATTGTTGATACGTCTGCTTTTCCATGCCCTCATGGAATTTGAGCCCTATGAGCTCTCTCGAATCGACTTTAGACTACAGAAGCCGCCCAAGACCCTCCGCCATAAGAATGAATAGAAAAGGGGAGAGGAGGTCTCCTTGGTGAATACCCCGGGATTCTTGCAAAAGCTTAGTGGGTGAACCATTCAGGAGGATGGAATAGAAGGGGGAGGAGACCAGATTCATGATCCATGCAATCCAATCTCTATTAAAACCAAAAGCCTTCAATATGCTTCTCATATACTGCCAGCTCAGTTTATCACAGGCCTTAGCAATATCTAATTTAACAAGCATGCCAGGCTTTTTAGTAATCTTAAGGGAATGCATGGTCTCATGAACCAGGATTATGCCATCAACAATCTGTCTACCTTCCACAAAACCAGATTGCTCAGGATTGATGAAGATGGGAAGAAGGGGCTTCAACCCGTTGGAAATAACTTTTGAGATAATTTTATAGATCACATTGCACAGGGCTATTGGCCTGAACCTTCTCGGAGTGTCCGCACCCTCTTCTTTCAGGATGAGAGATAAGAAGGTAGCGTTGAAAGCTTTTAAAACCCCACGGCTACTACGAGATTATTCAACAATCTGATGAACCTCACCTTTAATTAGATCCCAAAAGTGATGGAAAAAATCAGTTGTGAAGCCATCCGGACCTGGAGCTTTTCCCAAAGCCATCTGGTTCATAGCCTCCTCTACCTCCATCATAGAAACAGGTTTGCATAACTGCTCATTGTGATTTCTAGTCACCAAGTTGGGTATGAGTCTGGTAATTTGGGTAATATCCTGGCGGCGATTAGTCTAATCCTCTTTGAGAACAGATTCAAAGTGGTGGACCAACTCCTCTTCAATATCGCCTCTGGTATGCGCCTGAGCCCCATCGCTTTTTCGAATCTTGAGGATTTTAGACCTGTGGCAATTTTGAATGACAGAATTATGGAAAAAATTTGTGTTCCTTTCCCCTTCTTGAAGCCACTGGTTCCGAGACTTTTGTTTCCAATATATCTCTTCTTGTCTTTCTCGCGCCTCAAGATGCTCCATAAGACAATGTTCCTGATCACGGAGGTGCTCATTCCATCCGGAATCTATGCCTTGCCTGTAAATGAGGTACTCAAGGTCCTCATTCAGTTTTTTCTTGTCCTAAAATATGTTGCCAAAATCCTCCTTATTCGAGGTGTGGATCCTAGATTTCAGGGCCTTCAATTTCGGTTGAAATTGGTACATGCCAGATCCCTCCAGGGGAACCATCTCCTACCACCATTGACCCACCAAGTCCTTGAAGTCTTTATGGTCCAACCAAAACTGTTCAAAACGAAAGGGTCTGAAAAGGAAGGAATTTGTGAGATCCTAGTTCAGACTTACCGGCCAATGATCAGATCCTGCAGATGGAAGGACACTGGCATGAACTTCTCCCATTCCCTGTGCAATATCCTCCGTTGTCAGGAATTTGTCCAGTCTGGAGGTGACCAGGTGTTCCCCTCCTCGTTTATTGTTCCACGTGAACCATCCATTTCCTGTTTCCACATCTACAAAATGACTAAGGCTAAGAAAATCCCTAAATTTTTCTTGGAATCTATCCAGAATCCTACGACCTACCCTTTTCTCATTGAGGGAAGAAATGAGGTTGAAATCCCCATTGACAATCCACGTCCCTTCCTCAGCCTGTGTGGAGAGCCTTGCCAAGAATAAAATGAAAGCATCCTTGTGGGGGGCGTCATTTGGTCCATAGACATTCACCAAAGATCCAGAGATCCCCGAATTATGCACAACAAAGTCAGCCGTCAGGGAGAAACTAGTGGCCCTCCAGTTAGAAAAAGTGATCTGGTTTGGTCACCAGATAATTTCCAAGTCACCGGACATACCAAAGGCATCAAGTGCCATGACTTCTGATCCCTTCCAAAAAATTTTTGCCACTTTTTCCATAGTAGAAGACGAACATTTGGTTTCGTGTAAAAAAAGAACATCAAGTCTTTCTTGTTTTATCTTGCGAGCTAGTGTTTTTATTTTACGGGGATGATTACACCTCCTGATATTCCAGGTTGTGATCCTCATTGGGTAACTTGAATTACTTCAGAGAAGGCTGCCTGGATCGTTGGGTACTGTCCAAACTCGATTAGTTTAACTCTTATTTATGCAATTTGTTGTTTATTGGATTTCCTTCAACGTTTCAGGTCCTCTGCCTGTGATTTTCGTTTAAACCTCGAGGAGGGGTCTGCTTTAATACCCAATTCCTTATGAGCTTTAGATTTGATGATGGTGTCCTTGAGGAGGTCCAACTGTTGCTTGGATACATAACCTTTTCCACGCTTTTCACATTCTTTCTTTGACCCATGTTGAATGAAGGTATCTTTGACATTTCAACCTAGGAATATTTAGAGTGACATGTCCTAGGAGTGATAATTCATTAACTCTAAATCTCAAAACTCAATCTGGGTTGATACAAACAAATTCTAGTACTATTTAAAATCATATTATACTATAGGTATTTAAAGTGTTGAATATATTATTACATAAAAATATAGTAATTTTAATAATAAAAATTACAATTTGAAAAAGAAATTATAATCAATTTAAAAAAAAAAATCAATTAAAAAAAATTACAAAATTACAAAATTAAACAAATTCAAAATCATAAAATGTCTAACTTTCTTCATTTGTAAATTATCATTATATTCCATGAGAAAATACTCATTAAACACTCGAGAAGCTATATTTTAGACGTTGTCATTATATTCCATGAAAATATACTTATTAAACACACAAGAAGCTATATTTTAGACATAAATGTTTCTATAAATGCTTCTTTTAAGGTAATATCTGTGTTTCACATGTTTTGTGTAATTTTTTAACATATTTTGATTTTTCTTCTACAAGTGTTAGTGTGTTATTGTCCTGGAATGTGAGTTTTTTAACATATATCATTACAACAAAACTCAATGATTAGTGTCTTATTTTGCTTCATTTTTTTTCGTTTAGATTTCCTTTTAAAGTATTTTTCTTCATTTCCTTGGCCAAGTCGGTGCAATTTCACAAATTGGTTCTATTTTAGGTGTTTTTGAGTCATTTTAATAAACCTGATGCTAAACTTGACTCAAATTACGTTAGGTTTAGCGTCAGATTTAGAGCCTAGTTTTGAACTCGATTTAGAGCCTAGTTTTTCTACAAGTTTTGCATCGGATTTTATGCCTAGTTTTTGTGTCTACTCTTGTTGCACCCACTTCTGCATCTATATTTGCCTCCACTTTTTTTCCACATTTGTGTCATTTTTTGCATCATGTTTTGCATCCATGTTTGCATCCTATTTTGCTTGTATGGTTGCGTCCACTTTTGCATCCACTTTTGTTGCGCCCCAAATTGCAACCATTTTTGCCCCTACTTGTGCATCTACTTTCGCTTCCACTTTTGCATCCACCTTTGCATCTTTTTGTGTGTCTATGTTTGCATTAAATATTGCATGCATTTGTGCATCCCTTTTTGCATTCACTTTTGCATCGAGTGTTGCATCTAGTTTTGCGTCTACTTTTGTTGCATCCACTTTTGCACCCATGGTTGCATCAACTTTTTCATCCTATTTTGCATCCACGGTTGCATCCTTTTTGGCATCCACTATTGCATCCACTTTTGTGTCCACTTTTGTTGCACCCCATTCTACACTCACTTTTGCACCTACTTTTGCTTCCACTTTTGCATCCACGTTTGCATCTTCTTTTGTATCCAGGGTTTTGTCTACTTTTGCATCCAGTTTTATGTCCAGTTTTGCGTGTAGATGTTGAAGATGACAATGGGGATAATGATGATGATATTCACAATGACTATGATGATGATGATGATGATGTTTTTGATGATGATGACAACGATGCCAATGATGATGATGACAATGATGATGATGATGATGATGATCATGATATTGACAATGACAATGTTAATGACGATGTTGACGATGACAATGATGGAAATGAAATGAATGATGATGATGGTGATGATGACAATGATGATGATGACGATGACAATGATGAGGATCATGATGATGTTGACAATGGAAATTCTTTTGATGACCGTCTTCCAAAATAGAGTTGTTATTTTTCATGCATAGATCATATGTGTCCTCCACAACTCTTTTCCACTAATCACATATTTTGGGTTGATAATATTTCTTATGCCAAAGGTAATTATGAACAACTGATGACAATATTGATAATCATGATAATGACAATGACTTTGACAACGATGATGACATGAATGATGGTTATGATGATAATGACAATGATGATGATGACCATCGACAACGATGATGATTATGATGACATTGATAATGATAACGATGACAATGACTATGATGGTGCCAATGACTTTGGTGAATCTTCCCAATTCTTAAAATACCATCATTGTCATCATCATAAAAATTATCATTGTCGTTGTCATCTAGGTCATCATCATCAACAATGACATGAATGATGACGACGACAATGATAATGCTATTAATGATGATGATGATGTCCATGATGATGATGATGAAAATGAGAATGATGATGATGACAATTATGTGATTATATGAAGAAGATGAAAACAATGACTATTTTGATGATGATGATTATGATGGAAATGATGATGAAAATGATACCGTGTTAATGACGATGATGATGATCATCATCATCATGAACTTGATGATGTTGATCATCATCATCATCATCATAGTCGTCATTGATGATTATTACAATGACAATGTCATGGATGAGGAGGATGATGATTATGTCAATGATGATGACAATGGAAAATTCAATGAAGATGATGATGATGGAAATGCTAATAACAATGAATGAATGTGGAATCAATGACGATGACGATGATGATATTGATGATGATGATTACAATGAAGGTGATGACAATGTCAATGGTGATGACAATGTCAATGATGATGACATTGGTGAAGAGAATGAAGATGAAGAGAATGAAGATGATGTGATTATATGGTGATGGCAATGACAATGACGAGGATGACAACGACGATGGTGATAGCGATGATGATGATGATGACGATGACGATGACGACGACGACGACGACGACGACGATGATGATGATGATGATGATGACGCCAATGAAGATGAAGATGACGACGACGACAACGATGATGATGATGATGATGTGATTATATGATGATGATGACGATGACAATGATGATGACGATGACGACGACGACGATGATGATGATGATGATGATGATGACAATGGAAATGATGATGACAATGTAAATGATGATGGTGATGAAAATGATGATGACACTAATAATGAGGGCATGATGTGGGGGGGGATACAATGGAATATGCCATGTTATATACTTATGGGGCTCACATAACATGTTTGGGTCCCGTGTTACCAAACATGGCATGTGTAGAGAATCTATGGCATGTCAGGAAGTTGTGGTGTCCATTTAGGGGTTTGTTCTCATGCACCAATCCATGTTCTAGAGTAAAAGCAAGATCCTTATGCTATAATTTGTTTCCTTAAGGCTTGTGGGCCATGCATAAGGCCCCTTGCTATCATACATGCCTTATATAGGGAAAATATTACCTACAAGTAGGATATGGTTACCATTCAAATCATGCATAACATATAACCATGAATGAGCACATTGTAATCTTGGAGGTTGTATAAAAATTGGATTTTTTAAAACTCTACCAACTACATTCTTGGCAATAAAATTAGATTTGATTGGTAAAGTTGGAAAATATTATCAGATCGGATTAGAAAGAAAGGGGATAGGAGAATTAGATTATTGACATGTAGATATTTATAATTGACTACAGTAAATGTAAGTATGGTGGGTTACAAAAGGCCATTGAAAAAATATAAAAGAATTGAAGATGGACATGGTGATGATGATGAATATGGAGATGACAATGATAATGGCGATGATAATGAAAATGACAATGATGATGATGACGATGGAGACTATGAAGATGATGGAATTATTGATAATGTGATTACATGTTCATAACATGATTGCAGAACTAGGTGCATTATGTTGGGATGGTGCTAAAGTGGATGCAAATTGCGTCCACTTTAGCATCTCAAATTAGTTACATTTAAATTCTCCTTGTGCTAGGTTTTCTAGGTGCAAAAATAGGCATGTTATATCAGGATAGAACTAAAATGGACACAAGATGTGTCCACTTTAGAATCCCAAAGCAATTACATTTAAATTCTCCTTGTGCTAGATTGACAATGATGACGACAATGACAATGATGATGATGATCATCATTGTTGTCACTATCATCCAGTTCATCATTATTATCATTATCATCTAGTTCATCATCATCAATGTCGCCATCATCATCATCTGGTTCATCATCATCATCGTTGTTGTCATCAACATCGTCATTGTCATTATCATTGTCATTGTCATCATCATCATCATTCAAGTATTTCTCGTTGTCATTGTGCAAAACTAGGTGCATTATATTGGAATGGTGTGCTAAAGTGGACACAAATTGTGTCCACTTTAGCATTCGAAATCAATTACATTTAAATTCTCCTTGTGGTAGGTTGTATAGTTTCAAAACTAGGCGCATACTATGTCCACTTTAGCACCAACTGTTACGTTAAAGTTCAAAATATCAACCCCAAAAAGCATTCTTTGCCGACGGGGTTAAAAGTAACGATGAGATTTATAACTTGATTTGATGAATTGCTGATG